>VBSM01003157.1:10942695-10957439 GCA_008086735.1 Cheirogaleus medius
ATGCTGGCACCACAAACAAAATCCCTTCCCATTTGCAGTAAGACACAGGGGTGAGTGCTCCGCAGTGCTGTGGGAGCCAGTGTGCAGAGCAGGATCCTTCCAGCCATCTAACCCCAGGGAGACAATTCCATTCTGTGGCTAAGAACAGTGGCCTCAAAACTATGGCTTCATGTCTAAGAACCATGCTGGAGGGGAACTGTGGGGAGGCAGTGAGGCTACCAGGCAGAAGTTCTCCTCAGGCCCCTCAAAGACGAGTCCAGGATAGGGAGAGCCCTTGGCATCATCTATCAAGTTAGCTCTTGGAGATCTCACCACACTTGCTTTACCTAAATAGTCAGACCTGTTCCCTGACCAACCCAAGGGACTAGTTTACATGCAGGCCAAGAGTAAGTAAAATCATACATATTTCATCATTTTATTATGGCTTTAGCACTATTTCCATTCCTCATCAATTCCCACCCATGATTTTAGATACACACAGACACACATGATCTTCTCTTACCATCCATGTCTCCTTGTGTCGCTAGCTGAACTGCAGCAACTCCCCAGGCCCACCACAGAGGAGAAGCAGAGCTCCAGGTTGGCCTCAAAACACCCCAGACCCCTGGAAGGGGGCGGGGCCCAGAAGGGCAAAGCTAGAGCCAAGCAGACCAGGAGTTGGGGCCCTGGCATTCCTGACAGCTTTCCCACCAGGCTCTTTGGCGCTGCAACAGAGTGATGCCTTTGGTTTTATCCTCAGATCATAATACAGTGATCTTGAATCTCACCCTGTGTCTGTGAGCTGAGAGTATGTTACAGCCCATTGGACAGGAGAGCCTGGCCTTTGTAGTGAGATATACTATTAGTCTGGCTTTCTTCTTTCTCCCTCACTTTAGTGCAGGTTAATGTTCTGAAGAGGCACAATGACACCTTTTTAAGAAACTAGGATAATCTTGAAACTTTAAATAAAGCACAAACTTTAGCTCAGGGATATAAAAATAAATGGTATTACTCATGTTAAAAAATAATAGCTGTACTTCCAGTCTTTAGACTTTTTATGAAAGTGTATTTCTTCCTTTATCCCCTTTGAAAGTTGTCTTAAGCTACTTTTTGATCCTATAAATTTTAATTATTATTAACAATAATCTGTTGGATACCTGCGTGTCTGCCACTGTCTCAGTGCTTTAAATAAACTGATTTAACTGTTCTGCGGTATGTGGCTTGAGTGTGGGGAGTCTTACAAGCTCCCCAGGTGATTCTACAATAATAACATGTGGGAAACATTGGGAATCTTGCTCAGAGCATCCTAAAATCTCTTGGATGTCAACATCTTAACACCCCACAGATAAAATTGTAAAACAATTTAGATCATCAACATTAATCAAGCTTTTATAAGGATATTTGGGGTAGGTGGGAGACTCGTTTGATCTTATAGATATGGAAGTTCATAAACTGTATCTGTAGAGACTAATGCTGGGGGCCAGTGAAGACAAACATTCCTTTCAGCTTGGGTCTGAAGAATTCTGGCTCCTTCTACCCTGAGACAGAGAAGCTCATTTTTCAAAAATGCCTTTGTCCACCCATTTAAGCTTTATGTTTCATAAAACCTCACTCCCTGATGCTTGGGAGGAAGGAAGGTCAATCTGCCTGCTCTGTGTACTGTCTTCTTGTCCTAGATCACAGTGAAAGCAGTGAGGTGAGCCAGTCAGAGGGAGAGCCCTGGCCTGACATCGAGAGCTTCAGTAAAATGCCTTTCGACGTTAGTGTGCACGATCCCAAGTACGGTCTGATGAGCCTGGTATACACTGAGAAGCTGGCAGGGGTCAAACAAGGTCAGTGCAATTGGAGCCAAACCTCCCTCCTCTGAAGGTCATGGGGAACCTAAATCAGGGCAAGAGGCCCGGGGCAGTTAAATCTTTAAGGGCAGCTTAAATCTGTTTTTCTCTTTTCTCCCTTACAAACATGCATATCATCTTTTAATTTTCATATCTGCTTCTCAGAGCATAAATTATTGAATCCTTGGAAAAGTCCTTTTGGGGAGTAGGGGACGTTTTTCCCTCAGGCATGGGGGAGATGTGCTATCATAGGATTTTTTTTTTTTTTTTGCCCCTTTATACACAGAAGTAATAAAGGAATCCAAAGTTGAGGAGCCCAGGAAACGGGAAACCGTGTCCATGATGCTGACCAAATATGCAGCCTACAACACTTTTCACCACTGTGAGCAGTGCCACCAGTACATGGACTTCACCTCTGCCGCCCAGGTGCAGCTCCCACCTTTGCCCTTGGACCTGTTACCCAATATGGCTTTTGTATGGAAGGGTAGGGGGTGGAGGGATGAAATTTCAGGGTCCTAGTTTCAGGCCCTAGGTAAAGGATAGCTTATGAGAAGGAGCCACTCATTGGTGAGAAAATGCACAAAGCAATGATTAAATCAAAGTTGGGCTTATTGGGGTTATTAGGGAGGGAGGAGAAGCAGCTTAGTTTTAGTGTCTTAAATTACTTCACCAAAATGGTTACAGGTGTCATGTTTAGGTTAGAAAGAAGGTGAGATGTTTATCTGTGACCCATATGTTATAGTACATTTGGTAAAAGGGTCTTCCTCACCCCCCATTTGGATTATTGATTAAAATGGCACTAGTATCTAACAAATCCACAGGGTGTGCCCTTTGGGCTATGATTCTTACATGTCTATTGATTTGCACCAACCCAGTCATATTCTTACTCCTGCTTGGAGTAGTTTTGTCCAGTGGAGTCAATGTCTGTTTTATGAGTGTAAACTGAGAGAGATGAATGCAGAATGTGAGCCAATACCCCACAGTATTTGGCTTCTTTTTGGCTAGTGCATCTTTAAGACAGGAAAGGCAACAAACAATAGTAGTAGCCAGAGCCTGCTTTCCCCTAATTTATCTAATTTTTATGACTTGGCTCTGAACACCTAGGAACAACTCTTGCTTCTTACAGGCCATGCTGACTGGACTCCCCCAAACCTGCTTCTGTTCTTCAGAACCAGGTCTTCACCCTTTTCCCATATCTAATCCTGAAATACAAATGAGTACTAGAAAGGATGTGCTTAAAAACTGATTGAATCATTCTGCCCTTATACAAGTTACTTTTAATAGCCCATTTGTTTTCTTGGTGTTACTGAAAACTTCTGGAGGTCTACTTTGAAATCAACTCACAATGCTTTAAGAATATAAAAGACCCAAGTCCCTTGGTCTATAGATCATAGGTTTTTAAAAAGGTCTCCTTATTCATATAGTTTCTGTGTCATTACAATATTAAGTAGTATATTCCCACATTTGTGAAGCAGAATAAACTAGAATTTAGGGAAAGAAGTACAATATTTTTCTATGAAATATAGTATTTTGGTTAAAAACCATTAGGAAACCCACCTGAATTCTGGTTGCTAATGAAAATTGATGTTATCCTTTCACTAAGCAAAATATCATCTGCATTATAAAGCACATAAAAAGACCCTATTATATAATTATCCACTGAGATGGGTTACTGAGAGCATGTGAACTTCCCAGCAACTTTAAAAATAGGTTAGATTTATATCTGGCTTCAGTGAGTCAAATGGTCTCTCCCTGAAGCCAGTGTTCTGAGCTAAATGACTGTTCAAACCTCTTCAACTTCCACTGTAAGATGGGGCCACAGAGGCATTTTAATGATGTCAGTCCTTATATTTTATTTAGAGAGCTGATATTCAACTCATTTGACCTGACCCACACAGAGAAGCGTGTTCCCCCGTAACCAGGGACCTCTGGGAGTGCGTCCGTAGCAGGACATCCCACAGGTGTATCTGACCTCTGCATAAGACCGAGCAGTTGTGGCTCTAAGAGCATGAGGAATGCAAAGACAGTGCCAAGCAATGAGTCCTCCTTCTCCCATGGAGAGGCAAGATGCTTGGTTCTCATGTCAGTGGCAGCTACTAAACAATGAAGTGTTTGCCTTCCCAACACTTTAAATGTTGCCAGAAGGTCTGGTGGCATTTATAAGTTCATGCCAGTTCGCCTCTCTTAATAACAAACTAAGGGAGACGGGTGGAAGTTTAGAAACCATGAGCTTACATTACCTCCCTTTCTTCTTTGCAAATGTAGATGTCTGACTCCACCCTTCATGCCTTCACGTTCTCTTCCTCTATGCTCGGAGAAGAGGTTCAGCTCTATTTCATCATTCCCAAATCCAAAGAGAGTCACTTTGTCTTCAGCAAGCAGGGCAAACACCTGGAGAGTATGCGGCTGCCCCTGGTTTCAGACAAGGTGGGTGAAAGCATCGGGACACAAGGACTACCAGGCACTAGATCAGGGTCTCTAAGCTTCTTATATCTAAGGGCTTTAATTTCCCTTTTTGGTCTGTTTTTATCCTTTCAGCAGAATTTGAATGCAGTCAAAAGCCCTATTTTCACTCCTTCCAGTGGTCGCCATGAGCATGGACTCCTAAACCTTTTCCACGCTATGGAGGGCATCAGCCACCTTCACCTTCTGGTGGTCAAAGAATATGAGATGCCGCTGTACCGCAAGTACTGGCCCAACCACATCATGCTGGTGCTTCCCGGCATGTTCAATAATGCAGGCGTGGGTAAGGGCCCCCCCTGGGATGGGGAGAAGGTCTGAGAAGACAAACTGAGTTCCATTCCCCTGGCATGAAACTATCAAAGGTTCCCCTGCCTCTGGAGAGTCCTGCTCTCCTAACCAAAGGTCTTTTGACTCCTCTTTGAATATGAGTTTTCTTTTCCCCCTTATCTGCCGTTTTGTAGCATTTCTGAGGACTAGTAACGAAGATGATATATGGAGCACCCTGCGGAGGATTTGGGGTTGTAGGCTGCAAGTGTTCCTGGGTTGAGCACTGTGGGGCAGGAATGTAACAGTGAGAAAATAGATGGTCCAAGGGAGGGAAGGAGAGGTGAGCAAGTGGTTCACCCAGATCAGGAGGGGTCCCTGGGTTATCTCATCCTAAAGACACATGGAAAGTTCCCACGAGGGCTGCTCTATAGCCAGGGAACTGTAAGCATCATTACTGCCTAAGATACAGCAAAAGTACGTGGAAGAAGCCGTTCCTGCTTTTCCCCATGGGGTTTAACAGCAATGAGCTGATTTCTCAAAGGAGGCTCTTGGATGCTGAATGTATGGCAGAGCTATGGGGAGGCACCAGAGATGTCCAGAACCCTTTCGTTTTCCTTACTCAGACAGGAAACCTCCACCTAAATTTATAGTGTTTTAGAGCTCTACTCTTCTGGGCCCTTCTTGCACTGTAGTTCTAAACAGTTTTTCCCATCAGATTCTGGAGGTGTCTAACTCAGTGCTGAGTAGCAGAAGGATTTGGGACCAAGAGCTGCTAATTCCTATGTTAAAGGGAAGTATTAACACCCAGCTTAGAGCTAGAGTGGAAGGCAGACGAGACCTGAGTAGTTTTCTTGAACCTCCAGGTTTCTTCCCCCCAGGGTCTGCTGCTTTCCCCACTTAGCTTCTGTCTCTCCCTGTGCGTGTGTGTTCATCTCTTTCCCTGCCTTTATCGGCCCCTTCCCTTCTTGTTCCTTTCTGCTCCCTTTCATGTCCTTCAGCTTCAAATAGCCTTAATAAGGGATTAAAATATTTTCAAAAGTAGTTTTATTTTCAATAAAATTTTATTTTCCACATTTATCACTTTTGATATAAAGTCAAGTGAATTAAGATTTTTGTATACTTTTGATCCTTTATCTTCCCCAAAACCACCTATCCTCAAACTAACTTAAGTCTTTTTTAATACAAATATAACCCTCTTTTGTACCTAACTGAACCTTAGGAGAAAAAGTTTCCTCATCCCCAATTTGACTGAATTGTGTAGTACCAGTTTTGCTATTTTTGCAGTAATTTGGGGATAAGGCCAACATATGTGCAAATAAATACAAATACAAACTATTATTTTTTAGTTTTGGTAAAAACACATAAAACTTACCATCTTAACCATATCTAAGTGTACAGTTCAGAAGTGTTAAGTACCTTCACACTGTTGTGAAACACATCCCCAAAACTCTTTTTATCTTGCAGAACTAAAACTCTATACCAATGAAACAACTCCCCATTCCCTCTCCTCAGCCTCTGGCAACCATCATCCTAACTTTCTCTAAGCATCTCATATAAGTGGAATTATACTAAGATTCATCCATGTTGTAGCATGTTGTAGCATGTGTCAAAATTTCCTTCCTTTTTAAAGGCTGAGTAATATTCCCTTGTATGTATATACTATATTTTGTTTATCCATTCATCTGTTGATGGACACTTGGGCTTCTTCTACTTTTTGGCTACTGTGAACAATGCTGCTGTCAACACAGGTGTACAAATATGTTGTCAAGACCCTTCTAATTCCTTTAGGTATATACACAGAAGTGGAATTGCTGGATCATATGATAATTCTATTTTTGTAAAGAATCATCGACTATATTGTTTTCCATAGTGGCTACACTATTTTACATTCCCACCAACAGTGCACAAGGGTTCCAATTTCTCCACATCCTCACCAACACTTTTTTTCTTCTTGAGGTGGTATCTCATTTGTGATTTTGATTTGCATTCCCCTAATAATTAGTGATGTTGAGATCTTTTCACATGCTTCTTAGCCATCTGTGTATCAACTGTGGAGAAATATTTCCAAAGTCCTTTGCTCATTTCTCAGTTTAATCATTTTTTATCATTGTTGAGTTGTAAGAGTTCTTATAAGGGAGTATACATTCTGGAGTATACATACCCTCATCAGGTATTGTACATATTTCCTCTCATTCCATGGAGTTCCTTTTCACTTTATTTGATGAATCTAGTTTCTCTATTTTTTCTTTTGTTGCCTTTGTTTTTGGTATCATATGCAGGAAATCATTGCCAAATTCAATGTCATGAAGAAGTCTTTCCCTGTTTTTTTCTAAATGTTTTACAGTTCTAGCTTTTAGGTTTAGATCTTTGATCCATTTTGAGTTAATTTTTATATGGCCTAAGATAAGGGCCAACTTCATTCTTTGCATGTGGATATCCAGTTTCCCAATACCATTTACTGAGGAGACCTTCTGTTCCCCATTGAAAGGCCTTGGCACCCTTGTCAAAAGTGACTTGACCATATATGAGGGGGTTTATTTCTGGGCTTTCTATATGTCTCTCTTCATGCCATTACCATACTGTTTTGATTACTATAGCCTTGTAGTAAGTTTTGAAATCAGGAGGTATGAGACCTCCAACTTTAGCTTCTTTTTCAAGATTGCATTGGCCACTTGGGGTCCCCTGAGATTCCATATGTATTTAAGGATGGATTTTTCTATTTCTGCAATCTTTCAGATTTTGATAGGGACTGCAATAAATCTACAAATCACTTTAGGTAGTACTGACATCTAACGTTAAATCTTCTAATCCATGAAGGTGGGGTGTCCTTCCGTTTACTAGTGTCTTTAATTTATTTTGGCAGTATTTTGTACTTTTCACTACACAAGTCTTTTGCTTCCTTGGTTAAGTTTACTCCTAAGTATTTTATTCTTTTTGATACTACTGTAAATGGAACTGTTTTCTTAATTTCCTTTTTTAGATTACTCATTGTTGGAATACAAAAATGAAACTGATTTTTGGTATTGATTTTACATCTGCAACTTTATTAGTTCTAACAGGGGTTTTTTTTGTGGAAAATTTTTAGAGTTTTCTACATATGCTGTCTAGGAACAGAGATAATTTTCTTCTTTCCAATTTGGATGCCTTTTATTTCATTTCTTTTTCTTGCTTAATTTCTCTGGCTAAGACTTCCAGTATTATGTTAATTGGAAATGGTGAAAGCAGCCATCCCTATCTTGATCCTGATCTCAGAGGAAAAGCTTTCAGTCTTTCACCACTGGCTATGATATTGGCAGTGGGCTTTCGCGTACAGCCCTTACTATGTTGTTGAGAATGTGAGCTATTACCCACATGTTCTTGGAAGGTAGATTTTCCTATATCCTGGTTTTACCCCTTAATCCGTTCAAACTTCTTTGGGTTCCTCCATAGATTTAATAGTTTGAGCCTCTTCGTTTCATTATCATCTACATTTTGTTTCATTTTAGGGTGGCCACTCATAAAATTTGGCTAATTCCTGATGATCATCATCTTAATAATTGCCGACACTCACTGAGTACGTACTGTGAACGAGGCGCTATCCTGAGCACCATACAGTCCTATGAGACAGACATTATGGTCTCCTCCTTACCGGTGGAGAAGCCAAGGCACAATGGAGTTAACCTATCCAGGGTAACATGGTCAGAAAGTGGTAGAATCAGGATTCAAAATCAGACAGGTTGGCTCCCGTCTAATCTCTTACTACACCATATTGCCTCTTGCAATAAGCAGATCAAGGGAAGGGGTGCCAGTTTCCATAATCTTCTTCAGAGAACGTGCTGCTGCCAGTTTCCTAAAAGTATCTAAAAGCAGGGGACCTATCAGTGGAAGTTGCATATCCACCCACTGCAGCTGTGGTGAACTCCCTAGTGCAGGACATGTGAGTAGCTGCTTCCAAGACTGAGCGTGCACACTTCAAAGTAATAGCAATTACTATATGTGGTATCCGTTGATGTACCGGGGAAATTGGATTCTTGCAGTACTCCAAAAGTGTGGTTCATAGATCATCTGCATCATCAAAGATATCTCTGGTTTCTGGGGCTTCCCCAGACCTACTCAAGTAAATCTCTGGGCTCCAGGAATCTACTTTCAAGTGATTCTCCAGTCACTCTTACATAAACTAGTTTGAGAGCCACTGCTCTGAACATTTGGTTGGCTCCCACCTGCGTGGTTGCCATGTGAACAGGCATACCTGTGGAGAGACTGAGCTGCCTGTTGGGCTTCAGCCAAGCCTGACTAAAACATGTGTAGACGTGGTTATGTTGCCTTCCAGGTGCTGCCAGGTTCCTCATTAAGGAGCTGTCATATCACAACCTAGAACTGGAGAGGAACCGCCTGGAGGAGCTGGGAATTAAACGCCAGTGTGTCTGGCCTTTCATTGTTGTGATGGATGACTCGTGTGTCCTGTGGAACATTCACAGTATTCAGGAGCAGACCAGGTAGTGATACTTCGAAGCAGTTCTGGGAGAGTATGACACAATGCTATAGGGAAGATACTTTTTTTGGCTGCAGTTACACATGGAAGTAAATAAGAGAAACGGTTTTCCAGAGCAAAATGGTCAACCAAGGTCTACCCTCATTAGCACATTTCGTGATGACTTAAGAATTTTTTATGTAGACATTCACTATGTCATTAAATTCCTGGACCATTCTGGCATCATGGTGTTGGTTAGCTACAAAAGTCTGTTGAGACACTGATTTATCTGTTGACGTCTGAATCAGGAGCCCTGATCTGTACTCCCAGCTCTGCTTCTTGACTGTCTGTATGAAAAGGGAAAGTCATTTCACCTCTGTGTATCTCAAGTCCATCACTTGTAAAATTATGGCTGGGCTAAAATCAGTGGTTCTCTTCCTGGGGCAGTGCTGCTCTCCTAGGGAGCATTTGGGGATGTCACAATGCTAGGGGGTGGTCCTCAGGGGGGTTGTGAAGACCAGGAAATGCTAAACATTTAAAAGTACTATGCAGTAAACAGCCCCTCAAATTCAGTAGTACTCCCCACTTAAACACTGTGCCAGATAATCTCTGAGCCCGTTCCAGCTCAAGTATTGTGATTTTGTATCCTTGTTTCTACTATAGATTTAAAGCCAGTCAAGTTTTCAAATATTTCTTTATTATACGTAATTACCAGAACTGGGAAGTATATTTCTGTGCTTCTAACCTCTGGCTACCTCTCTTTGGTAACTCCCTACTCATTATTCACTTTGAAACATGGGCTGCATTTCTTTCTCTGCCCTAAAGTGATAAGCCTCACCTCCAAAAGGCAGCTTCTTTTTTTTTTTTTTTTTTGAGACAGAGTCTCACTCTGTTGCCCCGGGCTAGAGTGCCGTGGCGTCAGCCTTGCTCACAGCAACCTCAAACTCCTGGGCGCAGGTGATCCTTCTGCCTCAGCCTCCCAAGTAGCTGGGACTACAGGCATGCGCCACCATGCCCGGCTAATTTTTTCTATATATTTTTAGTTGGCCGATTAGTTTCTTTCTATTTTTTAGTAGAGATGGGGTCTCGCTCTTGCTCAGGCTGGTTTCGAACTCCTGAGCGCAAACGATCCGCCCACCTCGGCCTCCCAGAGTGCTAGGATTACAGGCGTGAGCCACCGCGCCCGGCCAAAAGGCAGCTTCTTTAACAGTGACAGGCAGTGTGAAAACTGGGCTTTATATCCTCTTCCATTCCAGGCTAATACAAGTCAATCAGCTGATTACATCCTTTACATTAGTACTAGTGTATAGTAGTGTAGGCCCTTCACAAATGATCCTCTCTTCAGTAATATTTATTGATATCTTATATAAACTAACTTCATATTTCATAGCCAGCCCATGGAAGCAGGAATTTCCAGTAAGAATGTGTCCTTGAAGAGTGTCTTGCAGCATATTGAAGCCACACCAAAAATTGTCCACTACGCACTCTTGGGCATACAGAAATGGAGCAGCAAGCTGACTTCTCAGAGCCTAAAGGCCCCATTTTCTAGGTGCCACGTGCACGATTTCATTCTCCTCAACATAGACTTGACTCAGAATGTGCAGTATGATTTCAACAGGTAAGTTAGGCCTTGCAGAACAAGTAATCCTGGCATCTACTGATTATTTCTGCCCAGCTCTAGCCTCTGTAATGCTTTTATTCCTCTGTCTCTGTGACTTTGAGAAGCTGAGAAACTCTTTATACGGACAAGGAGAAAGAGGGGATCACAAGTCCCAAAATGTGTCCTTCGATCACCCTTCAAACTGACCTAGACCCTTAATAATAGCTGTTACAACATGAAACGCTTAGAAACACACTTCAGCCATCTGATTATTCAGTAAGAATTAAAACAGCACAAAAACTACTTGACTCAACACAAGGCAATGTGTGGACCCACAAACATGTTAAGACTAAACCCTCATTCACCCTTAGAACTCAGAAGGAAATCACTTTCCCCAAGTATTAGTAAATCACAGAGATCTGGATCCCACATGGAAAAGGCAGCAGATAGGGATAAGCACACTAGCCCTGGTCTTACCTCCTGAATAAATTATGTCCATGTTCCTGAAAAATCTGAGAGGACCAAGGAAGAAACGTGGGGACCATAAAGTCCCTATTATGTCAGCCCCAGACCTTGTGGCTATCAGAATAGCTGCTGCTTTCACTTCTGTGTTTTAACTTTGGCAGATACTTCATCCTGTTTGTAGCCAAAATTTTAAAACTAGAAGCACCTCTACACTGCTGTGCTGCCCGAGTATACAGAATAGGAATACAGTCCTCTTTTTGCACAGGGATATCTAAAACCCTGTGGCATGTGTGGGATAAAAATCACCTTACTTCCTCCTTCCTATAATGCCCAAATCAGGGTTTTTCACAGGCCATGAGGGTGAGCTCCATCATGAAAGCAAGGTTGATTATTTTAGGATCTCTCCCAACATCTGCCACCCATACATATCTGTATGTATAGTTATCATGGTTGAGATGAAACCTATTGTCGTGGTTATGATTTAGGTATTTCTGTGAAGATGTCGACTTTAACCTGAGAACAAACAGTAGTGGCCTGCTCATCTGCCGCTTTAATAACTTCAGTCTCATGAAGAAACATATTCAGGTTGGCGGGCAAAGGGACTTTATCATTAAACCAAAGATCATGGTAAGTTTTGCAAGCCTTATTTGAGTGTTGAAAATAAGCACAATGATATCTTATGAATATCTTTGCTATAAGATACTAGCATTAAGCACTTTCCGCTTGATTGGAAAGTGAATACAAGGTAGTTCTTAATGTCAAATTTGCAGTCTCAATGCCGTTACTGAGGACTCATGTAACGCTGAAACATAAGTTTTAACAATCCAATGAAATTACTTTAGATTTAAGCCTTAACAATTTCATCAAAGCTATAGTTTCCAGATGAAAAATGTTACATTTTTACATCCTTTATGTTTGCCGTCCCCAACCCCAGGCTGCAGACCGGTACTGGTCCGTGGCCTGTTAGGAACCAGCCCGCACAGCAGGAGGTGAGTGGTGGGCGAGCGAGAGAGCGAAGCTTCATCTGTGTTTACCGCCACTCCCCATTGCTCGCCATCTCCCCCCACCCCATCCATGGAAAAATTGTCTTCCACGAAACTGGTCCCTGGTGCCAAAAAGGATGGGGACTGCTGCCTTACGTGATACACGAGAGAAATGTAAATCAAGATGCTAGTCTGGTCCTTCGCCAGAATTTTTTTTTACAGATAGTAATACAGATCAAACCCTGTGAAGAGTGAATTCCAGGGTCTACTCTTTTCTGAGATATTTACTGGTATCTAATAATTTGTAGCATGTGGAGCTCAGAAACTTTTGTCTTTTTTTTTTAAGTTGGGATGGGCTAGAATGACTCATACACACCCAGCACCGCTGGAACAGGCTGTCTATTGGATCTCACGGTGTACTTGTTAAATGTAGTGAACTTTCAAAAGAGCCTACCTTCCACCTTCTACTGCCCTTGCTGTGTGCAACTTGTGTTAAATCCTATTGTACTATTATTCCCAAGAGGAAAAAAAATTTCAGGACCCAAGAACCTAGCATCTGTCACTGTGCTACTACTATTATTTTGGGACTGTTACGATACAATCCAGTATCATTCAGTGACAGACATATTTCCCATGATCATCTCGGCTCTGATTTCAGGTGTCAGAGAGCTTAGCACCCATCTTGCCCCTTCAGTACATCTGTGCTCCTGACAGTGAACACACGCTACTGGCAGCCCCTGCACAGTTTCTCCTGGAGAAATTCCTTCAGCACGCTTCATATAAACTCTTCCCCAAAGCCATCTGTAACTTCAAGAGTCCCGTGCTGGCCATTGACTGCTACCTTAACATTGGACCGGAGGTAAAGGGGTGGTGGTGGTGGTGGTTAGTACTCTGCTTACCCACATCCACCTATTTCTTTCCCATTTTAGCTTTTGAAAACTTAAGTAGACACCAAAAATAGCCTGTGACATACTCACTCATGCAAAGGCTCATACAAGATGCGATGGCAACTCTCCCTCCTGATACCTATTTCATCTCCATGAAACCAGCCAATGAACACTCATAACTTAGCTCAGTTGTTAGCTCCTCCAAGAAGCCTACCTTGATGACTTAGGGCAGAAGTAGTGCTTACTCCCACCTGCCTTAACATTTATTAGATTATATTGTAATTATGTGGATTTTCTCCATAAGATTGTGAGCTTTTCAAAGGCACACAATGTTTCAGCCACTATTTTAGGTGATTACATGTATACCACCTGAGCCCTTTATAGCTGGCATTTCTCCACTTCCCACCCCTGGACTTCTTTCTCAAGTTCTTTGCATGTTTTAGTTTTTTTAAAAGTTGCCATTTGCACCTCCAGGGTCCTGCCACTAAGCTTTTCCTTAGGATTATTCTCTTCTAGTCATCAATGTAATATACCCTTCTTGTAAAGAATTTTTAAAAATAAAGGTATAAAGAAGAAAATAAAATTACCTATAACAGGAACATAACATTTTGGTATGCTACATTTCCTTCTGGGTTTTTTCTTTGTATGCATTGACAAAAAATACATATATCTATTACACACATTCTTTTAACACTCAAGTCCAACTGTGTTGGAAACTGAATTTTAAAAATTTAACAGTGTAAACATTTTACATTCTCATTTTTATGATGTTTCAATAATCTATACTGTGGATTGAGCCACAGATGGTAGAATTTTAGAGATAAAAGAAACTTTAAAAATCATCAGATGTAATAAAACTTTCTGTGGTATTTAACTAAGTTACATGTCTAACCCACGTCTTTTCCAATTCCTCTACCCTAGAGTCCAGGGCCCTGGGTATTAGAAAACACAATCTCACTACTACTAATAGCAGCTAACATTTGCCCAATACTTACTAAGTGGTTTACATACATTATTTAATTCACCCAACAGTCCAATGAAACAGGTACTATCTCCACAGATGAGGAAACTAAGGTACAGTAAAATGAAGGAAACTGTTCATTGTCACATGGCTAATAAATGAAGGAACCAGTATTTGAACCCAAGCAGACTGGCCCATGCATTTAGCCACTCCACCATTCTAACTCCTAACTGTCTTATTCAATTCCCCATAATTTTTATGAAGTTACCTTATGGTCATGGAAGCCAGACAGAGGCAAAAATTTTAATTCATGAACTGTTTTAAGCATCAGTTGAAAATTTAAGTAAATTTAAATGAAAAGCTGATTAAAATTTTATTCTCACCAATAAAGTAATCTAAACATTTAATATTTCCTAAGTATGACTTTTGTGGAAGATAATTTCTTTTTCTTTTTTTATTTTTTGAGAGAGTCTTGTTCTGTCGCCTGGGCTAGTGCTGTGGCATCAGCCTAGCTCTCAGGAACCTCAAACTCTTGGGCTCAAGTGATCCTCCTACCTCAGCCTCCCAAGTAGCTGGGACTACAGGTGCACACCACCATACTCGGCTAATTTTTTTCTATTTTAGTAGGGACAGGGTCTCACTCCTGCTCGGCTGGTCTTGAACACCTGAGCTCAAGAGATTCTCCCACCTTAGCCTCCCAGAGTGCTAGGATTACAGGGGTGAGCCACCATACCTGGCCCTAATTTTCTAATTTTCTAAAGACTCTCAGATGGAGGGGCTTGTTTTGTTTCTTACTATTAACTTCCCTCATAACGTTCCTTTATTATGAGAAATAAACGAGCAGCTTTTTTTTT
>VBSM01003157.1:10957539-10967882 GCA_008086735.1 Cheirogaleus medius
CGGCCTCCCAGAGTGCTAGGATTACAGGCGTGAGCCACCGCGCCCGGCCAACGAGCAGCTTTTTAAACAGGTTAAAACTTGGCACACTAAATAAAAAAGGTACAAAGCTTAAGTAACCTACCTATTTAAATTAACACTGGAAGAAACTCATCTTTACCTTACCCTGAGGTAGATAAAGATTCAACTAAACTGCAAACGTTTTGCTTGCTCTTAAATGCCCACGCTCTTTCTGCTTCATGATTTCAGGTGGCCATATGCTACATCAGCTCCAGACCCCACTCCAACAATGTCAATTGTGAAGGGGTGTTTTTCAGTGGACTCCTCTTGTACCTCTGTGACTCTTTTGTAGGTGCTGATCTTCTTAAGAAATTTAAGTTTCTAAAAGGTAAATCAAATTTAATATCCTAATCATAAATGCTATCGGTTCCCACTGGATAAAATACAGGAGGTAAAAGACATATTTTAAAAAACACTTTTAACACTGATTTTGCCAGTAATTTCAGTATTTTGCTTTCAAACCAGGGCCACTGATTTCCTTAAATGGGGGAGAGAGGAATAAAGGTACTAAGACTAAATGGAGATAAACAGCCAAGTTTGGGACCATATTAGATTTTTGCCACTATTAATTTTAGAAAGGAATGATGTAATACAAAAATACATAATACTTCTCATCTAATTGAGTTTTAGCAGAAATCAGGTTAATAAGGCTATGTATATAACTATACACATTCTATAGCAATCTGAATATAACATTGCTGGGTCAGGAATCAACTGCAACAAATTTGTTTAATTGCATCCCCAGATATAAATCCCCTTAGTTATGATTCTGATACAGAAACTATAGTTGATTCCATAGGTATAAACCACAGAAAGAGTTAGACTGGCCTAAGAACAAACTACAGATTGAACATCATAAATAATGTTGACAAGATGACCGCTGAGGTCAGTGAAACAAGTGAGGTTCAGAACACTGTATGCAGCATGAGAACGGGAGGGAACTGTGCATTTATTCGTATAAAGTACTTCTGGAGTGGTGGTTCTCATGGGGAGGGAGGAGGCAATTTTGCCCCCCCAGGAGACATTTTGCAATGTTTAGAGACATTTTTGGTTGTCACACTGGGGGATGCTGCTGGCATATAGTGGGCAAAAGCCAAGGACGCTGCTAAAACATCCTGCAAGACACAGAACAGCCCCATCTCCAACAAAGAATTACCCAGTCCAATAGTGCAGAGGTTGAAAAACCCCAATTTGGGGAACATGAGAAACATAACATTGGTTATCACAGGGAAGGGGGACCACGGTTGGGAGATTGCCCACTTTACACTATTTTAATCTACTGAATTTGTAAACTACTTTTTCAAAACAAATAAAATTAAAAGGAACAATTGATAGGTTACTTACCTATATGTTGGTTCGCAAATGTGTTAGCTTAGGAAACATAATCAGAGAAGTGGTAAGGTTCTTTATAAATTCAATCCCTGAGCCTAAGACACATTTCTGCCTTTTTTCCTGAAGGTGCTACCCTGTGTGTCATCTGCCAAGACAGAAGCTCCTTACGCCAAACAATTGTCCGCTTAGAGCTAGAGGATGAATGGCAGTTCCGCCTCCGGGATGAGTTTCAAACTGCTAACAGCAGTGATGACAAGCCTCTCTACTTTCTTACTGGACGCCATGTATGAGCTTTTGACAAGACCAAAAATAGCAAGGGGATGCCTAGGTAGGGTTGGACAGAAACAATTCTTGGGATTTTTTTTTTTTCCTTTAAAGTACAATCACTGTGGAGCAAAGTGCAACATATTTGTCTATTCTCCAAAGAACTCCCCAAATCTGACCCAGGTCTTTGGGGATATCACTTTCCTTCAGTTCCAATTACAGGACCTTAAGTTCAGGTAAACTCCACCCTAGGCAGTTATGCAATTACTTAAGATATGGTCTGCCCATGGGATCCTAAGGAAGATATACTTTGGAGAATGAACATGGAGTTTGCATTGTTTTTTCTACTACACCATGTTAAGGAGGAAACTTGACTTTCAGCATTAGCTAGCCTGAATGTGTTACATGAGACTCACACCATTGGTGTGGAATTAATTGAAGATTAACATTTGAGGCCTGAACCCTCAGTTTCTCTTCAGATCTGTACTTTGGTACAGTATTACTCAGGGGTCTGAAATGATAGAATGTAGAAGATATTGGTATTTAAAAAAGAAGTAGCTTTGTCTTTCTCTGTGCAGTGTTAGTTTAAGATTTATAATCTTCTATGTATTGAAACTTTTGGCAAAATTTCCACAGGAGTTAAAAGTTTACTATTTAAACTGAACAAACATCAGTAAATGCAGAGCAGGCATTGTGTGCATTTATGCAGCTTCTCCTAGCTTAATTCCTTTGCTTTTCCCATTCTTTAAAAAGGTTTCCAGTCTTTAAGCACATCATGTCTATATGGAACAGTGATTAATCCTGTGCAAGAACTGATAAAGTTGAGCCAATTAAAAAAGGCAGTTAACCTGCACCCACCCCGTTTGGTTGGAATTAAGCAGATGGTACCAGCAAACCTAAATGTTAGGCTGAGGTTCTGTTGTGGAGTGGAACTAGTTCGTTTCCTTTTAGGGATTCAAGCAAAGCTGCCTTTAAAAGACACACTGAATATCAACCACCTTACACTGACAACAAAACAAATTGCTGAAATGGGAAATAGAGCCATAGAAAGAGAGAGAAATGTTTTACTTAATCTTACCAGTGACTTCTTTTGTGAGGAGTAAGGAAGATTCTATAAATTTCTTCAGGTTTCTCACCAAATATTTTAATCAAAAACATTTTTATAAAATGTTCTAGAACAAACTAAGTCTATGGGAAGTTTACTCTTAAATTACTCCAATTCTCATCACTGAACAATCTCTTGAGATTTTTTTTCATTAGCTCATATATACCACTCTAACCCTATTTAAAATGGCCGTTTTTACTTGAATCGATCTTGTTTGTGTGACCTGAAACTACTGAGGGGTCTACAAAGCCTGCATTTACTTAGAACAAATAGTGTTAATTGACCAGCTTTATTATCTTGTGTTAACAAGGAGTTTACAGCTAGTGAAATGATGGAATGTATTAGACTGAAAATGGTTTGTAGATCTCTTGGTTTTAATTATAGCTACTTATGATGCTTTAAATGTATTTTGAAATGAACAATTCCTTTTAACCCCATTTTTAATTGTCCTTCAAAGAGGACCTGCCTTATATATGCTTTAAAATACTACTTAATTTTAGTACAGCAGAATTTTTGGCAAAGGAGGTATGTTTTGAAGGAGTTTGGTTTAGATATGAATGTATTTCATGTGTTCCTGTTTTGCTGAAAGGACCTAATGCAGACAATATCAAGAAACCCACTGTCTGTGCAATATTCCAATACCATTTACTATGTAGGGCAGATAAAATACTTGAAATAATTCTAAAACAATTGTACCTGGGAGAGATGGCCTCTCAGGGTTTCTTCTGGCTTTACAACTTCATGGTCTGAAGAATGTTTTTTTAAAGTAGTTACATCAGATGCAGGTACTCCATATTAGTTAGGGCTGCACTCTGAAAATTCAAATGATTTTGAGCTCTTAAATACTATTTAAGTCTTTGGAGGAAAAATGCCAGAATAAAGCCAAAAGACCGTCACCCCCAGTGATGGAGAAACTGACCTGCCTATTCTTTTCAAAGCCTATCTTACTAAGGTTTGGAGCTTTTAAAATCATCAGTATAATTCTTTACAGAACGTTAGGTCCTTCTTTAAGGAAAAAATTGCACAAGCACAGGACACCATGATTTGTTAATATGTATCTTGGTGTGTTCAGCTTTAAGCTTTGCTATCCCTTAGAACACTGATGTGGGGTAAATAGATTCGCTAGGCCCACACAGTAACTCACCTATAGACCTGCTGAACCTTGGCATGTATGACAGTTCACACAGGTTAATACTGAATGTAAACTAAAAATTAGAATTGTTGTAGTCAATTTTTTTGGCTGTAATTTATGCAATTGCTTTTTGTGATTTTTAGAAAAGGGGGCACCTCTGTTACTTTATTACTGTAAAATTTTTCTTAACCAGAATTTGGTGAATTTCACTAGTCAGTCTACCTCACATTTTGTTTATGATTCTAAATTGTCTTAAGTTGTGTCTACTGTATGTTCTTGTCCTTTCATTTAATCTGATGAATGTATTAAAATTCTCTCCCACCCCCCTCCAAAAAGTTTTTCTTCTTTAAACCAATTTTTCAGTATGTTAAAAAACTGGAACAAGCTCCCTGACTCTGGCAATGTCCAAGAAAGGCTGGAAGTCCCCATATCATAGTTTGGATGACTCTAAGATTCTAATATTCTGGCATAACAGTCCAAGAAAAAGTGCTAAATATTTGCTGAATGAAAATCTGTAGCTTTTACAAAGCAGAGCTACACACACACACACACACAATATCTATAGATCATGCCCATTTGAAGATTTCTATATAATTATAGATGACAGATTTACAAATGACTAAAGAGATGTTAGAAATATTCATAGTACATCTACAATCTTTTACTTTATTGACAGCAAGCATACACACTTTGATGTCCTTCTCAGAAACAGACCTTTGGGTTGCTAGAACTGTGTAGTATGATACAAGGTGTTACTGTTAAATCTCTTATTTCCAAACTCTACCTAAATGTTACTATCTTTTGAAAAGAAATAACTTTGTTGTTCCCCCAAAATGGCTTTCAGCTCTATTATTTAACCACTTCGGTACAGCGCTCACCGGCCACGAAACCTTGCCCACAGCCGGCACTCATAGTCTGCACGATAGTTTGTGCTGTGCATTGATGACGAATCCATTTTGCTCTTGTGTGATGAGGAAACCTTTAAAGCACTGAAAGCTTGTTTTACTTTACAGGCAGCTTTAGGAAAATAACTATAATAACTCCTACTAAGGACTTGTTAAAAGGTCACAGATCGTAGTAACTTACTAGCTGAACGTACACAATGCAACTGCAGAGATAAAAGCTGTAAAAATAAAAGCTTTTGGCTGTCGACTAAAGTCAACGCTTGGCTGTGCGCCTTCATATCACGGCTGTCGGCTAAAGTCAACGCTCGGCTGTGCGCGTTCATCTGTGGCTGTCAACTATAGTCGACGTTCGTACCGAAGTGGTTAAAGAGTAGTAAAATAGAATTTGACATAGAACCCATAAAAACACCTCTTCTAGCCAAAAGCCCCTTCACCATTAACCTCAGGAGAGGCAATAAATATTTGCAAGTATGATGACCTGACAGATTTCAGGGAAAAGCAGAGATTTCCAGTGTTCCACTATGTATTCCAAAGCAAGTGCCTTGAAAAAACTTAATTTTCTGCGGCACATTCACATTCAACTACCTAGACCTGGAACAACATCCAGGGAACAAACATTCATCAGGCTTCTCTATAGACATAGAAACTGCCCCTTAAGCTTCCATGGTGTCTAGGAGACTACTGCTGTAATGTTGAAACCCTGGCTTCACTGAAAAAAACCATCACCAAAGATGCCTTCAGGAATGGCCTACAAGGCCAAAAAAAAAGTCATTCAATAATAAATTCACTGCGCTCTCAAATGTGAAGTACTGAGCTAAAGCATCTAAGTCAGTTACTGTGACACAGATGATATAAGAAAAGAAAAAAAAAAAAGCAACACCAGTAAGTTGTTTTCTGATCACTTCACACCATATATTTTTACTAGGAGAGTGGGGGTGAGGGGCTGCCATAAGACAGAACCCATCTCTTTTCCTGCCAAAAGGCTCAGCAGCCATGAAAAAGATAGAAGATGTATGTCTGTAGTCACTATCCCAGGAATCAATGCAGTAATCTTAACCCTAGGTGAGATGAGGATGGGCAGGCACACAGCTGTGTTCCTATCCAGAGGGATCAGACTCCCTAGCTGGGGAGCCATGCAAAGCAAGCAAGAACAATTAAAATATCACCGCAGGTCACTGACTGTTCTTAACAATAGTCATGCCTTTAAGAGATACACTAAGTTCACTCTTGCATATTATGAATTAGTAAAATATTGCTATACATAATTCTTGCTGTTATGCATCCAGGTACAGGCCTCACCTATAAAATCTGTCTATATGTGTGGCTCTTATAATGACTATATGCTAGACATTTTTATAAAGGACCAACAACTATCTAAGGGCTACTAACACAAACTTTATAGGTACCTTTATATAATCAGCAATTACAGAATCACCCTCTTTTGAAGTCTGTGACCATTAGTGTAATACTCACTGTATCCATTGCTGCCTCCACCGCTCCATAGAGACTGCTCTTTTTTTAACGTCACTTGGACTGTCTTCAGTCTTCAACTGTGGTATGACAGCACTGACCATCCTTCGATTCTTGAAATTCTTCCCTTGGTTTTTACCACTCTCTTCTGGCTCTTTTACCTTGCTCATGCCTTCCCAGGTTCTCTTTTTTGAGGCTCTTAAATGATGGTATTCCTCACAATCTCTCCTACCTTTTTGGTTCACAGACCCCAGGGTGATATCTTTTAAACCTTCAAATAACTAAAACTCATAAATTTATTCATTCAGTCCAACCCTCTCTCCAACTTCAGATCCACCTATCTAATTATATACTAGATAGATATCTCCATTTGGAGACTCTACAACCACCTTAAAATCTTGACCAAAGCTGAGCTCATCCTTCCCCATCCAGTCCTCCCAAGCTAATTAACCTGTATTTCCACCATCTCAGTCAATACATCTAACTCAATTACCCAAACCAAAATTTCCACTTACCCTAGATTCTTTGCCATGCTCTTTTTCTGGTCAGTTATAAACTCCTATCAATTCTTCAAGTGTATCTTTTCAATGTGTATCTGTCTCTTCATCTTCATCCCCACATCACAGCTATAGTTCAGTGTTTCAACATTTTTCACACAAACTGCTCTTAATTATCTTCTAAGTTCCAGATTCCTCACTTATTTATAAACCCTACCTCCTAGGGTTGTCATGATGATTGCGTAAAATAATGTAGCATTAAGCACGGGGTCTAACACATAGTAAACATTCAAATGTTAGGTATCACTAATACTATTATTAGAGAAATACACAAACTGTAAAATTTATTTGAGAGGCCAAATCTTCAACATAAACATGAAAATAAATTGTTTTCCCAGTAATGGTAACATTTAATCCAATCAATATAGCCTCTCTACCCCCAGGTCTCCTTGAAACCAAGTCAAAAGTAGTCAAAGTAGTATATTAATGGCTTCTATGAAAACTAGACCTATATTATGAGGTTAACGGTGACTAGAGAGTCTACACTATACCCCAAAATTTCATTCTGTTTTTTAAAAAACCATAGTACCTATCAGGCCAGGGGTAACTAGAACAGTCTCAAATCCAAAGGGAAATGACAGTGTCAAAAGCCAGACCTTCACGGTGAGTCAGAGGAAATATTCACACTGCCTTACCCTTCTACCCAAATAAATAGTATAGAGTCTTAACTCTATATATTTAAAAAGCACAAATCTATAGGGGGATAAAATGTACACCTAAATGTTAAGACTCTAAATTTTAGCCAGTTTTCAGTGATAATATGATCATTCAGCTTATAAAACTAATCTTAAGTTGAACCATAGTGGTACTTTATTCTTGGGCTATGGCTCTCTATTTCTTTGAAAGATCAGAAAAGTACCATGTTACTAAAATAATCTTTTGGAAATAAAGTTCAGCTGATTCACTGCTGACAAAATGATCCTTTGGCAAACTGGTGAAAACTACCTTTAGGAAGCCAGTGTTTTAATCATATTTCAAGGTATCAAACCAAAGAAACTCCCTGAAAAAGCACAAATGACAACACACCATGATCTTAGTACATTTGTCACTTAGAAAAGCTATCAAGTATTTTATTATTTTATTCTACATTATATACAGGTCATAAAAGGCCACAGCAGTTTTTCAACATATAAACCCTTTAAAAGTAGAGGGCACTATGAAGGATAGACAAGTATCAAAATGAAGTCCAGTAATGAGGGCATATACTCAGTGCAGTATTTCTGAGGAATAACAAAGCAGATACCAAGTCAACCATATTCAGTTTGCAACTATTCCATAGGTTTTTATGAACCTCTCTGAAATGTGTTAACAGCCTATGTGTGCCAAGTTGCCATTTATTAAAAAAAGTGAAACCAGAATGAAAGAATAATGAACTTAGAGAGTACTCTTCCTAATTCTAGTCAAGCTTTCCAAGAGGGAAAGCCTCAATTCTCCACTTTTTCCTGCCATTAAAGATAAGGAAAAAAAAAATGGAAAAGCTCAATATTCCAATTTTTCTTGCTCATTTGGAGCTTTCCTTTTCTGTATGTGTTTCTTCAAAGCATACTTCAGGCTTTTTAAAAATTAGCTTCAAATTCCTAAACACATAATATTGCACCCTCCTTGGATAATAACTCAAAAAACATTGGTTTCCACTTTGTGAAAATACAATCTTTAAACCTATAACTGGTATCAGCAGATCAATATAAAAAATACAGTACCAAGCTACACTGGTATATTTCCGTATTAAGAACTTCAAAATATACTTATCACTGAGACCATAGTCCTTGCATTAGTTTTCAGTCCACTATGAACAATTATCTGCTGCATGTAAACATGTCTAAATAACTATAGATAAAATACATCAATCATAAATTTCTGTAAAAGATAATAAAATATCTTCTTTAAAAAACAAAACAATAATAAGCTATTACTGCATTGTTTCCAATTTTATGAAAATGGAACAACCATATGGTTGTTGCCAGTCCTGAGTTCATTGTAACAAAAATGGCCCTAGTTCCTGGTTAAAGTCAGCAACCAATCCATTCTCTTCAACAGATGTCTTCTAGTACTGTAGGCAAGAATTTGTTTTAGGTGCTATTCTGTCCATTAATAAAATTATATACCAGAAACTGACCAGTGCCACAGTACTGTGTTGCAAACAGTTTTCCATCAGGAGTAGGATCTGAGAAAGCAATTTCTTCTTTACTCAAATATGAGCCATATATAAAGTTACTCCTATTAAAAAAAAGGAGAAGGAGAATGTGGAAGGTTAAAAAAATTAGCATTATTTCTAATCACTAAAACTGGAACAATCTGTCAAATACAATTTCTCTAGATAGACTTCTTAGGTAATGTATATGCTCAAAATTGTTGAAAATAATTGTTTATCTAAAATATTATCAATATTTTGAGGTTAAAAATTTTTTATAATAAAAGCAACAATGTAAAAACATTTACCCAGCATCATTCCCTAATAAAAACACTCAACAACTTAGAAAGAACTTCCTCAACCTGTCCAAGGGCATCAAGGAACTTCAGAGTTAATGGTGATAAGGCATGAGAATGAACCAAGTAGTAGGAAAAAAATAAATAAATAAAAATAAAATAAATAAAAAATAAAAATAAATAAAAATTAAAAAAAACAGAAACAGAGTTAATGGTGAAAGACTGACAACTGTTCCTCAAAGATCAGGAACAAGATAAACCTGCTCTTGCCTCTTCTACTCAATACTGTACTGGAGGTTCTAGCCAAAACAATCAGATGAGGAAAGGAAATAAAAAGCATCCAGGTTGGAAAGAAAGAAGAAAAACTATTTTATAGATGACATGACGTTATACATAGAAAATCCTAAGGAATTCACAACAAAACTTATAAGATCTAATCAATGAGTCTGGCAAGGTTGCATATTCAAGAGTGATATTCAAAAATCAACTGTATTTCTAGACATTTGTAATGAACAATGCAAAAATGAAATTCTGAAAAAATTCCATTTGCAATAACATTAAAAAATATTTATGCATAAATTTAACAAAAGTAGTACAAGACTTGTAAACTGAAAACTATAAAACATTGTTGTAAGAAATTAAATACCTAATAAATAGATATCTAATGTTTATGTATCAGAAAATTTAATATTGTTAAAATGGCATCACTCAACAGATTGATCTATAACTGGGTTCTTTGCAGAAACTGATAAGCTGATGCTGAAATTTACATGGAAATACAAAGGCTGCTGAACAGCCAAAAACAATCTTAAAAAAGAAAAAGGCTAAGTGCGGTGGCTCATGCCTGTAATCCTAGCACTCTGGGAAGCCAAGGCGGGTGGATCGTTTGAACTCAGGAGTTCAAGACCAGCCTGAGCAAGAGCGAGATCCTGTCTCTTCTAAAAATAGAAAGAAATTATATGGACAACTAAAAATATATATATAGAAAAAATTGCTCCAGCAGAATAGAGCCTGTGGAAAGAAAAAATAAAAAAAAATAATAACTTCTCCAAAGAAGACAGAATAACAGCAAGCAAACATATAAAAAAATGCTC
>VBSM01003157.1:10971475-10982186 GCA_008086735.1 Cheirogaleus medius
CGAGACCCAGTCTCTACTAAAAATGGAAACAAATTAATTGGCCAACTAAAAATACATAGGTATGCCTCAAAGTGAGCATAATTAGAGAGTCCAGAAGCTTCTGTTCTCTTATGTTGCTCTCAGTTACTACATAATACTTGTGATATAAACATATCCCTTACTATGATTCTATTGTTTTTGTACAATTTGGCTTCTGAACACAAGCCAACTACTCATCTAGGGTTCATCCAAAGAACTAATCAATTCCAGGTGTTAGCTTTTCTATAAAGGCACAGATAGCACTGCAGCTCACCTGGTCTCTGTTGCAACTATTCAACTCTGCCTTTCTAGTAGGAAAGGAGCCATAAACAAGTATGTGAGCAAATGGGCATGGCTGTGTTACAAAATTTTATTTATAAAAATAGGCCATATTTTGCCCACTCCAGTTTGTCTACTCTTGATTTATTTCAGTGCTGGTGGCACTAATCAGGAAAGACATTACATTAATATCCATCATGGAAACTTCCTAAATAAACTTTAACAGTGATTCTGATTCTATAGAATTTTTACCTTACTGACTAGAGAAACTAATTCTCATGTAAGATATAATTCCACTATTGTAAAGAATCACACACAGGAATTTTTGCATTCACATTCTTCCTTACATAAAATGTAGACAAATTTATCAGGATTACATTATTCAAGATTACACAGTAAAAAAAAAAAAACAAAAAAAAAAAAAAAAAAAAAAAAAAAAAAAAAAAAAAAAAAGATTACACAGTAAACTCATTAAACACCAAACTACTTAAGAGCACTCTTTAAAAAATCACTTACCCATTGGATATGTTCTGCGATTAAGCAGCCAACTACTTTTTTGTCATTAGAAATAAAGAGAAGTGTTTTAGTTCTGGAATAGCACATTAGTGGAGCCTGTTGAAAACCTAAATCATTATCAACCATCTCTCTAATCTCGTCAACCTGCGAAATAAAGAACAAATTTTTAATAAGGAAAACACTGCATACATATATAAAAACATACTATTTCAGTTCAGTAAGCTGAGTAAATGATTCCAAGCAGGACATCCTCTAAAGAGTTCTTTTGAATGACTCTGCTGATCAATAACTGCTTTTTAAACCCCGTGGGCCACTTTCTAAAATGAGAGAAGAACTGGAGACTAATGAAGTCTCCAGCCCAGCAGACTAGGGAACAAGAGGGGTGAAAACCACTATAATAGGCTAAAAAGAACATTAAGGCTTCTTATTAGAAGCATTCAATTTGTGGATTGAAGAGAACTTCACTGGAATCTTAGCCAGGCAAGCCACTTTTCTTTCCAAGCCTTAATTAGTACTATCATTAGTAAAACAGAAGCAAGCATAGAGGAAACAAACTCCTGTTTATATCCTATCAACCATTTATAGGCCAGACATTATACAAAGCACTTTATGAATATTATCTCATTTAAACCCCACATTTCTTGGAGGTTTATGGTTCACCTTACATATGGAAGAAGTAAAACTCAAAGGTTAATAATTTTCCCGTGTCAGATATTAGACATCTAGAAAAATCAAGGAGCAGGGATTTGAACCCAAAATGTTACCAAGGCATCAAACTGTGCTTCCAGTTTATCTCTTAGAACTGATCAAGGTCAATCATGGTAAGTTCAAACTTTTTATAGTTAAGACCTTTGTAGGCATTCAAACATTAGTCCCTTCCCTAATTAAAAAATACTGCAAATATTAGTCTAATAAATATTCATTTGTGCTACAGAGTTTAAAATGCAAATAGCCCCTAAGAGGGCGAAGTATTCATACTGCTGGCACGCAAACACCACATAGCACACTGCCTACTGAGTGATGAAAACTCAAGTCCTACTAATCCTGAGACAGTATCCTAGAACTCCTGATTCAGTTCCTAAAGGCAAATAACTTACAATTCCCTAGATCTTAATTTTTAACCTATTATGGGTTACTAAGTGTAATACACAGAATTGTAGGTTACCGAATTTTGCTCTGAGAAACTAAAATGAGAAAATTAGCATATACTGAAGATTCTTAGTAAGAAAAGCCTGGCTGCCACATATGGTAGTACACCAAAGTTCCCACTGTGCATTTCTGAATGATAATAGCTGAAATCCAAAAATTCCATAGTTTAATTTTCATTTAAGTTGACCTTTGAAAAACACAGGTTTGAACTGTGTGGGTCCACTTATATGCAGTTTTTTTTTTTCAATACACTGGAAATCTTTTTGGAGATTTGCAGCAATTTGAAAAAACTCACATGTGAATCATGTAGCCTAGAAATATCAAAAAAAAATTTTTTAAGTTAGGTACATCATGAATGCGTAAAATATAAGGAGATACTAGTCTGTTTATGTGTTAATCAACTGTTTCTATTATTGTTAAGGCTTCCAGTCAACAGTAGGCTATTAGGAAAATTTTTTGGGAGTTAAAAGTTATATGCAGATTTGGCCAGCCACAGTGACTCACACCTGTGATCCCAGTACTTTGGGAGGCCAAGGAGGAGGAACACTTGATGCCAGGAGTTTAAGACTAGTCTGGGCAATGTAGTGAGACCCCATCTCTACAAAAAAATAAAATAATTTTTTTAAAAGTTATATGCAGATTTTTTGACTTGGGGGAGCAGTACCCTTAACCCCAGCATTGTTCCCAGGCCAACTGTAGTCAATCACTAACCAACATTAATTCAACGCATGTTTATTTTTATGCAAGGATCAATGTTGCAAACACAAGTCAGGCTGGGCATGTTTACATGTCTCTAAAGTCTATAGTATACTACTAGGCAGGGATTGTTTGGGTATCTAAGATTATCCATTCAGATATACAGGGTATCTGAAAAGTCAGGAGCCACAAGACAAACAAACCTGTATTTTAAATAGAATGTTGGCTACATTTTCAAATGATAGGTACAAAGTATTTTCCTTCAACCTCACTGTCAGTGAAATATTTCTAAGTTTAAAGAGGTTTATTTGTTAACCTAAAAAATGTACCGTAAATAAACTATTTTCCTTGTGTTTCAGATATTTTGGACATACTCTAATGTAATTATTTAAGTTTTTCAAATAAACAATTGGAACCATTGCTTAAATTATGAGGTACTTTTGAAAAAGTAACCAGAGATTGAAGAAAAATAAACTGAATATATTATTTGAAAATGTAATTTACATTTTATTTAAAAGTAAGTTTATCTATGGTTCCTGATGCTTGAGACACCCTATATGACAAAATGATTCCAGCCTTCATTATCTCTCTGGTTCATTTCTCAACACTGTAAATTCTCTGAATCCTCAAAGTATGGAATGCTAAGTTGGACTAAGAGCCAGCTCACCCCAGGAAAGATGAACATTTCCTTAAGTTTTCTACACTGTATTTATAAGTCAAATAATAATATTATTATACATGTTTAAGTTTAGGTTTACTATTTACTATTTACCTAGTGCTAAATCCCCTTTTTTAATTTAGAAATTTACTCTTAGAATGAAACTTTACATTTTATTTTTAATTTTATAAATTATAATTCAACTTTTAATTTTAATTCTGATTCTTGAAATCACTTACTTGGCATTATTCATTAACTAGCATGCCTTCTATTTTGTCACACAAATTACTGACAATACTGGACAGTAATAAATTCATTTAAAATCCATATTCTGGACACACTACAAAGTTCTAAACAACTGGGTTGTAGTCTTTAAATGCTTATTTTTTGTTTTCAGAATTGGTGTTTAAATGTACTATGCCAGCAATGTGTTATCCTCTTAAAATTAGCTGCAAAATATTATCCATTCTATATGAAATTTCACTGGCAATTTACCTTTTTCAGGGCATACTTTGGGTCTTCAGGAAGAACCATTATTATCCTGCCATCAGGGTATTCAGCCAGAATTCTTTCTTTTTTCCAGCCCTAGATATATATTTTTTTTTTAAAAAAAGGATAAATTTTATGCATATTTTATTCATCATATCCATGTACAAGAAAAAAGTGTATCAACTTGTCTAAAAATTACAAACATGAAAAAATATATGCTCATGAATGTTTAATGAAGCATGATAAATCAGCTATTTTGTTACGTATATAATAGGCACAGAGCAAGCTAATTTCTCTCTACTACTTATTCAGAGATATATATGTAATACCAGAAGAATATTTCTTAATTTATAATTTCCCATTTTAAATTAACTTTGAAAACCACACACAAAAGCAAGCCCCTTAAAGTCAGTGATTCCCAGAACCTAAAGGGTAACGCTTCCCAGATTCTTGATAAAAGAATTAAACTCTTAAATTTCCTTGGAACATGGTTACCTCCACAAACACACACTCATAGTTTTATGTCTGGCATGCCAAAGACCTCCAGGAGGTTTTAAATGAACTGATTTGCATGCAGTAGCCCAGTATGAAAGGAATAGTGTTTATGCTTATTGATCAAAACTATGAAAGCCACAAGAATGAGACTATAAAAAATATAACTACCTTCTAAGAATCTAATAGGGAAGGAGAGGCTACGTTGTGTGTATCTGAAGTTAAACATACTCAAAAAAAGAGAGGTAATAAACTCTTCTTCAGATCCACACTCGTGGTGATTAATGAGCAGAACCTGCATGAAAAAAACAAAACAAAACAAAAGCCACTTAAATCTAGTAAGATGGGACTGAACCAGAGGTTAAAACTAGGAGCTTTGAAGTTCAAAATAAGTACAGAAGGAATGAGCTTAACTAGTTGTTCCAGTTGTCTTACCCAATCAACTTTATTTTTAAAGGCCTTTCCAGAAGCAGTTTGAACTTCTAGTAAGCAAAACCATCATCTTTTTTGCTGATAAGTGTTTCTTCTAAGAACACGAAAGCTCAATGAAACCAAGAAAATAGTAACTACATTTTTCTAATATACTATGGCAAATCTGAAAGGAGGTTGGTTTTTCTTGAACAATGTAGAAATTTTTTTTTGGAGGGGGCCAGGATCTTAGTTGGGGACAAAAATTCTAGTAACAAGCTAGGTATATGTAACAATTTTAATTAAAATATTTAAAATCCAAAATTTATTTACAAAATAGACCATCCAACAGAAAGGTAAAATTCAGATGATTAAAATTATGATTGGTAAAATGTTCTCAAGATTTGAAAATGAGCAGAAACAACAGTCATAAAAGACTTTTTTTCAAATAAAAAGCTAAATCTGAATCATGTACAGATCTGAATATAGGTAAACAATTTTAAAAAGCATAAAAGATATCACTTCTTTAAAAACAAATCTATATTAATGTTACTTTTAGAAAAAGCTTTCAAATGAATATTTTCCATAAAATGAAAATGGAGACTTTTCACTTTGAAAAATCGAACTACAAATTCAATGAAGAACTAGAAATTTAAGAAATCTCAAGTTATAAGAAAGCCATATTTCCTGAACTAAATTATCTAAAGACAATTCCATAAACTATTTTCTTATTAATTGCTTTTCATCAATAATACTGGTCTCATGTCAAAATATTGTACCACAAGCATTACACAAACTATTTTGCTTTACTAACTTTTTAGTACAAAACTTTCTCTTGAAACAACATGAGACTTGCATGTTTATATGGAAAATTTTATCACCATTGGATGTAATTTACGTGATATAATATTATGTTTTAAACACTATGCTGTTTTTTCACATACTAAATAAAAGACTTTTATATCTAAGAAGCAGGAACTGTGAAAGGCAGAATTACTACTGCTTAGGTTTCTTTTTTTTTGGAGACAGGGTCTCACTCTGTCACCAGGTTGGAGTGCAGTAGCTTTATCATAGCTCACTGCAGTCTTGAATTCCTGGGCTCAAGGGCTCCCCCCACCTCAGCCTCCCAAGCAGTTAGGACCACAACAAGTATGTGCCACTACATTTCCTAATTTTTATATTTTTTGTAGAGATGGGGTCTCGTTATGTTGCTCAGGCTGGTCTCCAACTCCTGGCCTCATGTGATCTTCCTGCCTCATCCTCCCAAAGTGCTAGGATTACAGGCATGAGTCACTGAGCCCAATCCCACTGCTTAGATTTCTAACTTTCATGAAGACTGCATATTTTAGTGAAAACATTTTTTTTTTTTTTTTTTTGAGACAGAGTCTCACTCTGTTGCCCGTGCTAGAGTGCCGTGGCGTCAGCCTAGCTCACAGCAACCTCCAACTCCTGGGCTCGAGTGATCCTCCTGCCTCAGCCTCCCGAGTAGCTGGGACTACAGGCATGTGCCACAATGCCCGGCTAATTTTTTCTATATATATTTTAGCTGACCAATTAGTTTATTTCTATTTATAGTAGAGACAGGGTCTCGCTCTTGCTCAGGCTGGTTTCGAACTCCTGACCTTGAGCGATCCGCCTGCCTCGGCCTCCCAGAGAGCTAGGATTACAGGCGTGAGCCACCACGCCCGGCCTTTAGTGAAAACTTATTAACCACTTTGGTACGGCGCTCACCGGCCACGAAACCTTGCCCACAGCCGGTACTCACAGTCCGCACGATAGTTTGTGCTGTGCACTGATGACGAATCCGTTTTGCTCTTGTGTGACGAGGAAAGCTTTAAAGCACTGAAAGCTTGTTTTACTTTACAGGCAGCTTTAGGAAAATAACTATACTAACTCCTACTAAGGACTTGTTAAAAGGTCACAGATTTGTAGTAACTTATTAGCTGAACATACACACTGCAACTGCAGAGATAAAAGTAAAAGCTTTTGGCTGTCGACTAAAGTCGACGCTTGGCTGTGCGCCTTCATATCACAGCTGTCGGCTAAAGTCCACGCTAGCGTTCATCTGTGGCTGTCGACTATAGTCGACGCTGGTATCGAAGTGGTTAATAATTCTAGAGTAAAAGTTCAGGTTTAGTTCCTGTTCTTGGTAGTTACTAGATGTATGGCCTTAGGAAAATCTGATTCTGTTTCCTGATCTAAGCCATCTATAAAATGGCTATCATCACCTCCATCACTTGGTAGTAAAAGGGCTGTATTTAAGATGACTGCTCACAAAGTTGCCACTCAATAACTCTCAGTAACTTCCATTTTCCCTTCCTAATGGTATCAAACTAAGATCAATATGCACTGGTCTAAAAAAAGTCAATCAATAAAACATTTCAAAAGTTAAACACAACAATAAATTCAAATCACGAACAAAGCAAAATGAAAGAACCAAGTTGACTAACGTCTGCCAAATAACATACTCAAGACATATATATGCCTTGATTGCCCTCGACACTTTGCTGGTCTCAATAACCACATGACTCTTCCGACTTTAGAGAATTTAGAGGATGGGAAGTCCATCTGCTGCTTAAAATTGATCTGGCATCAGAACAGGATAGGAAAAAAATTTTAAGATAAATTGGGAGGCAGAGGTTGAGGGTTCAGGGAAGGGTGCATGCAATTTAGAAGAATAACCATGTGAAAACTGTCGATCAGTAAAGAAAAAAAAAAATAGAATAACCAAACAGCCACAACTTTTTTCCAAAGATATAAATTCCAATGAAGTGCGTTTACACTTCTCACCTTTAACTCTAACATGTTATGCATATCCCTCAGCTAGCAAGCAGTATTTTCCAAAACCCAATTTTTTCTTAATTCATCCATCTGGCTACTAAAAAGCAGAAAGCTTTATATTCCTAATTTATATTTCTAATAGCAAGCAATGAGCATTCTTTTCTCCTTCCTACTGTAGTTACTCTAAACTTTAGAGGCTAAGGAATCAAAGGGATTTCTCCTCTTTTCCTATCAAAAAAAATCACAGTTGAAAACAAATTGGTGGTAGATACACTGAGGGATACAACTGTCAAAACTCATCAACCAAACACTTTAAGATCTGCACATTTAATTATATGTAAATTATACTCCAATTTTAAAATCATACTAATCACTTTCAAAAAAGGTTGAATGAGAATACACATTTGAAATAACACCTGGAAAAATAAAACTGACAATCATCTTTTAAAAAAATCAACAAATATTGCAAGGGGGAAAAAAGAGATACCTGAAGAACCTTTAAATTAAAAAGAGACTTGAGAGATATATGAACCAATGCAATATATGAACCTTAATTCAAACAAATGAACACAGGAAATTATGAGATATTTGGGAAGCTTTGAATCCTGGTAGAAAATTCGATATTAAGAAAATAGTTAATTTCTTAAAGGTGTGGTTATTTTCTTTAAAGCATTTTTATGTTTTTTAAAAAGTAATCTTCATCTTTAAGAAATAGATATTTAGAAATATTGGCTAGGCACCGTGGCTCACACCTGTAATCCTAGCACTTTAGGATGCTGGAGCAGGTGGATCGCTTGAGCCCAGTTCAAGGCTACAGTGAACTAAGATCATGCCACTGCACTCTAGCCTGGGTGACAGAGTGAGAACTCATCTCTAAAAAAAAAAAAAAAAAAGAGAGAGAGACAGAGAAAGAGAAAGAAAAAGGAAAAATAAATACCTACCAAAGTAATAATATAATGTCTGAGTTTACTTCAAAATAATTGAGAAGGCTAGATGACTGTCCGTGAATTGATAATTTTTTTGGGGGGGAGAGTCTGATAATTGTTGAAGGTGGGTGATAGGTACATGGAGGTTTTCATTACTGTGTATGTGTGTGTGTTTTGTATTAAACTTTTTATTTTGGAAAATTAAAATCACCTATTATCAAAATGGCCCAAGGCTTGCTCAAGTACCATTTATTTAGAAGCAAAAAATAAATGCAAAACAAATCTAGTCGGCATAGCAATTAGACGGGAAGTGGGGAAAAGTAGTAACTGCAACAGGAACACAAAGGAGCTCTGGGGTTGCCAGGAATGTTGCTTCTAATTACACAGGTGTGTTCACTTTGTGAAAATACACCATTAAGCTGTGTATGCATTATTACTGTACTTTTCTTTACATGTTGTATTTCAATAAAAACTTTACTTAAAAAGAAAAATTTTACTAAAGGAATTTAAAAGTAGACATTTTATTTCACTGGCAGTTTTACCTGTTATGTCGAAATATATTTTAAACACCATCTATTTTTAAAATATTAAGGCTTCAGAAATCAAAGATTAAAATTAACTCATTTTAAATTCAGTGACATGCTCTATTTAACAATACCCCAGAAAGAAAACATAAAAAATTGCAGAAAAACTGCGTTAAGAGAAATTGATTATAAACTCTTGAAATAATTTGTTGAAATGGATTTTAAATGTCAATATTTATGCATATTTTAAATCACCAAAATATAAACAGGGGTTATCTGAGTAATGGCATAGTGATTTAAATTTTTTCCCTTTAGCTTATCTGTATTTCCTATTTTTTCTATTTTAATAAAATGGAATGATAAAAATGCTAATATACTTAACTATCCTACGCAGCTAGTTTTAAATGCATGTTTTGGACACTTTTTAGTGAAAATAATATTGTATTAACAATACTAAAAAGATGCATTTCTAGTCATTATGACCTTACTAAACATTAATGTATTTAAGAAGTCATAGATGTTACTATTAGCCTGAAAATGACAAATATATGGAAAAACTCAGTCAATTCAAGAAACATGTATTGAACACCTTCTATGTGTGCAAACCACTGATCTTGTCAGTAAAGAATAGTGGTAAAGAGGACTTTAATAATCAGAAAGACCTAGATTCAAATCCAAACTGTGCCACTTGCAAGCTGCACTGCTTTAGGCAAATTGCTTAACCTCTCTAAACCTTGGTGTTCCTCACCTACAAAATAGATGTAAAAACTACAATACAAAACTACCAAGAAACTACATGAGAAAACACTATAAAAGGTTCATCATTGCACCTAGCACAATAATATTCACTCAATTAAATAAATAAGTTACCATTATCACTACAGCAACTATACATTTTTTTGCAGATTTTTAAATTTTCAATACCTCCATGCCTACAAGATCATTCATGATCTGGTCCCCCACCTACCTCTTCCAGCCTCATCTCCTACAGCTTTTCCAATACATGACACAGTCATAAGTCATAATGAAAGACTGAACATTTTCCAAACCTTTCACATACTGTTCCCTTGGCCTGAGATGCCTTTGTTGCATACCATCCTGAGCTCAAGGGACTCCTTATCCTTTCAGAATCTACTCAGGTGTTAATCTGACTGTTCTGATCTTTGTCAGATGTCTTTGCTCCATGCTCATACAGTATCCTATATATCTTAAAATGGTACTATACCACTAGTATTTGTCATACTATTTAAATATATTTACTTATCTGACCCTCACACTGATTGGTGAACCTACATCAAGGAAAGAACTGTATCTTTTGAATAACAATGATTTTTTAAAAAGAAACCTATAGTCCTGGAACACAGTAAGCAGTCAAAAAAGGTTTGAAGAAATAACCCTAGAAAAAAACTACCCCATAAGATATTACTGTTTTCATCACTTACAGATTAAAAAAAAAAGTTAAAAGAGGTTAATATAGTATGGTCATATAACTAGTAAATGGCTAAACAGAAAATCGTATCTTTCTAGTTTAAGCTCATATTCTTTTCTAGCATGCCACACTGACCTCAAGAATCTTATAAATCTAATACGAGAAACAAATAAAATATCTGTAATAAAAGGCATAATAAAGTGTATGCATGAAAGGAAGTTTTCCTTGATTCAAACTAAGCCTTTTTTTTTTTTCGAGACAGAGTTTCACTCTTTGCCCATGGTAGAGTGCCATTTCTTTCTATTTTTTAGTAGAGACAGGATCTCGCTCTTGCTCAGGCTGGTTT
>VBSM01003157.1:11093771-11104307 GCA_008086735.1 Cheirogaleus medius
AAAAAAAAAAAAAGTATTGAAGAGAATAATGAAATATAATTAATTCCTAATTATTCATATATAATAGGAAAAGAATAAAGTTTATATCTTATATTTATGAACTACATCTAATTTATCCTTCTTAATCAACTAAAGGCTTCTAAAAAGTAGACAAACTGATTTCTCCCTAACCTGAAAGATAATTTTCTTGTTCTGGGTTTAGAATATCTGTTTAAAATTAAATTTTTAAAAATTTTCATTAAAAAATTTTTTTGATCTAGAAAGAAATATTAAAATTCACCCTGTTAATCAGGTGGCCTGACTTTCTCTAGCTATTCTTGGAGGAGATTAATTTGCTAATCTGCAGTAGAGAGCATAACTCAGAGTCCCTCTTTCTCAGGGCTGGGGTTACCACACATCCAGGCTGCCTAGTATTTTAGCTTGCTGTCTGGCAAAATGAAAACTGAGAAGACATATAAACATATTTTTTAAAAATCATTTACATTTCATATCTACTTTATTGCTAATGTCTGATAAACATTAGGAACTTAGAATATTTTATCAGGCAGTTAGAATGTTTTATTTTACAATCTTCGTCTCTCAAGTATTTCACGATCCGCACTCAAATATTGATAAGATGCTATTACATAACTCTGTGATTCTTGTGTGGATGTGGGCCCCACCAAAAGGAATAATCCTTTTCTAATACTAATTATGAGCTTTAATTGAGCTCTACAGTGTGATTTGTTTTCATTCCACCCATCCCCTGTCCAGTACTCAGTGAACTGCCCAAATTGTCTCTAGGAAAATTCATCTTATTTTTGGAATATGAGTTCATTAAATAAGAAGTCAGAGAAAAGAAAAGTATTCCACATGCATAAAACCAGTAATTTCATGAACAACCATTTTACCTAGTCATCCACAGACACAGAAGATGACCAAGTGTCTAAATTTGCCTGGGAGTTTGCTAATTTTTAAAAATAACTAACCAAAAAACAAAGGGCTCCAGGAAATTTCCTGGCCAGCTCTGAGGCCAAGCTGGCCTCTGCGCGACGTTCCTGCTAATGCTCCAGATGGCTGCGGCACATGCTCACCCAGTCATGCTCCGCAAGCTGGCTACGCTGATAAATGAACAGTTCTGCCAGCAGCTTACAGCAGGTCAGCCAGGCAGACAGGAGTTATTTTCAGTTCAGGCTCCTAAGAGGCAAATCTCATGCTCTACCCTGGCTGGGTTTGGGGCCAGATGTGGCTCACCTGGGTCAGGGAGGCTGCCACATGTAGGACTACTCACCACCTACCAGGGGTTTGCAGCCCTGGTTGCACATTAAACTCACAGAAGAGTGTTAAAAAAAATTACAGACACCTGGACTCCAAATGAATCACAATCTCTGGGGGATGGGGTTCAGGGATCAGTATTTTTCAAGGCTTCCCAGAGGATTCTATGCTCAGAGAATAAAAGAAATGGAGTGAGAGCTGAGTCAAGAGAGGAGGATGCTGCAATGACAAGAATGATAAGACCCACCTAGAGTGACTCGGGAGAAGGGACATCTAGTTCTATGGGGGTCCCAATCCCTTGGATTCCTTGCAGCACATGGGGTAGTATTCCCAAACATTGCATACATTATAGGATCACCTGGTACATATTAAGCATTCAATAAATGGTAGCTAGCTACTAAATTATTATGAGGATTTCTAAAACTCTTTACTTATTTAATATTCTTTTTATTTTGAAAATTACTTTATTTTATTTATTTATTTATTTTGAGGCAGAGTCTCACTGTGTTGCCCGGGCTAGAGTGCCGTGGCGTCAGCCTAGCTCACAGCAACCTCAAACTCCTGGGCTCAAGCAATCCTCCTGCCTCAGCCTCCCGAGTAGCTGAGACTACAGGTATGCGCCACCATGCCCCGCTAATTTTTTTCTATATGTTTTTAGTTGGCCAATTAATTTCTTTCTATTTTTAGTAGAGATGGGGTCTCGCTCTTGCTCAGGCTGGTCTCGAACTCCTGAGCTCAAACGATCCGTCCACCTCGGCCTCCCAGAGTGCTACGATTACAGGCGTCAGCCACTACGCCCAGCCTGAAAATAATTTGAAATATAGAAAATTGTACAATCATTTGTGTACCTACCACTTATAACAGTTGTTATTACTGGCCTGGACTTATCAATGTCAGAAAATTCTCAAGGATTAAATGAGTTCACACCCACATCTGGCTGAGACCAACCTTCCTGAATTACGATGCAGGTGAAGGGAAGAGGGAGAAGTTATTTTTGGAGCAGCTGTGAAAGGGCTGGGGACAAAGTGTAGAGCAGGGAGGTATTGAATGTGGGAAAGAGAGTGCCCGAAGGCACAAGTGTGACAAAGAATAGTGCCCTGGCTGGCCCTGCCCTCTAAATCCCTCCTTCTTTAGAACATACTGGGGAGGTTGGTCCCTTAATCCTTTGAATGCCTGCCTCAGAAAACAGCTCAGGAGAGGAAAGAGCTCTAAGTCCCTCCTACCCTATTAGCTTCCATGGAAAACCTTACTAAGAGACAAGAGCAGATTTTTCTAGATCTGAATCCAGAAAATTTTAACCAAGCAAAGAGTCTGAGGGTGAGGAGAGAATCCTCTCACAGAAAACACTTCTTCCCCTTACCCCCAGATTTGCAGTCTGACTTGACTGGAAGCCGGTATTGAAAGGTCAAGCCACTAGACAGACAGGCTGGGTTCCTGCCCTAAGGCTACTCATCAGCTTTATGACTTCACATCAGTCACCCCACTTCTGCAGAGGCATCCTGAGCTGTGGAAGGATTTTAGCATTTGAGATCCTCTGAAGCAGAGCCACCCAGCGGGCCAGTCCAGGATGAGATAAGCTGTGGCATCAGAATGCGAGTCAGCAAGTGGTTTCTTCCCTAAGAAAGGACTGCTAAGGGGGGAAGGAGAGGCAGCTTATCTACACGTGTGGAGAACTGAAGTGGGTTTATTCTTTTTGGGGGGCAGGGAGGGAGATATTAACCATTCTTTTTTAAAAATTAACTTTTTTTTTTTGAGACAGAGTCTCACTCTGTTCCCTGGGCTAGAGTGCCTTGGTGTCAGCCTAGTTCACAGCAACCTCAAACTCCTGGGCTCAAGCAATCCTTCTGCCTCAGCCTCCCGAGTAGCTGGGACTACAGGCACGCGCCACCATGCCCGGCTAATTTTTTCTATATATTTTTAGTTGGCCGATTAATTTCTTTCTATTTTTAGTAGAGATGGGGTCTCGCTCTTGCTCAGGCTGGTTTTGGACTCCTGACCTTGAGCGATCCGCCTGCCTCGGCCTCCCAGAGTGCTAGGATTACAGGCGTGAGCCACCGCGCCCGGCCAAAAATTAACTTTTTTAAACTGACAAAAACTGCATGTATTTACTGTGTACAACACAATGTGTTGAAACTGTGGAATGGCTAAATCAAACTAATTAACATATGCATTAACTCACACAATATTTTTTTGTGGTGAGAACACTTAAAATATGCTATCGGTGATTTTCTACCCTCTGCTTCTATAATTCCTAAACTGGCTTACGTCCTATCGGAGCCCTTCATCTTGCCAGGGACTGCTGTTTCAGTCTGAGGATAGAAGTTGGTCCACAGGCCATATTTCGAACAGCACTGCTTTGAAGTGTCTTACACTTGACCTGTCCGCTCTTCCTTTCCTGCTGAGCTGGCTCTAACTTGAACTGGAAAGCACCTGTAGGTGGCTTTTCTTTTTATAGTTTTATGAGATATAATTCACATACTATACAATTTACTTATTCAAAAGTACAAGTCAATGGTTTTTAGTATATCCAGAGTTCTGCCACCACGATTTTAGAATATTTTCGTCACCCTAAAAAGAAACCCCCTACCATTAGCGGTCATCCCCCCCACGCCCTACGCAACCATTCGTCTACTTTCTGTCTCTACAGATTTGCCCATTTTGAACATTTCACATAAATGTAATCATACAATATGTGGTCTGTTGTGATTGGCCTCTTTCACTTGGCATAATACTTTCAAAGTTCATCCCTATTATAGCATGAATTAGGACTTGATTCCTTTTTTTTTTTTTGAGACAGAGTCTCACTCTGTTGCCTGGGCTAGAGTGCCCTGGCGTCAGCCTAGCTCACAGCAACCTCAAACTCCTGGGCTCAAGCAATCCTTCTGCCTCAGTCTCCTGAGTAGCTGGGACTACAGGCATGCACCACCATGCCTGGCTATTTTTTATATATATATTTTAGTTGGCCAATTAATTTCTTTCTATTTTTAGTAGAGATGGGGTCTCGCTCTTGCTCAGGCTGGTTTCCAACTTCTGACCTTGAGCAATCTGACTGCCTTGGCCTCCCAGAGTGCTAGGATTACAGGCATGAGCCACCATGCCCGGCCGAGACAGTTTCTTTCTGTTTGATCTTTGTTGATTCATCTTTTGTGTTTTTTTAAGCGTACTCTAAGGTCTTACTTACTCTGGGTCTGTGCCACACTAAATTCTTTCTAGAATAAGGTGAGGTATAAATAAACATTAAATAAATAAAATAAACAAACATAAGAGTTCCTCTAGTATGAAGCAGTAATTGTTCATAGCTCTAAAACAGAAAGAAGAATTATCAAGGGATCTAAATACCAAATCAGCCCTGATAATACTGACATCTTGTTTCTGTGATCCAACTTAAGAAAGAATAAGGAAAATGTAATTATAATTATAGCCTTTTAGAACTACTTTAAAAAAGAAATGTAAGGGAGTGAATTATAACTAAATATATACTTTTTGTTCCCTAATGACCTAAGAGTTAATACAGTAGCAATTATGCCTTGGATTATAAAAAGCTTTATTTTACAAGATATTTTCATATTCATTATTCCATGTGAACTTCAAATATCCTTGTGAGTTGGCAAGTTCATATTGCTATATTATTATTTTTCAGATAAGAAAAAGAGACACAGAAAGGTTGACTTTTTCTCTCACTTAGCTGCATAGTTGTGAGAACAGAACTTTAACTTGGGGCTTCTTACTGAGTCCAAGGTACTTTCTGCTCCACACCCACGCTGCTTGCCAGGCTGTAGCTCTAACACCTTAGTTTGCATTCTCCATTTTGATACACATATCTGCCGCGGTTACTAGTTCATCAGAATTTAACCCACACACTGTTTAAGACCCCAGAAACCAAGCTACTCCTATCTGCTGGCTTAGAACTCTGTGAATTCTTTAAAATAATTTTTAAAAAGTGTATATACTATCCCTTTGTGAGAACTCAAAGTATTGTTAGAGATTTTTCAAAAGTCTACTTAAAGTTTATGGCTGGAAGTTACTGGGTTGCTGCTTTCTTTCAAAGTAAATTCCTAATTAACTTTAAATGTTACGGATACAATGTTTTTCAAGCATCCTCCTCCTCTTTTCTCCTTATTTGTTGTTTTCTAAGATTCCACCCATAGACCTCTCCCCTTTTGCTCTACTTACTCTTCCTAAGAAATCTCAACCACTCCTGGATCCAGCTCCTCCCTGTGCACTGACAAGCCCAGTCTCTCTTGCTCACACATCTCTCCTGACGACCAGTCCAGTATATCCAGCTGTTCGCTAGAAATTTCACCTGGATGATCTAAAAGCATCCTAAACATCTAAAACAGAACTTACTGTCTTTATTACACCAGTCTTGTACACTCTGCTAAATTTTGTATTTTAGCAAGTATCAGTACCTTTGACGCCTGTGTGATCATCCAACCACAAGAAAGTAGTTACTATTCCACACTCTTCAATGCCTTGTTCTTTACACTAAGAGACTCTCTATCCCTCTCCTGGAAGCTTCAAGATCCAACTCAACATGTTACCTCTAACTGGAAGTTCTCCCACATCCCTAGGTACTTCGTTATTCCTTCCCTCTGTGCTCTGTAGCCTTAGTATCTTCCTGTGGTGGCACTGAGCACTGCATTGTGTGTATTTTTATGTACCCGACTCTCTTCCACAACCAAAGTTTGAGCTCCTAAGGATTGGGGTTCTGTTGCATTAACATGCACACTCCTCACCCTATTGCCTGGCACAGTGCCTGATCTAATAGGTACACACCGCAGCTCTGCTGAATGAGTGACTCTTTGTCCCTCACTTTATAGACACCTAACAGACTCTACGGCATATTATTTCCTTGAGAGCTTCAGATCATTTCCTCCCCCTCTGTGTCCTGGAAGCGCCTAGAGGAACGCACAGCAGACAGGAGCTGTTCAAAACGATTTGCTTGGGCGCCATGGCCATAGCGACAAATTCAAATCTCTCCCTTTACAGTACAATCTGTCTACAAGATTCCTAAAGGCTGGACTGAATGAGAGAATGTGAACTTTCACATCAAACTATTTGTTATGAGGCACTTGAGTAAGACCATAAACACTTCACAACCTTTGCTTTTGAAATCCACATTGATCTTGACTCCCTCCAGGGCCTAAGTCACTTGTAAAGCAAAGTGCAAGAGCTCTTTACAGGGTGACTTAATTATTTATAGTCTTAATGTCATTCTCTATTGATGACTAAAAAAAAAGTTTCTTTCAACTCTGGTAGAATTGCCTCTGATGATTGAGCTGGTGAGGGACTAAAAGGTAAAAAGCTGCAAGAAAATTTCAGAGAGTGTAATATTAATATATCTCATTGCAACTCACAGATTTAAACAGCAGATAGAGCCGATGATATTTTAAGAGGTGAAAGAATTTCTAGCCTAGCTAAAATTCAAAATTAGAGCAGGGGAAAAAAAAGACTTGATTTAAATTGAAAAAGTTTAAATAACATTTCTGCTACATGAACTTCATCTGGCAAAAAGACATATAAATAAAGTCAGTCCGTTTCATGACAAAAGTAAATTTCACAGGTTAAAAAAAAACTGTCACTGTACTAGTTTGTTTTGTACTGGAACGAAAGGAATTTTTAAAGGAAATGTGTTTTGCATTAAAAATGATATAGATGAATATCTACTGATGTCAAATTATAGTAAGTACAAAATTTTAGTTATAAAACAAAATCTTTAAGTCATAATAGTATCTACAGACAAAAAAGGAAAATGAAAACATACAATCTTAATTTCTACAAAAATATATTACATATATTTTATTTATATATAAGATCTGAATGAACACAGACTAAGGGGATTTCCTTGGTTGTATAATTATGGGTCTTATAAATTTCTTTTTTTTTGGTTTATCTGTATTTTTCTACAATGAACTTGTATTGCTTACATAAACAGTTATTGTAAATAAAAAGAATATGCTTTTTGTTATGAAACTGGAAATGATTCTTTTAAAAATTAAGACTGTTCTCATTTAAATTTACTTACCAAGAGATTCTCTCCGGCCACTCCTCTGTTGTTAAAAACCACACATCTAAAAACCAGGAAAGTAATTTTTGTTATTTCTACACATGATATATGATAGTAAAATCATCTTACTGATGCTGATTTAGAGGACGCTAAGATTCTAAAACTCTGTTCTACAGACATGATAATGTTTGACCATTTCATGTAAATGCACTTAAATAAAATTCTAGTTCTCCAAATTCAACCTTTGGGTTCAAATTAGAAACCGTACATTGAAGTCATGTTAATTTTTCCTGCCAAATGAGCAGAATTTTTACACCTTCTTCCTATGCATATATGTGAGCCTCCAATAAGTGTTATTAAAATGGTTCTAAACACAAGTCAAATCTGAATGTGTTTGCTTCAAAGAAAAAACGTATGTCCTCCACCCATTTATAACATTAATAGGTATTTATTTATGTCCTAAAAAATAGCCTTGTTCCCTCACGGCTCAGCAAACATGGAAACCAGAATTGTACACAAGGGTAGAGCTGCAAGGAGCCTGGTGATGGAGATAGTAGGATGGGCCCGCACTATGCTACTACATGGGGTTCAGGTGACCTAGGGGAGGAAAGATTATCTTGTGTTTCCTCTGATCTTGCTGGTATCTCCTGGCTAAATGAGTCATGTAAATGGCTTAGATCAATGTTGGCTCAAGGCAAGTATTCACAGAAAGTTAGCTATTAGTAGCATGCTAGCCTTAGAAAGTTATCCAGGCTGGAGGTGGTGGCTCATGCCTGTAATCCTAGCACTCTGGGAGACCAAGGCGGCAGGATCATTTGAGGTCAGGAGTTCAAGACCAGCCTGAGCAAGAGTGAGATGCTATCTCTACTAAAAATAGAAAAATTAGCTGGGTGTGGTGGCATATGACTGTAGTCCCAGCTACTTGGGAGGCTGAGGCAGGAGGATTGCTTGAGCCCAGGAGTCTGAGGTTGCAGTGAGCTAGGCTGATGCCACAGCACTCTAGTCCAGGTGACAGAGACTCCATCTCAAAAAAAAAACAATTCATTTTGGTTTTTGTCAGTTTACTTATCCAATCAATCAAGGCCATTTGAGATTCAAATTCTCTTGCTTCAGGGTGCCGCTGGCCATTGCACAGGCTCTGTACACAGTCCCTGAGGAACTGACTGCCCTACAGAACATACACAACTCTGACTCTCTTCTGGCACACCACCTTCATTCGATGTGGTGTTCAGGATACGTTTTTGCAAAGGAATTCATTCTTGCATCTGAAAAGTCATATAGAGAATTTTATTAGGTCCAGCTGAAAGAAACCTCAGAAATCTGATATGAGGAAAAGCTAGAAATATCACATTTTATTGACTCATTTAAGACAAGTCTCAAATATACTACAAATACATGCAGAAAAGATGGAGTAGGCTCATTTACTTTTTTCTTGCTAAAAAGAATGACAAGACAGACTAGATATAAATAAAATTTAAGTTGGCCACTTGTATTTACTTGGTAAGCACCTTAGTCACACAGGAATCAGTGATACAGTTAATAGTGACCTTGAACCTTGAAGCTCCTAGGCATTCAGAAAAGAACACTTTCAGAGTGCAAACGTTAAATAAGGATTAAAATGGCTTCTGGGGCAAGATGTCATCATGTGATGCCACTGAGAGAAGGCAATGGAAGCAGTGAGGGGAAAGAAAATGATGATTTGCAACCTCAGGAAAAAACTGCATATACACCTGGGATTTTCTTCCAAACTGCAGACTGGGATATTTGCACTTTCCTTCAGGCATCTTTGAAAAGTGGATCATAACTCTGGTATCTCTTGCCAGAGGCAAAATTGTACTGAGCTCTCCATAAGCCTTTGTTCCTGGCAATGTTCAATCAATCGGCAGCAGTCATCATTGTATACTTCGAGCCTTGGACATGGGGCAGAGAGGAGAGCTCTTTGCTCCCACTCCAGCTGGTGATAAGCAACTAGCTTCTTTGACTTAACCCATTTTCCACCCTGACAGTCATCAGGGAACATTGTACACATAGAGCTAAAAGAGCTGATTGTGAAAATATCATACCTAAGGCACTGATAAGCCTCTGTTAACTTCTGTAACAATTTCTTTCTAATTTTTAGTTATTATGGATACATAACAGTTGAACATATTTATGGGATACATGTGATATTTTGATAAAGGCATACAATCCTGATGATTAAATCAGGATAACTGGGGTATCCATCACCTCAAGCAAACAACTTCTACAGTGTATCCCAAACAATTTTAAAGGGTTTGTATATGAGGGAAATTGTTCTGCAAAAGTTATTTTTCTTACATGTTTTAACGATTTAAATTTTCTTCTCCAAACAAAAAAAATATAAAGAGAAGAAATATCAAATAAAGAATAAATCTGGTATGAAGAACTTTCTGTAACAGAATCCATTAGCTAGGGAAGCAGCTAAGTTTCCTTTTAATAATGAAGGTTAAATAAAAGACAGAGACCACCTATAATACAGACCTTCTCAATCTTTAGCACTATGTACATTTCAGACCAAATAATTCTTCTTTTTTTTTTTTTTTTTTTTGCATATTAGGTGGCTTATTTTATTGGGTATCATTGCCAGTATTACAGAACATGTTCTTACATTTAGGAAACTTAGCTGAGATACATGCCTAGAAGGCCTGCGAGGGACAGGACTGGGCCCCCAAATAATTCTTTGTAGTAGTTCTGTCCTGTATATTATAGGACACTCAATAGCATCTGTTTTCTACTGACTAGATGCTAGTAGAAACTAACCCAGATATAACAATCAAAAATGTCTCCAGACATTGCCAAATGTGCCCTGGGGGCAAAAGTGTCCCTTGGTTGTGAACCACTGTTATTGTGAGATGGACCAGAGAGAGCCTAGAATCTGCCCAAGGCCAAGGATCTGCCAGAACACATGTTGTGGTCTTAAATACTACATGAGTAGGAGCAGATTCTGAGCTTGGGCACCTAAGTAGAACACTGAGAAGTGCTTGGGAATAGAGTACCTTTCTAGGCCTAGTTTCCAAATCTGTATGATAAAGAGATTGTTATCAGACAGCCTTAAATATTTTTTAGTTCTAAGATTCTCCAAGTCATTGAGTCTGAGAATAGAAATAATAATCAGCAAAGGGTGGAGTGAGAGGAACATTCAGGTATTAGCTTATCATTCTATACTGATTTCAGGTCATAATAATATAATAAAGCCAGGGGAGGTGGCTCACGCCTGTAATCCTAGCACTCTGGGAGGCCAACGTGGGAGGATCACT
>VBSM01003157.1:11179301-11190204 GCA_008086735.1 Cheirogaleus medius
CTGAGCTCAAAGGATCCACCTGCCTCGGCCTCCCAGAGTGCTAGGATTACAGGCTGAGCCACCACACCCGGCCTCTAAAAAAAATTTGACAGATAATCACAAGCCAAACTATGTGTTTGAAAGAATAAGGCTTTACCTTCACAATAAAAATAAAACAAGTGTCAAAGTGAAATGTCAGAGATATCAACTGTCTAAAACTTAGTACTTCAGGAAATCAGACATTTCATATTTAATAAGCTATATTAATAGAAGATCTGTAAGGATACACGTTAGTGCATTAATAATAGTTTCTAGTGTGATAGGAATGGTGATCCGGGTGTGTTTATTTGAAATGGAACTTTGAATTTTATTTTACACGTTTCTGAAATGCTTGCGTTTTTAACAATGATTGTGTGTTATTTTTATAAAAAAATGTTAAAAACATGCAGGAGAAAATAAATCTAGTTAAAAGTACACTAAAATGTTAATAGTTGTATTAGGATGGTGTGATTACAGATGACTCTTTCCCCAAATTTGTATAATAAAATTATGAAAAGGAAATACAAACTATTCAGGATGTAATCGTAAAGGATTGCCTTGCTGTTTTGATCTGCTATGTTTCAGAATGTTTGTGAAAATTAAGTAAACCTACCCATTTTGAGTTTTAGCTTTGCTGTTGTAGGTGGACCTTCAATCCTGCTGTTCTCACTAAAGCAAACATTGTCCGAAGTGGGGATGCTGCTCAAGGTGCGGAAGGAGGTGCCTCCCAGTTTCAAGTGGGTGACCTTGTACAAGTTTGTTATGATCTGGAAAGAATTAAACTTCTACAAAGAGGACATGGCGAATGGGCTGAAGCGATGCTTCCAGTAAGTATATATAGAATAGTTTTAAGGCTAGAAATTATAATATGCTTATTTAGTTTTTGGAAATAAATGAATTTTAGAAACTAAATTGGCACAAGCCTTCCTAGAACTGTAGTCTCCATTGACAGCTAGGCATACTTGTGCCTTTTGTGTTCTAATGTATTCCAGTTAAATTAGTCTGTGAAGGTCCAGAAGAGTAAGTTATATGGTTAGAATTGGTAATTTGGGGTGAGTTGATAATAAATATTATTGTAGCTATGTTTAAAAAAAGATATCGTTTAGAGGTACATACTGAAATAATACAGGGGGGGAGAAGGGGTAGGGGAATAAATGAAACAAGATTGGCCCTGAGCTGTTGATGCAACTGTATGATGGGTACATATTAAACAACTCTTTGATGGATTCCGTATGCTATTGCCTACTTTTGTATGTGTTGGGAAATTCCTATAGTAAAAAATTAAGGGGAAAAAAATACAGAATGTAGCCTCATAGAGTTTGAGATGATGGTGGAAAATTCTAAGTGGAAATGTCTAATGAGAAGTTAAAAAATTAGAATTGGTGTGGGTAATTTTGGTGCTTTAGGAAAAAGGTAGTAATTGTCAAAGTAGATTGGATTTTTAAGAAAGAAGAGTCAAAACCTAATGAATAACATTCTGGGAAAATGAACAGATTTAGGGATCTGAGGAAGAAAAAGGAGCTGGTCAGCAGAGAAAGGGAAGGAACTGGCAAAAAGATTAGACTGTCATCCAGAAATCAAGAGAATATCTTCAACAAGTTGGAGTCAAATGCTAGAAAGGAAAAAATATTCCAGGAATATCGGTCTCTCCTCTGTGCTAGGAAGTAGTCAGATATCATTATTCTTCACCAGTTTTCCAGTGTTGTTATTTGCTATTGTATTGTGCTTAAGAGAATGAGTTTTAGACCTGAGTTTGAAATGGGGCTGATAATAGCATTGTATTTTAGGATTTTATGTATTAGGTGCGTCAGTATTTATAAAGCTGTTGGAACAGTATCTTCCACATGATAAGAGCTGCTGCTGATTGTGGTCTGCATCTGACCTGCCTTCTCATTCTGCGTATTTAATACACTTGTTATTTCTACACCCGCTTCTCTTTTGGCATCAGGGGTGATTCCATAAAGGATTTAAACATAGATGTAAGCTTGAACCCTTTTGGGCTCAAGTAGTATTTGTTTTTAAGTTCAGATTTTCTTATTTCAGGCTATATTGATGATGGATTTGGGGTTACTTGAGTTGTAAGTTCTCAAGATGTATCTTGTGGGATTAAAAAAGGAGGCTTGAATATCACAAAATTTATATGAACTTCTATGAATAAAATAGACTTCTTTTATATTATTGTGGAAGTGTAGTAATTTTATTTATTAAGATTATTTTTAAAGATACTCTTTAAATTTTGTAACTATAATAAATAACCCATTTGAAAGTGGTTATTCTTTCTCTTTCTTTTTTTTGAGACAGAGTGTTGCTCTGTTGCCTGGGCTAGAGTGCAGTGGTGTCAGCCTTGCTCACTACAACCTCAAACTCCTGGGCTCAAGTGATCCTCCTGCCTCAGCCTCTTGAGTAGCTGGGACTATAGGCATGCACTACCACGCCCGGCTAATTTTTATATTGTTAGTTGCCCAGCTAATTTATTTATTTTTATATATATATATATACACACACACACACACACACACACATATATATATATTTAGTAGAAGTGGGGTCTTGCTCTTGCTCAGGCTGGTCTTGAACTCCTGAGCTCCAAGGATCCTCCTGCCTTGGCCTCCCAGAGTACTAGGATTACAGGCGTGAGCCACCACGCCCAGCCTGAAAATGGTTATTCTTTAAAAGTGTTTTCATTAGGAATGAGTAGAATTAATACTTTAAACATACTAAAAACCAGTGATTGATTTTATGGTATATTCTTAGACTTGGAAGCATGAATTTAACTTTTTTTCCAAGACTTTAGGTAAAGTTGGCCGAGTACAACAGATATATTCAGACAGTGATTTAAAGGTGGAAGTTTGTGGAACATCTTGGACATATAATCCAGCAGCAGTTTCCAAGGTGGCATCTGCGGGATCAGCCATTAGCAATGCATCTGGTGGTATGTTTTGTACTGTGTTTCTTTAAAGGTAATATGGTTTACATTAAAACCTTTGCTAATTCCCCAGTTCTTATATACAGATAATGTTGTACATGTGCTTGTTGGCTTTCTCCCAGATTACATAGCCTCACTTGAATGTTTACCATGTTTTAAACATTCACTAAAGGTTTGTATTTTTTTCTGTGATGAACAGCTTTTTTCTGGATGAGGTATTCCCTGGAAAAAGTCCCATGAATACATGTTTTTTCTTGGGTATATCAAGCAGTTCTCCACATCAAATCTGAGATACCTGAAATTCAGCATTCTATTCTTTAAAACTTTTGTCTATTGCTTTCTTAGACTGCTTTATTTTTTCTTTATTTCCAACATTATTGCTAGCAGATGGCTTTCTTCGTGGATACTTTTACATATCAGATACATTTTTTTCTCTTACTATTTAATAAGGGTTATTATATATGTCACAATGAGTAGAAAACCATTTTAAAATGTGAATATGCTGGATGCTTATGTAGACTCATTCCCAAAGCCTTTCCTTGCTATGCTGCAGCTTTACATACACAGACTCAGTTCATTCTACACATTACACATTACTGTATGTAAATTGTTGTCATCCAGAAAAGAAGATAGAACTACACTGTAAATGGTAAGAAACAAAAGGAAAATATTAGGTCACCTCTAGTTTTATTTTTATACTACTTTCTACTTCCTCTGCTTTTTTGTCCCTTCTGCTTTAATTTGCTAGTGTGCTTAAAGTTTAAGTCAGGTATTTAGTTTTACCTCAAGGTTAGGTGGCATCACAATAAGCTCACTACCTACAAAGTAAAAGAGTGATGAATGGTTAATATTATACTCTAAAATAATGGAGACTTGGCCCACTTTGGGATTTTTCCCTTGCCCTATTTGGTCATTTTTCTGCTTTCCGATAAGTACCCCCAAAATTAAGGAATAGAACTTGGTAACTTCTATATTGATTGATACTATTTAGAAAAAAATATCTTTATGAAGAGACTGTGTATATTTATCCCTGGTTCATTCTTGTTTTTGTCAAAACCAATCAATTGGCACTTATTGAAGTATGTTATTGAAACTTACATGTCCGTTTTCAACTGAAAGGGTATTAGTTTGTCCCTAAAATATGTCCCCAGATATTACAGAGATTAGTTACTTTTGAATCATAATCATTGATCTGTTGAATTATTTTAAGGTTTGTGGTATTGAGCTCTGAGAGTCACTGTGGTATGCTTAAAACTTGAAGTTTGTATCATCGTAATACTCCCATAGTAGTGTGTTTATTCATAATTTCTTTAGTATGACTTCTGAATTTTGAATTATAAATATGTAACTCACCACTTTTTCTAAAATTATAACTTGATATACATGAATTGGAGAAAACTTAGAATACTTATGGGCTTGAATTTAATGCAGCTTGATATAATAGTGTTTATAATTTGCATGGGTAGTTATCTGTAGCATAATAGAAAAAACATGAGAGAAATAATAAAATACGAAAGATTATAGGAATATGGGCATTACCTGTTTCTTAGTCGTTAAGGGTTGAGATCCTTCTGTATTAGCAGCTTTATTTGATGCTTTACAGAAAGACTTTCACAACTCCTGAAGAAATTATTTGAAACTCAAGAATCCGGTGATCTCAATGAAGAATTAGTTAAGGCTGCTGCCAATGGAGATGTTGCTAAAGTGGAAGATTTGCTAAAAAGACCAGATGTGGATGTGAGCATTTTAAAAATTATTTTGAAGCATATGCAAAAATAAAATAGTATAATGGACCTTATACTCAACAATTATTAAGATTTTGCTGTATGTGCTCCATTTATTCCTTCTTTCTTGTTTTTCTGAGGTATTTTAAAGCAAACATCAGATATTCTTTAGTGTGCATTTCTAAGAAATATTGACATTTTCTTATTTAAAACTATAACTTTTTTATTTTATGATTGACAAAACTTAAATTTAGGTTTTTAAGTGGTTAGTTTTTTTGGAAATTCAATGATTTTTTTTTCTCATGTAAATATCATTTTATGATATCTTTTAAATATATTTTACTAAATTTTATTAGCAGTTTTCTATCTTTTCAAAACATTTAATCTACACCTTTTCTCCAGCCTTCCATGAAAGTTTACTGTTTCACAATTTATAAGGCAAATGAATTAGAGATCATGTGTTCATATTTGTAACCCTTTCTAGGTTGCCATTCACACAAGCCATATTTTAAGTGGGCAATTTTGATTCTAGCTTAGTTGTACTTTGCGTTTGTCATTGGTATCATGCTAGCACCAATACATGGATCAGTGCCAGCCAAGAGATGGTAGTTGGAGTGGCAGTTTGAATTATCCTGTGTTGTAAGGGCTTTTGTTGTCTACCTTTGTATGTTTAAGTATGTTATTAATAGACACTTGGAAGAAGATCATATTTATAATTGTAAGATATTAATGTCTTATTTCTCCTATAATCTCATGTGACATTTTAGCTTTGTTAGAGATATCAGTTGCAGCAGCACAACACAGCACTTTGATTGGTTGTGAGATATGTTACAAATAATTTGTTTGATACTGAAGTACCAAATATTTTTTCTGTTTGAAAGATAGAATCAAATTTCCTAATTCAGTTAAGCAGATTTAGATCTTACCAGATGTAATTTTTTCCTTCTTTTAAATACTAACTTATTTTAAAGTTATTTTTAACAGTGTCATACATACTAAAAATTTAAAGGGGAAAACAGTTTGTAAGGTTTGTTATGAAAAACAATATCTCTTCCTTCTCACTCCCATTTTCCCATTCTTCAGAGGCAACTTTTCTTGGCTGTTTTAGCTGACGTTCTTTCTGTTAACCTCAACATCTTCCAGTAATATACCTCTGTTGTTATGTCTCAATTTTTTTATCTTTTTCTTTTTTTAAGCAGTTATCTTTTGATATCTGTTAGAAGGTGAGGATTCAGCTTTCTTTTACCACCTGCATCCCAGACACATACATACTCTTTCCAGCTTCTTCATGTGGTTATATTATATTGTAATTTTGTTTAAATCAGAATTACTTGTGCATGTTGTATTAATGACATTCATAGCTTAGCTGTGGAGTGTACTAGATTATATTTTCCTACAGAACTTTTTATTTTCATTGGAGTTCATAATTGTCCTTTTAAAGAAATTGAGATATATAATTTTCATACAGTGAAATGAGTGAATCAGCCAGTTTTGACAAATGCACATGCCCACGTGGTCCACACTTCTGTTAAGATTTAGAACATTGGTTAAGTAAGATGTTTGCGCTTTTATGCTAGTATTAACTTGTACCATTTACAGATTTTAAATAAGGATGAACATAGTTTTAGAAAGAACAGTAAGAGAAAGGTAGCATTGAAGGGGAATAGACTGCAAATACTAATCTTGCATAGTTGTTTAAATCCATGCTTCTCTAGATTTATTGTGCACACAAATCACTTTAGGAAACTTGCCAAAATTCAGGTTTATATTTAGTAGATTTGAGATGGAGCCTGAGATATTGAATTTCTAAAGAGCCCTCAGGTAATGACAATGCTGCTGGTCTGTGGGCTACACACTGGGTAACAAAAATCAAGATCAGTACGAATAGAAATATAATGCAACCCATATATCTAATTTTATTTTTTTTAGAAGTCATGTTCAAAAGAAGTAAAAAGAAACCATTGAAATTAATATTAAAAATAGATTTTATCTAACCCAATATATTTTAAATGTTATTTCAACGTGTTATCAATTAAAAGATGATATTAAAAAAAAAAAAGATTTAGAACATTTCTTTCATTCCTAAAAGTTGACTTGTGGTCAGCTTTTGGTCTTTCCTAGTCCCTCTTCAACCCTACACATAATTTTTAAGTTTTTTCATTTGTTAGTAATCTGTATTTTTATAATTAATTTATTTCTTCCTACATTCCTCTCTAAAGGTCTAATCTCGCAAGACATTTAGGCACACCAGATATGTATTCATTTCATCTTCTGATAGAAATTTCTCTCAGGGTGCCAATATGCTCCATCTGGACAGGTTGCCCTCTACACTTAATGCCCATTTGGAATGTCTCCTCATCCATCATCCTGAGGGTTTCCTTCTCCTCTCTGCTGTGTTGAATTTCTTGTTTCCTGTATCCCCTGTCTTTCTGTTTCCACATTTGCTCGCTCTTTGGTGAAATACAGTTTTTCATAGTTTATGAGAAAGGATGGATGGGAAATAAGCCTTTAATGTCTGATTTTTTGTTTTTACACCTTGCAGTTAAGTTTTAGATGGGAATAGAATTCTAGGTTAGAAATATTTTCCTCCAGAATAATTCCATAATTGCTGTTGAGCAGACATATATTTCAATTCCTAATCCTACAAATGAGCTGTTTTTTCCCTCAAGCATGCGGATCTCTTATTTTGGTCAATATTCTGAACTTGCACAATGATGTGCCCTGCTGTGGATCTGTTGCTTTAGATGTTTGACCATTTAAAGCTGGAAATCATGTCTTTCATATCTAGAAATTTTCTATAATTCTTTTAGTGGTGATTTCCTTTCTTCTAATTTCTCTGATTCTGGACTATTCCTTGAATGTTCTTATTTTTTCCCCTCTCTCCCTCCTTTCTAGGAGGTTCCTGAACTTAATCTTCCAATCCTTTCAAGGTTTTCATTCCATCAGTTTTGAATTTCAGGTTTGTTTTTGGTTCTTTTCACATTACTTTTTACAGTATCATATTGGTATTTAAAGAGGTTGCAATATCATCTTTTTCCTTATTGAGTAGTCTTTTTTTCTTATTTTTGCTTAAGTTTTTGTCTCCTTTAAGTTACCCTTTTCTGTTTGTTTTGATCTCTGTTTTTCATGTGAGAGGCTATTCCTCAGATGTCTGGTGATCCTTGGTTGTCTCTTCATCTATAAGAGTAGATAGTAAAATGGCTTGTTGGGAACCTCTTGTGTCTGTGAGTGTGTTTGTCAACTGTGTACTTTGTGTGGTGATCTGGTTAGATGTTTCTTTGGGTCACTCTTGGCATTGGCCATTAGGTCTTTTCTCTTGGGCTGGTGCGATTCCCCAGAGAGGTCTCTTGATTCTTCTGCTTACGGGGTATAAACCTGGCTGCCAGCCTTTTCAATACTTAGGGAAGAGGGCTGGGTTCTCAGCATTCAGCATGTAAATGTTCACATTAAACTTTTCTTTTTGGTATTATACCTCCCTCACCCTTAACAGTGCCTGGTTTCTATAGGCTAGAGACTCTGCATTTCCAGAGAATAAACTTTCAGGTTTCTGTTAATGTATGGATCAGTAGCTCAGCTGTGCAATGTGGAAGAATCCAGGGATCTGAATGCTTTTTAAACAGACTTTCAACCAGTGCTTTTGTGTTTAGCACCCACCACCATATTTATCTCCATTTCCAGAAGCATCCAGTCATCAGTTCTGAGCCTTTTGGTGTTCATTGGCGAAAAAGTTGCTTCTCGGTTTTTCTTGTGGCAGGCCAAGGTCTGCTTTCTTTGGTCTGCTAAGACAGTTGTCCTTGTGTGTTTGCTTTCCAGCTTCCAGTATGTATACATGTGTGTGTGTGTGTTCTGTTTTCTTTCTAGCTCCAATTATCTTTGAGAGTTGAGGCATAAAAGAAAAAAAAACTTTAGTAAGATGTCAAGAGGTAATGAAAATGGATGCAACCCATCCTTTAATTTTAAAATACTGGTATAAGAAAGATATGCCTTAAAAAGTCTCATTCTCATAATAACAAAAAACACTGGTCTCTTGACTCATATCTACCCATCTTCCACCTCTTATAATGGAAATTTTTTCACCTTTAGTTTTTCTATTTTTTCCTAGCATCTTCATTTGATTTCTTCTTTTTAGTCCTTTTTTTTGAGACAAGGTCTTACTCTGTTGCCTGGGCTAGAGTGCAGTGGTGTCATAGCTCTCTCTAACCTCAAACTCCTGGGCCCAAGACATCCTCCTGCCTCAGCCTCCCTAGTAGCTGGTACTAGAGGTACACACCACCACACCTGGTTAATTTTTAAATTTTTAGAGATAGTCTCTCTATGTTGTTCAGGCTGGTCTCAAACTCGTCGCCTCAAGTAATCCTCCTACCTCAGTCCCCCGAAGTGCTAGGATTATAGGCATGAGCCCCTGTGCCCAGCCTATTTTGTCTTTTTTTGTGTTTGAAGCCTTCCTCAAATCTCTGATTTTTGGGTGTTCATTCATATCTGAATGAGATATTAGAAAGCTGATTGGTAGCTCTCTTTAGCTGCATGGAACTTATTGACTAATTTTGAATCATGGTGATTGGATGTGTAGAGCTTTTGGGGATCTCCAAATGCCATCATGTAGGATTATGTTCTCCACAGCTGTTCAGTTGCTCAGGGCAAGAAACATCCTTTTTCCTGTCTAGGGAAGAGATGCAGCAGCTAGTGTCCTGTCTTTGAGTTTGAGGAATGGCCTAGAGTTTGTCCATTGCACTTGAACATCAGACTTATATTTGGGGCCCTTCTTGTTAGCCTTCTGATGTGCCTGTGTTTGTCGTTTGTAGGTTTTGTGTTTGGGCTTCTCTGTGTTCTTTACACGTTGGCTTCCTGTTCTCTATAAAGTCAGTTAACACTTTTCCATCTGTTTTGCCTCTTTCACAGATATGTTATTTTCTTCTTGTTTTCACATGTTCTCCCTTTCTCTTTGTCTTTATGGATTTTTATGTTTTGTATTATTTTACTATCATTTTAGTGTGGCTTCAGGTGGATAAGATATAAACGTGTGGCTAGGCTACCATCTTTAACCATCTCTTATGGTTTTATGGATGGGAGTGAAAGAGGAGGAAATAAAGAATTGCACTTAGCCTTGGATATGTCGGTGAGTAAGTTATGCATGTAGACAACATCTGAAGTGAAGAAAAGGTTGTGTAGCAAGATGGCTATATACAATAGTGCTTTATTGTATATAGCCATCTTGCTAACTCATTTATGTGTTCTTCATGGTAGTTTGCCTATAGTTGGTATCTGGTATATTTGTTGGGTTGAATTTATTTGTACTTTAACAGCCAGTATCTTTTCAAGTTTTCCATTCACCTCAGTGCTTTTTTTGTTGGACTGTGGGCTCTGAGATAATAATAATGATCTCAGAAGAAGTGTATATACCTAAAACTAACTTACTTCCTTTCCTTCCTCCCTTCTTTCCCTTCCTTTCTTCTTTTGACTTTGCAGATTGGCTAAACAGTTCTTCTATAGTTCTTCGAACAATAGGACTTTTGTTTTTTTAAAAAAATTCTTGCCTGTTTTCTCTAAATTAAAGAGTCTCTGGAATCTGTACTGACACATGGAACACCAACATAAATTATTCTTGTAGAATCATACAGTGTACTAGATTTAAAACTACACTATACATTTATGTATATATATATCTCCTGTATATCTAGGCTCTTTCTGATTTGTGATGTTCATTCATCCTTTTTTTTTTCAGGTAAATGGGCAGTGTGCTGGCCATACAGCTATGCAAGCAGCTAGTCAGAATGGACATGTTGACATTTTGAAGTTACTTTTGAAGCAAAACGTGGATGTAGAAGCAGAGGTAACTAAACTTGGAAAATATTTTAAGTGAAAATTAATGTCTTAGAAATAATTTCTGTACCACGAGATGGATTTTTTCATTATTTAAATTTAATATTTACCTAAGGCTTTTCAGATTGAAAATAAAAATTTGACAGGGACAGCTTAAAGTATTTCTTGTTTTTGTGTGATCCCTCAATATTCTAGACATGGCCCTTAGTGAAGATAGGAGTTGAGTTTCCTGCTGCTGTGGTGGAGCCACCATGTTGTTGGGAGCCAAGTTGGGTTTACCCAGGAATCATCCTAGGGAAGTTGAGGGAAGAGGAATATAGATCTGCTAGGTCTAGGTCTTTCTTGATCTCTGTGACACTCAAGAGGCCTTTTTTGTTGTTTTGTAGTAACCGAATTAGCATTTTTTTTTTTTTTT
>VBSM01003157.1:11198332-11218767 GCA_008086735.1 Cheirogaleus medius
AAAAAAAGAAAAGAAAAGAAAAGAAACAACTAGAAGCACCTCCGATGTGCATGGATTAGAAAATTTAATATTCTAAACATGTGGTGCTTCCCAAAGTGATATACATATTCAGTGCAATCTTTATCAAAATCTCAACAGTGTTTTTTGCAGAAATAGAAAAATCCATCCTAAAATTCATATGGAATCTCAGGAGACCCCCAAACAGCCAAAACAATCTTGAAAAAGAATAAAGTTGGAGGACTCAAACTTTGCGATTTCAAGACTTCCCACCTGGTAACAATATTCAAGATAGTGTTTTACTGACATAAAGGTAGACTTGATAGAATACAATTGAGAGTCCAGAAATAAACCCTTGCATTTAAGATTTATTGATTTTTGACAAGGCTCCAAGACAGTTTAAGGGGAAATAATGGTCTTTTTAACAAATGGTACTGGGACAACTAGATATCTACATGTAAAAGAATGAAATTGGACCCTTACCTAACATCATATATAAAAGTTAACTCAAAATTCATCTAAGACGTAAATATAAGATATAAAACTTTAGCCCTTTTAGAAGAAAAAGTGAGGAAAAACTTGATCATATTGGATTTGGCAATGATTTCTGGGATATGACACCAAAGGCACAGGCAACAAGAGAAAAATTGACAAATTGGACTTAATGAAGATTAAAAGCTGCAACCAAGGACACCATCAATAGAGGGAAAAGACAACTTACAGAATAGAAGAAAATATTTGCAAATCATGTATCTGCTAAGGGATTAATATCCAAAATATATAGAGAACTCTTAAAACTCAACAAAAAAACCCCAAATGATCCATTTGACTTGAATGACTTGAATAGATATTTTTGCAAAGAATATATGTGAATGATCACTAAGCACATGAAAAGATGCTCAACATCACTAATCATTAGGGGAATACAAACAAAACCACAGTGAGAAACCCCTCACAAATATTACGATGGCTACTATCAAAAACCAAAAAATAATGGGTTCTTGAGGATATGGAGAAATTGGACCCTTTGCACTATTGGTAGGAATATAAGTGGTGTAGCCACTGCTGAAACTGTATGCAGTTTCTCAAAAGATTTAAAACAGGGACTGGGCATGGTGCTTCATGCTTGTAATCCCAGGGCTTTGGGAGGCTGAGGCAGGAGGATCGCTTGGGGCCAGGAGTTTGAGACCAGGCTGGAAAACATAGTGAGAGCACATCTCTACAAAAATTTTTTAAAAATTAGCTAGGCATAATGGAATGCGCCTGTAGTCCTAACTACTTCGGAGGCTGATGTGGGAGGATTGTTTGAGCCCAGGAGGTTACATAGTGGACTGTGATCATGCCACTGCGCTCCAGCCTGTGTGACAGAGCAAGACCTTGTCTCAGAAAAGAAAAAAATCGAATTATCTTACCATCCAGCAATTCTCTTTTTTAGTATTTACCCCAGAGAATTGAAAGGAGAGTCTTGAAGAGATATTTGTACACCTATGTTCATTGAAACATTATTCCTAACAGCTAAAACATGGAAGCAAGTGCTTCTGTGGTAAAAGAATGGATTAGTGAAACATAGTGTGTATTTATAACGGAATATCATTAAATCTTAAAAAGGAAAGAAATTTTGACATATACTGCAAGATGGATGATGCTTGAGGCTATTATATTAAGTGAAATAAGCCAATCATAAAAAGGTAAATACTGTATGGTTCTATGTACATGAATGAAGTAACTGTACAAGTCAAAATCACAGAGAAAGTAGAATGAGTGGTGGTTGCTAGAGGATTGGGGGAGAAGGAATAGGGAGTTATTTTTAATGAGTATAGAGTTACAGTTTTGCAAGATGAAAAGAGTTCTGGGGATGGATGGTGGTGATGGTTGCACATCACTGTGAATGTACTTAATATCACTGAACTGTACATTTAAAAATGGTTAAGATGGTAAATTTTATGTATTTTACTGCAGTAAAAATGTTAAAAAATGATGATGATTAAGGCATATTAAGGATTCAATTCAACACCCATTTTGTTCTTACTAGTTAATAGACTCTGTGCTGGGTTCTGGGAATAAAGATGATTAAGACACAGTCATAGCTCCCAAGAATCTCACAGACAAGTAAAAAAGACAGAGTTGGAAACTAATAATTATACTGTAGTGTGAGAAGTGGTATAAGAGAAGGAGAGAGAAATTAATTCTGTGAGAGTCAGGAGAAATTTCACAGGAGAAAGGTGATGAGGTGATGCCTGTGCTGAGTTTCATGATATCTAGTTTCCAATCTAACAAGTGATGAGGAAGAGCACTCCAGGTCTAGAGAGTAGCATATGAAAATATATAGGGTGCAAAAAGTTGATAAATCAGAGCCTGAAATCTGAGGAGACTGGGGCAGGAGATGAGGCTAGAATGGTCCACAGAGGTAGGTCTCAAAACAAGTTTGTTTTTTATATAATGGAGAGACATTGAAGAGGTTTAAACACAAAATTTGTGTTTTACAGAGAATTCTGTTTTTAATGTGAAGAATAGATTGGGGTAAGAATAAAATGGAGGCAGATTAATAGTTCAGGTGAGAATGAAGTCCTAAGTTACTAAGTAATGGAGTTGGAGAAGACAGAATATATTTGAGTATAAATTGAGGAGTAAAAGCTGTAGAATTTGGTGATTGCACATAGGGGCTCATCAAGAGGAGTCAGATGAGTGTAACTTACAGATACTGTTTTGTTGACCATGTGGTCTGTGGTTCTGTCAGCTAGGATAGGAAAGACTGTCACAAGTGCGGGTTTTAGTGGATTGAGAAGAGAGAAGGGGGCAGGAGGTTACAAAGAATGAAGATCGTTTTAGATTCAATTTGAGACCCCTTCATAAATTCTTTGAGATAACCTTGTGGAGGTCAGCTTGTTCCTTAAAATTCTCACTTGATACAAGTAACAGAGACAGCCTAATGAGCTATGTTTTAGGTTTATTTGGAGTACTTAAGATGAATTCAGAGAAAAGAAATGAAACTTTTAAGTTGTGTAGGCGCAGCTATCATTTTCTAATTTAGAAGAGAAACTTGAAAATGAATCTAATTTTAATTGTCATTTTCTAATGTGCATATTTTCCATAATCTTTATATTGTTCTTATGTATTTCCCTCTGATGAACATATATGTCAGGGTTTTTAATTTTTTAGTGTTTGTCTTTATGTATATTATTGATAGAACTTGCATAAAAGTGTTTCAGTAGTGGTTTTCTAACAACAGTAAGTATATGATGTACTTCATAAATAGTTCTTGTTTTTATTCTGTGAGTGTTAGTGGATTGATGCCTCCTATGTTAGTGATAGGTGAACCACAAGGTATGGTTAAAAATTGTAACAAAAAAAAAATCCAGATTGGAGGTTAGGAAGATCTTTTTTATGTGAAGATTGAGAAATATTTATGTGTGTTACTAGAGAGATTAATTTTATATATACATGCATATATATCTATTTTTGTTGTGCTTTTGTAAAACACATGTTTTTCTGGAATGTTTATATATAATGCTGCTAAGAGGTACAAGAGTACTTTACTAGTTTCTTTATTCTTAAGATTGATAGGTAACAAAAACTAATCTGATTCGGCTGAAAATATTAGTAAGGTAAAAGTTTCCCTGCGTTGTAGTTTCCTACCTTTTCAACAATGGTTGTCAAACTGTTGTGGATTCCTACATGAATGATTTTACCTTTTTTTTTGAGACAGAGTCTCAGTGCCGTGGCGTCTGTCTAGCTCACAGCAAGCTCAAACTCCTGGGCTCAGGCGGTCCTCCCGCCTCAGCCTCCCAAGTAGCTGGGACTACAGGCATGCGCCACCATGCCCAACTAATTTTTTCTATATATTTTTAGTTAGCCAATTAATTTCTTTCTATTTTTAGTAGAGATGAGGTCTCGCTCTTGCTCAGGCTGGTTTCGAACTCCTGACCTTGAGCGATCCTCCCGTCTTGGCCTCCCAGAGTGCTAGGATTACAGGCATGAGCCACTGTGCCTGGCCTGAAGTAGTTTCTTAATTTTAAAAAAGTTTAAGCAATTGGATCTTTCCTGTTCTCTCATCTCTTAAGAAATATGTCTATTATAGGATGTGAGGCAAATCTATTTGATTCTTCTGAAATAGTTTTGGAATTTTTTGGTGGTTTATGCTTCATTTTTATCTTTTAATGGTGTGACTTAATTTTTTTTCTGTTCTCAAATACATAGAAAAGTATATGCTCACCACTTAAGAGATAACCAGTGTTAACATGTTGATATATTTCTTCTTAAAGCTAATTTAGATCACACTGGCATGCTTTTTTTTTTAATCATGCAGCTAACGATAGTGTAATTTTTATGTCATTAAAAAGTCTTTGTAAAATTTTTTAAATGGCAAAAAAATTTATATAGTTGTATAATTTAACATTTTCCTAATATTGGCTTAGCATCATGACAAATAATTGAGGAGCACTGAAGGATTGATGATATAACTATTGGACTAATACATATGTATAATATAATGTACTGATCTAGGTCTATCTTTAGAGTTAGTCACTGTACTGGTCAGTTTTTAGTTATTTTGTTGGCTCCACCTATGTTTCCTTTTCTCAAATGAATCTGGTTCTTGGTGTATTATTATTATAGCTTTAAGTTTTACTTTTCTTTGTAACATATTGACTAATTCAGATTTAAATGCTGATGTTTAGGATAAAGATGGTGATAGAGCAGTTCACCATGCAGCTTTTGGAGATGAAGGTGCTGTTATAGAAGTCCTACACCGAGGCAGTGCTGATTTGAATGCACGCAACAAGCGCCGACAGACACCACTTCATATTGCTGTCAATAAAGGTCATCTTCAAGTCGTGAAGACTTTATTGGACTTTGGCTGTCATCCTAGTCTCCAGGTAAAACCTTTAAAGAAATATATTCTGCAGGTATTGCTAGGATCCTATTAAAAGGAAGCATTAGGTTCTATGGTATGCATTCCTTTATCAATTCTTTTATTTATTATTATTTTAGAGACTGGGTCTCACTCTGTCACCCAGGTTGGAGTGCAGTGGCATGATCATAGCTCATTTCAGCCTCAAATTTCTGGACTCAAATGATCCTTCTACTTCAGCCTCCTGAGTAGCTGAGACCATAAATGCACACCACCATGTCCAGCCAATTTTTTAAAAAAGATTTTTTTTGTAGACACAGAGTCTCACTATGTTGCCCAGGCTGGTCTTCAATTCCTGGCCTCAAGAGATCCTATTGCCTTGGCCTCTCAGAGTGCTGGGATTGCAGGTGTGAGCTACTACACCCAGCCTCTCAATTATTTTCTGTACAAATGGTCATAGTAAATGATACCAAAGATATAGAATATTATAAAATCGGCAGCTATTCCTTCTTTAAAAAGCCCTTTTTAAGAAAATGTCAATAGATTGGGTTTAGAATAAGGAGTGTGAGTGGGGACTATCTTGCAAAAATATCAGCTTACGAATTGATTTAAATTTATTAATCATGACAGTGAACTTCAGCAGCTTAAAGAGGTATAATGGGCTGTATTTCAAAATAATTACTTAATAAGTATTTAAACTATTTTAATTGTAGCTTAATTTATCTTAGAGTCTTGGAATAGTCATTAGTCTAGTCTTGAAAGATTCTCTGTTTTGGAACATATATAGGATGTTAGAGTTGATTTATGGTAGGACCTAATTTTTGAAGCAAGGTGGCCCAAGAAATGATTCTTCCCATCTACAGTTTTAGGAATCAAATGAATTACACCATGTATGTAAGAGAAATGTAGTATGTGTCTATTGTCTACTTAGTTTGGTTACTACGTAACCTGCCTTTTGTGTACCTGTCATATTAAAATTTGGTATGGGCCGGGTGCAGTGGCTCACGCCTGTCATCCTAGCACTCTGGGAGGCCCAGGTGGGCAGATTACTCAAGGTCAGGAGTTCAAGACCAGCCTGAGCAATAGCGAGACCCCGTCTCTACTAAAAATAGAAAGAAATTAGCTGGGCAACTAAACATATACAGAAAAAATTAGTTGGGCATGGTGGCGCATGCCTGTTGTCCCAGCTACTTGGGAGGCTGAGGGAGGAAGATCGCTTGAGCCCAGGAGTTTGAGGTTGCCGTGAGTTAGGCTGATGCCACAGCATTCTAGCCCAGGCAACAGAGCGAGACTCTATCCCCCCCCAAAAAAATTTGGTATGAGTACTTGATAATTTCATAGCAAAATAAAATAGTACATGCACATAATTTGCTAACTTTTGGGTTCCTTAACAGAATAGGCTTAAGATAGCATATTATTATTATTTTTATTTTCTAGCAACCTATACTGTCTCCAGAAAATAACATTATTTTTAAATAAGACTAATCCCTAAAACACTTTGAATATGTAAAGCATACTTTGTTTAAATCAAAAACTCAGTAATGATTTTTAAAAAGGGGAGGGAAGGTTAGAATCTTAAGCTGCTTATAGTTTAGATAATTCACAGCATCCAGGAATTGCTTGCTGGATTGAATAGATCTCAGAGAAGTAATAAAGAAGAACAGGAGTTGTGGGAATGGGGGCTTGAGGTGAACTGAAAGAATAGGAGATTTTGTTCGGCTAGATGGTTATTAGAAAGTTATGTTTCTGAAGTGCAGCCATTTTGGAACTGATGATGGCTAGGATGTGGCCTTATAATAGGAGGGGCAGGATTGGAGGATGAGGGAGGAATTGGAGGTAGTGTTAATCTGTTGAAGGAGAGGGAATTTATACTTGCTGACATTTTTTTGTCTGAAATGGGAGGCAAGGTCATCTGTTGAGTGTGTAAGTGGGATCGGGTATAGGGGTAGGAAAGGGTAATTGAGAAGAGTAATAAAAGTTTGGATTGGCTACTGTGGGGACCAGAAGGCAGAGCAGACCAGAGATCTGTAGAAGGGTATTCCAATCATGTGAACAGCCCCTCTCAAGTTAAAGACTGAATTTTTAGTGCCACCAGATGTTGGAAGATAGAAAGTGGATGGTCGAGTTGAACTTGGGTTAGGAATGTCTTCTGTAGGTGACTATTCCAGGGATTAGCAAACATTTTCTATAAAGGGCACAGATAATAGTGTAGGCTTGCATATGGTTTCTATCACAGCTATTCAACTCTGTCATTGCAGAATGAAAGCAGCCATAGATATTATAGTAAATAAATGAATGGGTGTGGCCATGTTCAAATAAAACTTAATTTACAAAAACAGGTGGCAAGCTGGATTTGACAACTCTAATATGTGCCATAGGGTAGGCTGTATATGACTTTACTGAGAATAGCATCCAGGAAACTATGAAATAAATGAGGTCGGAATTACTCATGTATGCAGATAATTGATAATGAATAACAACTTATTCCTAAATCAGTTGATTAATGTAAATAGTAGTCAGCTTGAATAAAAAGTAGGCTGAGACTGCTAAATTTTCATTTATAGTTGTTTTTACCTTGAGCTAACTGTCCATTTTTCTACTCTTTGAAAAAACACTTAGGTTAAGGGTTCTTACTTGTGACTGCGCAATATATTCAGCTGGAGAGTTTGAAAAATTACTAATGCCTGGCTGTCACGCCCAGAGATTTAGTGGGGTCACAGTGAACAGCCTGAGCCTCAGGTTTTTTAAGAGCTCCCCAGCAGATTCTAATGAGCAGCTAAGGTTGAAAACCACTGACTTCTAATTCATTGTTATGGGGCCTGAGACTGGTGTAGGTTTGGTATGGAATTTCAGGGTACAACAGTTAATGGTAAGGATATGGTATAGCGAGCCATTTTAAACTCAATAAATTTTGGGGGCAACTTTTCACCTCATTAATTTTTGTCATTAGTTGAATTATATTTGAGGCTACCTCTTTGATTTCTCTCCTTCCTTCCCCTTCCTTTCCCTTCTCCTTCCCTCCCTTTCTTCCCTCTCTTTCTTCCTTCTCTTCCTTTTCTTTGTTTTGTCTCTCTCTTGCCCAGGCTGCAGTGCAATGGCATGAGCATAGCTCCTTGCAGCCTGATTTTCTTTTTCTTTTTCTTTATAAGCTTCAGCATGTTTATTGTGTTTTCATCTATATTTGAGTATGACTTTATTTACTATAATGTGGCTAATGTTTCTTACCTGCATTTTATATTCAACACACAGCATGCTCTTTTATTGGTGTTTATTGGATATGGCCTTCGTTTCTTTTTGTTTGTTCAGTAGTTCAGTATAAGTATTACTATTATATGTGATGATTGATTGAAGAAGAACTAATAAAAGTCTCTTTAAACTTTTAACAAAAAGGATTCTGAAGGTGATACCCCTCTTCATGATGCAATAAGTAAGAAACGTGATGATATCCTGGCAGTTCTTTTGGAAGCTGGAGCAGATGTTACCATCACGAACAATAATGGATTTAATGCTCTACATCATGCTGCACTGAGGGGAAATCCCAGGTAAAGATGTCACCTTTTACAATTTTAGGTGCAATTTAAAATATTTTCCTATTGCTGGTTCTTTTTTTCTGATACTGATGAAGAAATAATTTTGGCTTATTTTAGTATTTTAAATCATTTAAAAAATCTGTGGGAAATTATATCTTCATTCAATTAGATTAGTGTTGTATGATTAATTTGGTTGTGAACCCAATACAAGTATTATGAAATGATTATTTAAATATATATTAAATGTGGATATAAGATATTTAGAATACTGGCTTTATCCAAAGTTTAATTAAAATGCATTCCCTTTTGAGATTTATGTTTCTTCAAAATAATTCTTAGGATGTCCTCTAATCCATGTTATTTGCATGATAATTACTTTTTTAAACTTGTGGCTAAATAAATATTAAGTAACATAATTCCTTATTAATAATATAATTAGTTATATAAACTTTTAGTTGTAAATATCCCCCAACCATTGTTACAGTAATAGGTATTCTATTGAAAAAATATTTGCTGGTTAAAGTTTGAAAAGGACTGCTTTTAGAGAGTCACATTATTCATAAAGGATCTGCAAAGTCCCACAGAACAGGAAAATGCTTAGCTTTGCTTAACTTAGAGAGTTCTATGAACTCATTTTTTGGAATAACTTTTCTTTGCATTTTAGAAAATTCTGCATTAGATGTCTTCTGTTTATAGTTGAATCAAACCTATATATCTTGACTATGGAAAATGTTCACTTTGATGGTTATTTTGATAATTTCATCTATTCTGAACTCTTATTCTTGGTTCCTTATTGTATTTTTTATATCCTATTTTTTTTTGGCCAATTTTTAGTTTCTTAGTATCACCACTAGAGGGTGATCACAGAAAACACAAGAATTTTATTATTGCTTATTGGTACCCATAACAGTGGTTGTATAACACAGGCTGAAATGAAAGGCAATATTTAGATTATGTCTTGATTTTCCCCCCAAATTGCAAACATTCAAATTGCATTGCGAAGGAGACAGAATATGTTCCCTGCCCTTCAGATAGAGGATGATGATAGCATTTATCACATGCCAGGCCTCTGCTAAATGTTTTATGTGCATTATCTCACTTAATGCTTTTCAACAGTAAGCTTTTTGAGGCAGGTATCAAGATCCTCATTTTATAGATGAAGAATATGAGGCTTACAGAGATGAATTTACTTATTCAGGATCACATAGCTGATTACTGAAGTAGCTGGAACTTGAGCAAGGTCTGTGTGACTTTAGAATCATAGAATCTCATACTACTTTATATTACTTTTTCTGTATTATGATTCATATATATACATATATATGTGTGTGTATATATATATATATATATATATAAAGGCAAGAATGAAACACATCAGCAGTGAGTGATTTAACTAAGAATGATGTTTCAACACATTGTTCCCTATGTTACCTCATTGCTTAGGACTATCTTTGACTGTTGTCTCACTGATTCTCAGCTTCCAATTAGTTCTAAAATTCTATTTATTCTACTTATTCTTCCAACCCCTTGCATTCTTTCTATTCTCATTGTTGCTAACCTAATTAAATACTCAACCACATTTACCTAGACTATTACAGTATCTTTCTAATTGTTCTAATTTCAGTCTTATCCCTGATTTAATTTTCATACAATTACAAATTATCATTGTAAAAGCATAGATCTAAAAATGGCTCTCCTCTCCTATTCCCAGACTTAACGTTTGTTTTCTATGGTACATAGAATAAAATGTATACAACTCTGTTTGGCATTCAGACCCATATCTGGTGTGTCCTGAGCCTTTCAACTTTATCTCACACTAATTAAAATCCCTCTGTGTGCCTTACCCTCCAGCTACATCCCACTCCTCTCCTTTCCTGAGATATGCTGTCCTCTTTCTTCCTTTTTTTTTTGAGCATTTTATTTGATCAGAATGCCTTATCCCCCTTTATCTTAACCATCTTTCCCCCAGAGCCTCCTATTATCTCATCCTTGGAATTATTTTCTGTTTGCTCTGTACTTCCTTGTTCTGTATTCTTGTTTTATTGTACTCACTATACTCTGCTTAGTGCTGTCTGTTATTATGTGCATTTCTTTGTTTCTTTCTGTTAAAATTGTGGGTCCTCATATTCATCTGTACATCCTCCACAATGCTCTGACTATAGTAGGTTCAATAAATTTTAGTTTGAATTTGACAGTGAGGACATTGTTAGATATCACAAGATATTATATGATTAATTACAGAATGAATTGTGTAGAGAAACTGTTAGGAGTTCAAACAGCAATTAACTTCAGATTAGAATAGTTGAAAGGTTTTATTGAGGGAATTTACGTTACAATATTAAGTCATAAAAGTTAATATAAACTGGAAATTGAAGTGTTTAGGAAACAAGTATCTTTTAAATATTCTGAATGGTTTCATTTTTATTGGGGGTAGCTACAGTATATTCAATAATAATCCTATACAAGGAGGAGAAATTTACTTCTATTTCTTCAACTCTTACATAAATCTTGAGGATTCCCTTGAAAATTTATAGCAGCGACTCCTCCAACCAGATAATTGCTGTCAGGTGATATTTTTTAAAAGAAGGAAAAAATGCTTTTGCTCTTCACGAAAGTGGTGTTTCAGTTAAAGCTACATGACTTCTTTATTCCCACTTTAAGATATTTTAGGTAGTTGTGACTGTAGATTGTCACAGATAGAATGTGATTTTAATTGGACACTGAAGAGTATCAGAAAATGACACAGCTTATATATCAGTTATAATTACAAGTTGGGATGTTTTGAGTTCTTTTTTCATGTTAAATTTCTTATTCTTTTTTTTTGTTTTGAGACAGAGTCTCACTCTGTTGCCCGGGCTAGAGTGAGTGCCGTGGCGTCAGCCTTGCTCACAGCAACCTCAAACTCCTGGGCTCGAGCAATCCTCCTGCCTCAGCCTCCCGAGTAGCTGGGACTACAGGCATGCACCACCATGCCTGGCTAATTTTTTCTATGTATTTTTAGTTGGCCAATTAATTTCTTTCTATTTATAGTAGAGACGGGGTCTCGCTCTTGCTCAGGCTGGTTTCGAACTCCTGACCTTGAGGGATCCGCCTGCCTCTGCCTCCCAGAGTGCTAGGATTACAGGCATGAGCCACCGCACCTGGCCAGAATTTTACAGAATTTTGTAGGAGACTACAGAGGGTACTCTGGGTGCTCTGTCACCCAGACTGGAGTGCAGTGGTGTGATCACAGTTCACTGTAGCCTCCAGCTCCCAGGCTCAAGTGATCCTCCTGGCTTAGCCTCCCAAGTAGCTAGGACTATGGGTGCACACCACCATGATTGAGTAATTTTTAAAATTTTTTGTAGAGATGAGTTCTCACTATGTTGCCCAGGCTGGTCTCGAACTCCTGGCCTCAAGTAATCCTCCTGTCTTGGCCTCCCAAAGTGCTGGAATTACATGCGTGAGCCATTGTGCCCAGTCATAGAATGTATATATATATATATTTTTAGAGTGAAATATCTTTGTCATTGTGAATATAATCTAATACCAACACAAATATTTACTTATAATTATTTCTATTATTATGGTTAAACATATAGAAAAGTTTCCAAAATTTGCATGCGCATGTGTATACATGTAGAGTTCAAGTACCTTTCTGTTCCCTGGTTTTGCTTTTGGTTGGCAGTGATGATTTTTCAGCAGTGAATCAGTAACATAATAAGAGTTAATAATTACTAGATATGCTTTTCTAAAAGAAAAAAGTCATTTTCCTTGTCTTCTAAATATGTCTAGATGTCTTATTTTTGAAGCATGTCCTTTGAAATATAGATTTAAAAGGTCTGGATCAGTGTTGATTCTACATTTCAAAGCTGATCTTGATGTTTTCTCATAGTATGACAATAAGTGAAATAAAGACATTAAGAGAAAAAGTTATAAATCCATTTATTGTCTCAGAATTGTGGAAGATGTTTTCTCATAGTCTGACAGTAACTGAAATAAAGACATTAAGAGAAAAAGTTATAAAACCATTTGTGTCTTTTAGAATTGTGGAAGAGAATATGTTTTCACTGTGAGACACAGTACTTTGTCATGCTTTATAAAATTTGGGGTATTTTAGAATAGCAGTTACAACATGTTTTAATATTTTAGTTTTTTTTTTTTTAAGAAATCTTAATTAAGAACAATGCTACTTGTGTATTCTGATATTTGATATTTACAGGCATGTTTTCCCCTAGAGTTTAGCCATATCATCTTTTCTTGGTATACAGGTAAAATTTCAGATTTAAATCAAGAGCAGAAATTATTTCTGCTGATAAAAATGAAAACTAAATTTCTTTGGATAAGTCATTAATCAGCATATTACTTAGGTACTTTCTGTGAGAATGCTACATTTTTAGTTGCCTTTAAGTTTTTAGATCTCCCTCACAGGCATGAAAATAAATTAGTCAGCAGTATTATCTGCAGAACTGGCAAAAACAGTTGGTATTATTTTGGGATACTGATAACAATATAATAAAGTTACTTTTATAATATTATTTATAAAATTTTCTTTAATAGAAATTGAATGTGAAAAGTTACAGTAAAATATGAGTAAACCACCTGGTGTGATATACTTATGTTTTCAGGTTAGTACTAAGATAACTTCACAAGCATTTATTTACTCATTTATTCCCACAAAAAGACACATGCTAAAGGTTACTGAATATGTGAGCAGCTGATAGTTTTCCCTCTATAACATTATGGTACATTTATTTGACTTTTTAAATTCTAAAATATGGTCTGTAAACAAGACTATGTTGAATATAGTAAGATTTGATAATTTGTACCATACTTTGGTGTTTAATGTTTTTCTTTCCTTATAATTCTGAACATGCTGAGTGCTATATACAAAAAATAGCCAAGAGTCTGTTAAATAATAGTATACTTACAGTGTGTCCATTTTCTCTAATGTATGCTCCTGCATCTACTCTCAAACACTGTGTGCCTTGTAATACATCAGTGTATTTACTGTGACTGAGATGAGCAAGAATGTGAATGAAGTGATAAGGTTTTCATCTATCTGTCTGTCTCTCTCTCTCTTATTTTGCCCACATTCTTTTAGGGGATGACTTTGACTTTAAAATAGAGGAGTGATCAGGAATTGAGAATTTTGTGAACATCTGGGTTTTTGAATTACTGCTTGCCTTCAGTAACTTTCATTAATTGCTGAAATGTTTCTCTCTATTAAAGAACATTAAATTATCTATTTTATTGCAGTCAATAAGGAAATTAGGTGGATGTTGGATCACTTGTTGTTTTCCCTTTTCTTCAGTTTCTTCCCACGGAGAGAGACTTGTGTGTATATTTTTTGTGAAGGACAAAGACAGTGAAGGGAGTCATAGCATGTTATTAGAAGAGTTCTTCCTTTTACAGCTGAGGAAACAAGGATGGAGAGGTCATATATTTCATGAGTAAAAGGTAGTGATGCTTAGCATTTCCTTTCTTTTTTGAAGATTAAAAACCTTTGGTTCAGGGTCAGAAGAAGTAATACTTAATGTTTTAAGTCTACAGTATCACCCTACAGATACCCTACAGTATCACCTTTTTCACCTTAGTTGCTAACATTCAGGTGAACAGTGATGAAATTAAAGGCGAATTTTATGGAAGATAGTGACTAAACCTTTCTAAAGTGTTATTTTATATAATGTTACAGTTTTCTTTAATTTAAAATAAACACATGTCCATGTGAACCACACTGTAGCATTCCCATTATGTTTTCAGGTGACCTTCCTAGATATTTTCTTCCTTTGAAGGAAGTTTATTTTTTTGTTATCATGAATTATAGTCTTCATTTCATTATCATTTCTTTTCTGAAGGATAAGAAATTTAATACCAAGAGACCATAAATAAGCAAAATTATTTTATTTGAAATCCTTGTCATCCACACATTTTTCATAAGGCTTTTTATAAACATCTTTAACCACTATAGCTCTTCTAAGTAGAATTAACAGTAACAAATTATTTTATTTTAACCACACTCTGAATAATTTAAATAAGTTGAAATTAGTTGACATGTGAGTGATATTCATAAATGAAAACGTTGGCTGTCCTGTAGTAATCAATGCATAGCTACAGCTGGTTGAAGGGGACCAAATCCATTGAAGAGGCGATTTGGTTCCATTTTACCAGCTCTAGCAAAGCATTGTAGTGCTGCTAGTTGGGGATCCAAAACAGTTAAATGCTTTTCATTTATAAAATTACAGTCACAGACCTTCGACAAATGTTAGAAATTCTCTTATCAGTGTTTCAGTCACTGAGCATACAATTTTCTATTCTGTAAGCACTTTTCTTTTTCCAAGTTTGACGGTTTAGAAGTCTTTTCCTTTTGACATATTAATGCATTAAGGAATTATCAGTGTATACCTTTGTTTTTAACATCTTAATTCTTAAATGTAGACAATAAGCTGTTTTAAAACCAATGGCATTTAAAGGAACAAATAGACCTTGATGTGTTTCAGAGTAGTATTTTCTGTTATCTCTAGGCAGTAAACCAAATTACTTAAGTAGTTAAGCTAATAGGTTTGGGAAGAGTACTATTAGTCACACCTTTCTATCATCACTGCTTATTTTTTTTTTTTTAGTATCATAGTTGAGGACTAATAGCAAATTGTTGACAAGGGGGTGAAGGAATGAGTGGACTTAAGAAAGTACCTCTGCCCTTTGGTTTATAAATAGATCACACGTGTATTCAGTGTATTGCTTGGACTTGTGTTGAAAGGAGCTACCATGCATGCCAGCTTTTCTTTGCTTTTTGCTTATGTAGTGTTACTAATCATAGATTAGTAATTTAACCCTTTTAAAAGTCTATTACCTTGACTAAATTTTTTCTGTCATTTTGAGTATAGATTGCCTAGTTACTTCTCATTATAGACTTAATAATGCATTGACTTGTGGTGCTTAGCTGCATTCCATGAATTTGAGTATTAAAATCTACCATGCAAGTATAATAATACTTTAAAAAATGATTAATAAATTTTTGTTATGTGGTTTCGCTATTGATTTAATATCAGGGGAGGCATGTCTTCTGAAATATATACTTGTATAAAGTAAAAGTTTGATAAATTATAGTTTGCCTATAAGGTATGTGCTCAGTGAAATATAGAATTAAGAAATATTCTTTTTAATTACTGTTTTAAAGTACACTGCGAGGTCAACACTGATTCAGGCAATATGCAAACAATTCTTATATTAAGAATATTCTGTATCTGTTGGTTGGTAAGGATCATGCTGCTGGTGAAATTAATATAATTCTATAATTCTTTCCATGATTTATTCTAATAGAAGTGAAACAGGTGTTAAACTGCCTGAACTTAAGTGCTGAAGATAGCAATAACACTGACTTCTATTTTTACTGGTTATATGGGAACTGTTTAGCAGATCCAGTTGCTCAAGTGTGCTTTTGGATGGCAGTTCAGTTTCATATACTGGCCATATCGGGGCAAGGAGAGGCCATGGGAGAAAAATAGTACAGCATTTGATAATGTCAGCATCTGTTATCCCTGTCAGGGAGACAGTTGAAATGTTTGAGTTACACCAGTGTCAGCAGATGCCCAGAGTTTAACGTGTACTCAGTTAAAAATGAACAGCTGATCTAAGTGATGAATGTGACATTTTATAGTGATTGAAAATACTCTTAGATGTGTTAAGTTAAACTTATAAGCACCAGAATCAGTATATAATTTAACTTTTTTAAATGAATAACCTATCATTTTATTTTCTAAGGATTATATATTCTTAATATTATAGCAAAGAAAGAGATTCTTAGTTATTGGGATGCTTAAGAAAATTATTAAAAAAACTTATAACCAATATAATTGTTCATTATAAAACATGGGTAGAGTAGTACCCTTTGAGCAGTTTTATAGAAGAACCTCTACTTTTCGAGGTATATATTTTCAGTTTTTGATATTTAGGACATGGACAGGTAAACTTACCAAATGGAACATGAAGCAGTGCCGTTCTGTTTTGTGGATGATAAAAAGGGCTATGCTTAAGTGAATTAAACTTTGACCTGAATTTTTCTTTGAAATGTAGAATTTTAAAATCATGTGCTCTTTATAATTTCCAATAAACATGCAGTAACATATATGCTGCCATATTAAAGTCCTGTTCTCATTCTTTATAATCTGATAAAATGAAAATCATCTGTTAACTAGTTATCTTATTAAACAGAGAAAATTAACTATAGTTAAACTTATAATCATTTCTATTCAATTTCTGATAGAAAAAATTTTAAAGTATTATACTTTCTATACATTTGTAAATATTTCAGTTGAAAATACTTTTAGTAAGAAATGATTAGAATATATGAATATTGGTATTTATTTTTTCTAACTTTGTCATATAGTAGCTTAAAATATGTACTGCTTATAAATTGTTGCTAAGAGTTCTATTCTTTGTAATCTTTTATAAAAATGTATTATACAAAACAAACTGCATAAAATAAAAAAGCATTTTGATATCTCTAACATGCTATAAACATGGATCTATCGTGGCTATATGCTATAAATATGCTATAAACATGGATCTGTCTATAAACGTGTTTATAAAAATTGAATTATAATTGCATAGTACCAATAAAAACTATATAAAGTCTATCTGTATAAATTGGTTCTTGACTATAGTGTTTTCTTTTTATATACACCCTTTGGAGAAAGTAAATTCAAAGATAATACAGATAATAAATTAATTTCTTTTAAATATTTGGCAGTCTATTACCAATATACCTTGTTGACTTACAGCTATGACCCAGAATTTTCTTACTTTTCATGCTTTTAAATCTTACATTTTAATTAATTTTAAGTACTAACTTCACATTTGAAGTGGAGATTGGGACCTAGTTAACTTGACAAGGACAAGCTCCACTTTTTTTTTAACAGTAGAATTTTACTTAGAAGATAGTCTTTTAGAAATTTCTGACTATATCTGTAAACTTTTGGTTCAGAAATACCTCTAATAGATTATAAGTTTATCAAAATATGAAAATAGTTGTTATGTGAATGAAATTAGCTTTTGTTTTATTTTTCTTAACAAATCAGTCAGCTCTACTAATATGATTTACTTAAGATCAAATTGTGGAGACATAAAATAGGTTATATGTATCCCTCATTCTTTTGAGCCAGTAATAAGTATTTTCCCTCAGGTACTCATATTTTCATCATGTAGTAAGAATACTTAATTTAAAAAGTAAGTGTAGTGTGTTTTAAACTTAAATGATTTAAGAGAAGTTGCAGGATAATTTGAAATCTCCTGTAGAACTTTTTTTCCTTCACAAAATAAAAACCTTAGGGATATTTAATTTCCATCTATAAGTAGTAGGTACATTTTTTGGGTGTTAATATTGCCAAAGGTCATCTATTTGTTACTAGTTTAATTTACCATGTGAAGGTCATTCATGTAGAAAGAAGCAAGGGCTTCTTTTAGCTGCAGTTTAGTTCTCTCTTGGAGGTTTATTGCCTACCAAAAATACATACTTCTTTACATTCCATAGCATTGTATGTTCATATGGGTACATAAAGAAGTATGTACTCTGAGTAGGTATTATAAATTATTAGCTGTAAAAACACGAAATATTTTATTTTCCCATTTGTTAGTAAAACATTCAGCTTACTAATATAGAACAATAGTAGATCATTTGCAGAGACTATTTTATCACTGACTATACTTTATAACAAGTTTACCTGAAACATGGCATTAATGCCATTTATGGTTCCTTGTTCTTGGTGGACATAGATATTTCTAAACATTTGACCAGTTATCTGTTGAGCTCTGTCCGGATTTGGTTCTTTTTGCAAGAGATTCATAGAATCAGTGGAGTTTTACAGTGTATTTCAGAAACTGGTAAAATCAGCCGAGTGTTTCTTCATTGTCTTCAGAGCAAATTTCTTCTTTTTTATAGCTTACTTCTAGATCCTACAAGTAGATATAGTTATTAATCAGTTCAAATTCTTTTTACAAACTAGATATCTTATTCAAAACTTCACTAATTAACCAAGTTAATTGACTTCTGATATTGACTCTAAAGTTGAGATAAGGAGAAAAACCAGGATGAGTGTGAATGAAGTGAATTTTTAAAGATGATGAATTTTTATTAGTTTTTAATAAGGTCACAGATAAGAACTCATGATCATTTTAGAATTTATTTGTTGTTTCTGTATCTTTATTAGTTCCTTACTTGAATCTTGCACTTTGCTGCTTCTGTTTAGGTTGAATACAAATTCAGATAGATGTAGAAATATTTCATTTTGGTTAAGTTTAGTTGTTTTGATCTGTTAATCTATTTAGTATAAAGGATAACTACCAGAAAAGTCAACTTTTTAAAAGTATCCCTTACAAGAACTGAAAGGTTTCACCCATGCTAAGCTGGGTGTTAGCTTGATCATTTAGCACGAAAACAAATTATAGTTGGTGAGTAGACTTTAATTATTATGGTATTAAAAGGTTAATTTAAAAGAAAACTACAAGAAATTTTCAGATTTGGCAAAGGAAAAAAAAGGACAGGGATAGTAGAATTTCTGCAGTCTGTGACAAAAAGCTAGTGCAGCTCATAGAGAGCAAATCAGAATGTAGCAGTAGATAGACCAGTACTACAGCAGTTTCAGCAATGCAGCATTAGAATTACACCATGCATATTCTGATTTATTTTTGTGGCCAATTAATAGTAAGCATTAAAAAGTATTTAATGATCTACCAAGTTTTTTGGTTGACTAAACCTTGAAGTAGACAGTTAACCGTTCTTAAAAGGTTGCATACTTTGGGAGCATGATGTGATTTACCAGGGATGCAAAAATCATTTAATCTGAAACAATAACGATTAAATCTTTAATAATGTAAATCATAGTAATGTATTTTTACATTTTTGAGATCAAGAGTTATCTGCCATATTTGAACAGCATTCCTTTTTATACTACATTAAGCTCTCAACTTGAATTGTGAAATCAGGCTATGTCTAGATAGAATTTAACAGGAAGAACATACATTGAGTCAATAATAGGTAAGCATGCAGAAAGTCATAAGCATCCTTAAAAGTATACAGGCTGTGTGGTGCTCTGTTACCTGTAAGCTTAGTGTTATGCAGCATTTGCAGCAGGAAGGAAGGTAATGACCTAGAGAATCACATCAGCAGCAGCCATCTCATCTTGATTGTTCGCTCATTCTATTCGCTGATTCAGCACTTCTTTCTTGAGCCGGTGAAGTAAGAGGGCTGTATCAGTGAACACAGAACCTCACCTTTTAAGATAAATTTGAAAAACAAATGGAGCAAACAAAAAACAAATAAGCTTACTTTTCCCTCTCCTCCCCTTTTCCTTTAAAAAAAAAGCCCCTACAATAAAATTGAATCAATGTTGGCCATTTTATTTGGAATGTCATATATACCAGTATTGTACAGATATGTAGGAAAAGTTAAGCAACCAAGGAAGGTTGCTACAACAGCCAAGAAAATCAGCCTAGCTCATTTGCCAGATGAAATGCTTCGGAAGCGGGGGGCGGAAGTTGCAGAGTAAGTTAATTTTATAATCTAAAAAAGACAAAAAAGCAAAACCCAAAACACTTTACTCCCCCCAAGTAACTGTAAACATTCAACCTGCTTTTCTTTGCCCACCAGAATACATTGGGTTCTTCTGACTTCTCAGGAAATACTCTGCATCTTTCTTGCTTTGAGAGATTTTTTTGGTTTTTAGTTTCTAGGATTAAATGGTGAAGCTACCTTGTCATATCCAGAGGTCAAGTCTGCAAGCGAGGTCAGGACTTCCACATGGTCACTACAGAGGCTAACTTATATTCTTCCCTCAGTGACCACAGGCTAAACTGTTACAGCTTTATAGGCGGCTAAGCATTTGAAACATGCACTCCCAGGCAAACAGGCTCCTTGTGCCTCTCTCTTCCCTGACCATATTTAGTCAACCATAGCAAAAAATAGTCTCTCAGCTGTCGATTGTCGATCCCAAAGCTGAGGAAGCCTCAATCTTGCTTTCTGCCTATTGATTGTTCATCCTGCGGTCCAAACACTGCTTTGCCATTTGTCCTGCCCTTTTTTT
>VBSM01003157.1:11218777-11246567 GCA_008086735.1 Cheirogaleus medius
TTTGTTAAGCACTGCCAAATAAAGCGCTCTCTCATGTTTCCACTTACATTTCCCAGATTTTCACTGAGCTTGCGCTGAGACTAGGAAAGCCTGATGCGCTGTCACTATACTTAGAAGCATTGCAGAGAAAAAAGGAAAGAGGAAAAAAATTACCCTGGCTAGTAGCAAGACAATCTTTAGACAGATATGGAACATATAAAGTACCTCTGCTGCCAAAATACAATTTATAAGCTGATTTTTTTGTTGGTAAAAAATCTTGTGGATGGTACTAAAGGCCTGAAGGGGTTTTGTAGGGTTATCTTTAGACTAGTTGTGGCTATACATGCTTTTTTAATTTATTGAATAATATTTGGAAAATATATAGAAATGGTAAGTGGAACCTATATATTGATCATGGAGAAAGATCATTGAGGAAGAAGAGAGTAGTATGTAAATGAAACCCTGGAAATGCTACTTAAAACTTTTAATTCAGTGTCAGTTTTAATTTTTTATAGTGCTTAGATGATAAACAGGGTCCAGTATGCATTTGAGTAATTATGTGCTTTTATATTGAAACTATACATGTAGGAAGTATTTAAGTGCATTTTATTATGAATTAAATTCTACTTTATATTCAAATGCATAGTCTTTTTTCTTCCCTTCTATATTGCCCTGGCTCTCTAATGTTCTGAAGTAACCTTTAGGTATGATCATTGCACACTTTACCACAGACTGAAATGGTCATTGACATGTCTGTAATTTTGCTACAGAGTGTATGTCTCAGGAAAAACACTTTTGTTCTAAATTTTAATAGCATATTCCCAATACATTTTGATATTGAAATTTATTTTTCTAACCAAGGGGGAAAAATATTAAAACATCATATCCAGCAAACCTGTGGAGATATAATTTAAGATCTCACAAACCTAAAAATGCCCAAAAGAAACCAACTATATACCTTGTTCTTAATTCAACTATATCCTCTTAAGTATTGGTTCAAGAAAAACCATTTGTAAGTTTTGTAGGTTCGTTCTCCCACAGGGGAAATTTATCCTTGACATTCTTTTTGTCTTTAGTGTTTAATATCATAGCAGTTTAATTATTTTTAATGGCTAGATATTTGGCAATTTTAAAGAGCCAGCTTTCCTAGGTAATGAAATAATTTTACACATATTATGAGAAGATGACATGTCTCAGAGTGTAAAACAGGTTAATTTTCAGTTTTCTAAATTAGCTCATTTTTGTTAACCATTTTGTGGCAGTGAAAGTATTTATTTATTTTTTAGCAGACACTTATATGTATGTGCTTGGCATTCTTCTAAACCCTTTATAAATATTAACTCATTTAATTTTCATGACAACTCTGAGGTAGGATTTGTGATTCTTCTCACATTTTGCAGATGAGGAAACTGAGGCATAGAAGTTAAGTAATCTGCTCAAGTCACTAGCCGTTCTGACTAGAGCTAGAATTTGAACTCAGATAATTTGACTTCAAAGAAGGAGCTCTTTTCCACAATGCCATGCTGCTGCTCTGGTTTGTACAAGAATAATGAGATGAGTTAGGGAATTACTACTCTTGGAGCTCAACAGTACACCAAAAATATATGTTGCTAATGCCCTTGCCTCAGTATATTCAGAAAGATGATTGTTCAATTGATTGTTTCTTCTTTTCATTCAACAAAACTTTGAGCTCCATGTACTAGGTATACACAATATTATATATCTTTTTGAACAAAATGTGTTGCAGTTGTGTAGTAACCTGCTTTTAGCATGCCCAAAAGAACTTCTACTTGCGATTGATCAACTTTCTTAGCAAGTACCTTTATGAGTGCTGACCAGTCTGCTTTACCTATTATTTGAGAGATTGTTCATTAATTTAACAAAGCATTTATTGAACACCTAATACGTGTTAGAGTGCTATTCTAATGTCTTTTTAGATTAGGTAATACTAATGTGTAAAGTCTCCAATAGTTTAGCTACTAGGGTTTGTTTGGGAAAATGTTGTCTGCCTTTTAAGAAAGATTGCAAAGCATGGCAGGCCCTAAATATTGACCCAGTGCCATTTGAATACTACATACCAAAGTAGACAGCTGCTTGTCCCTCTACTTCTTAGAACTCATTTGTTCATCATTCAGCAAACGTTTGAGTAGTATCATGTGCCAGGGATTATGCTAGGCACCATTATTAGTTGTTCTGGAACTTAATGCTTCTTTGGCACTATTCACAAATGCCTGCTTAACTGGTAGTAAGATCTTATCTTTAAAACATCCATGTCCTTAACCTTTTGGAAAACAACCAGATTGAGAAATAAAGAAGAATGTTTGAGTATTAGGGAATCTATCTCCAAATCTCATAGGCTATGCTCCACAGGTGAGACTATTGCCTTGATAAAATTATTGATTTATTGAGCCAGTAACACCCGTATCCCAGTAACTTTGTGAACCTCAGTGCCTGCAGTTGCAGCCTAACAGTCTGCTTAATTAACTAAAGTGCTGAAGGGAACAGCCTGCAGCTGGCCTTTGTGATTGTATTTGTGTTTCTAAGATGGCCTGCCCTATGGAAAGAAATGAGATAGGCTGCCCTGGGCTGCTGCTGTTGACATGAGGGTGAGGGGACTTGGGACTGTTTTGCTTAACTTTCCCTTAGCTCACCTTGCAGGCTAGGCCCGAAGATGGCCTCTTTTCTTGAGGCCTTGTGTTATTTGTTTTTATTTTTTTGAGGGTATTGGCAATTTCTAATTAAAATGAGAGGGTTTAGGTCTCTGTTAAAACTAATCCACTCCACATGTCCAGTTAGGAGAATTCCAAATAATTTGTGTAAATACTCCCCCCTCAAGGAGGTGGAGCATAACTTCCCATTCCTTAAATGTGGGCTGTGCATAGTGACTGCCTTCCAAAGAGCATAGTTTAGAAATAGGGGAAAAAATGGTAACTTTACAGCGGAGTAAACCTGACAAATACTCCTTCAGCGAGGTGATTAACATCTAAAGTGATAGGGCATGTTGAAAGGTTTATACTCTTGGTATGATGTGGTGAAATGGCACTTTTATGAGAAAAACATCAGACAAATTCCAACTGAAGAGCAGCCTACAAAATATCCAATTGATATTCCTCAAAACTGTCAGTCTCATCAAAAACAAGGAACGTCTAGGAAACTCATAGCCAAAGGGAGCCTAAGGAGACATGACAACTAAATGTAATGTGGTATTCTGGAGCAGAGAAAGAACATTAGATAAAACTAAGGAAATCTCAGTGAAGTGTGGACTTTAGTTAATAATAGTGTGTCAGTGTTGGTTTATCAATGATAACAAATATCCCATGCTAATATAAACTGTTAATAATAGGGATGGTGGGGGCTGGGCGCAGTGGCTTATGCCTATAACTTTAGCACTTTGGGAGGCCGAAGCGGGAGGATCACTTGAGGCCAGGAGTTTGAGACCAGCCTGGGCAACATAGTGAGACCCCATCTCTACAAAAAATACAAAAATTAGCTGGGCGTGGTGGCATGCTCCTGTATTCCCAGCTACTTGAGAGGCTGAGGCAGGAGGATTGCTTGAGCCCAGGCATCTGAGGTTGCAGTGAGCTGTTATGATGCCACTACACTCTACCCTGGGCAATAGAGTGAGACCCTGTCTCAAAAAAAAGAAAAGGCAGGGATTGTGAGGTATATGGGAATTCTGTACTATCTTTGCAATTTTCTATAAATCTAAAATTGTTCTAAAATAACAACCACAAAAATTAATCCACCCATTCCTGGCTAGTCAACAGTTGACTCTTGCATTAATTTTGACTTGGGACTGTCTGCATGCAGTGTTTCTCCACAACTTAAAAGTTGATTTTGCCATAATTGATTTCAACAAAATATTAATTTGAGTCTTATGTTCTTTTAAAAGCATATTAAAATAGGAAAGTATATTTTAGAATAATTTTTGTTGAGATCAGTCTTATATTTTAAAGATTTACTTAAAGGGAAGGTATTTTAAGGTGAATGCTGATAATTTTGAATTTGCAAAAATTGTTTGTGTGGAGGTGGTATAGGGGATAGGTTTGGAAGGGTGGCTATTGTAAATGTTCAGAGGAAAGATAATGATGGCCTATCTGTAGAATCCTGGAGGCCATGGCGAAGAATAGTTGGAGTTTCAAAGGGAAGAATCAAGAGGACAAATTGAATGTGGAAATAAGAAGGCAGAAAAGAGTCTAGAATGATTCTCGGTTTCTGAGTAGGATGGCTGATTAAATGATAACAAGGGTAACCAAGATCCAGGAATATAGGAGGAGCATGGGAAAGAGAAGGGAGAAAAGAGGGATTTGTACTATGTTGGTTATAGTACATTGTTAGAGTTGTCATAATAGTACATTGATGAGTTTCAGACTCTGTACTAAAACATTTTTACATTATCTCATTTAATTCTTACAGCAACCTTATGGTATTTTTATAAGAGATCTATAAAAATTTTGGTATTAGATATGAATCATGACCACTGTTGCAGTTAGAGATAGGAGCTAGAGATGTTATGGGTGAGAATGCATAGTTAGGGTTCACAGGGTCCAGGTTTGGGCATCAGCTTTATATATAGGTGATTAGACTTGGAATTGGACTTGGAATGACTAACGTTAATTAAAGTTGTGAGAGATTGGTGTGTAAGTCAAAATGCTAAATTAGTGTTTACAGAAAGAAATATTGCTAAGTGAGTTACAGTACTCAAAACAGCTGATCTGTAAATTTTTTTTTTTTCTCCTGCTGGGGGAGAAAACACATCTATGGAAAGCTAACTTATAATTGGAAATTGGTGAGCAAGAACGATTGGTTGGATGATCTTAACCAACAGTGTCATTAACCGGTGATAATTTTCCATGTAATGATGTACTGATAATGATGAAAGCATTCTACTGGAGGGCAAATTAGAAAACTGTGGTTGCCTCTCAGGAGACTTTCTCTGTGGGTAATTCTGAGGATACTCTGACAAATACTTTTTCTTACAGTCTTCACATAAACCATTTTTTTCTTTTTAAACTAATTACTGTTTTCCAGACAAAGATACATAATTTTCATCTTTTAGTTGTAATTTCATACCGTTGATTTAAAGTTTAGCCCAGCTGGACTTCTGGAGTTCCTCTTCTACAAATCTTTTTCTCTAGTTGTTTCCTGTATGTTTTATTTACTTACTTAAATGTTGTCTGATGTATTCTCTTCATTTTCCAATTTAACACTGTTTCTAGGGAAAGTCAGAAATTACCATTTTATTTAAAATACCTTGCTAGTATGGTAATAATTTACTTAATCAGTTTAAAATGAGGCATTTGGATTAAATAATGCCATGCTTCTTTAAATTTTAATTTTTGTGGTGTATTTCTTATTCTCTTAGTCTTACGAGAGGAACAAAGATGGTATTTTAATTATGATTATTTTATAGTATAATTTACAACATTAAGTAGGATTAATTAAAAGAATAGATTTGTTCTGAAATGAAAACAAGGTCCTTGAAAATCTGAACTGCCTTTTAATATTAGGATTTGATTTACTTTGTAGAAGGTGATTTAGAAGGGACTAAGATAATTTTTGTTACTTCCACCCATAGCCTAGAATTACTATCTTTCCCTTGTTTGGACAGTTCAGTTATATGTATCCTACTGAGAGAGGAAAAAGCAGAAAGACACAAAATAAGGACAGAGCAGAGAGGCAACAGACTTTGAGTAATATGCATCTATTTCTGTTTAAGTGCCTTAATAACTTTCTGAGCCATTGGCTCTTCTTTCTGAGGGACTTCAACTTTCCCTAGCCTGTTCACTTATGAAATGCGAGACCAGAAGATTAAGTAAATGATGGCTCCATCTCAGCAGACAGCTTATGCCCAGAAGAAGAATTGCTCCCTTTCTCCTTTCCTTTCCTTGAGCTATTGGCAGTGTAATGTGGGAACATACTTCTGACACTGGAGTGGAAAACGGGGGGCACGTGATTCCATAAACCAGCTTCTTAGGAATATCTGTTCAGTTAATATGACTTTAAAAATAACTTGATGGGCCAGGTGTGGTGGCTAACACCTGTAATCCCAGCACTTCGGGAGGCCGAGGCAGGATGATCACTTGAAGCCAAGAGTTTAAGATGAGCCTGGGCAACATAGTGAGACCCTGTCTCTACAAAAAATTAAAAACTTAGCCTGGTGTAGTCCCAGGTACTCAGGAGGCTGAGGCAAGAGGATTGCTTGATCCTGGGTGTTGGAGGTTACAGTTAGCTATGATTGTGCCACTGTACTCCAATCTGAGCAACAGAGACCTTGTCTCTGAAAAAATAAAATTTAGACCAGGCTCGGTGGCTCACCCCTGTAATCCTAGCACTCTGGGAGGCCAAGGTGAAATTATTGCTTGAGGCCATTAGTTGGAGACCAGCCTGAGCAAGAGTGAGACCCCGTCTCTACTAAAAATAGAAAAACTTAGCCAGGTGTAGTGGCATTCGCCTATAGTCCCAGCTACACTTAAGGCTGAGTCAGGAGGATCATTTGAGCCCAGGAGTTCGAGACCATCCTGGGCAACATAGCAAGACCCTGACTCTAAAAATTAAAAAAAAAAATAAAAAAGAACTTAAACTAAAGCAGAAAACCTTAGTCTTGTGAGAGGTCCATGGATGAGATTTAGGGGTTTATAGCCTCACCCAAAATTGTAGGTAAAGATTTTGACATGCATTCCTCCATAGCTTTCCATAGTTTTCCAAAGAATTCTGTCATCCTCAAACAGTGATTGTAACTCAGTAACAACCACTGAATGGGGTCTTTAAGCTGTGACTCTCAGTACACTTGAGGTCATAAACCTGTTTAAAAGTCCGATAAAAGTAAATTTCCTGATTTGAGTACAATTTTAGAGGTTCTTGGATCCTTCAAAATCTATTCTCAGACTTCTTGAACTTTTTATGTGGGATTCAAATAGACCACTGCCGATAAACACATTGAGTCATGTTAGGCCTTAGGCTCGTTATTTCAGAAGTTTATAGTTGCATTTATATACATTCTTATTCTACATCTTTACCCTGTTTCTCTGTTTAAATTTTTATCTCATAGATATATATAGGAAAAACTTTCCCAACATGTATCTTAACTATTATTTCTTGCTCTTTTATACTCTATTGGCACAATTTTCAAAGTTTTTATATTCTGGTTTTTTTTTTAGGAATGAATGCAAATTAAAAAATATATAGCTATATATGTAACTTTTTAATTCAGTGTTGTAATACATGTATCAGTGCTATATGTGCTAAGTTCAGTCAGTGCTCTTTTGACATGAGTAGTTATCTTAAGCCTCAGTCTTAGAAAAAAACAAAACAAAACAATTATGTGCCTGTAGTCCCAGCTACTTGGGAGTCTGAGTCAGGAGGATCACTTAAGCCCAGGAGTTCCCCAGGTTGCAAGGAGCTATGATTGTGCCACTGCATGGGTGACAGAGCAAGCCCCTTTCTCTTTGGAAAAAAAAAAGAAAAGGAAAGGAAAAGGGGGAAAAAAACAATTAGTGGATAAATATATTAAGGGAGTTTCACATTATGAGTTTTCCACATAAAATCTTTCTGTTAAGAAAAGTTACAGCGTGTTGTAAGAAAAGTTGCTTCTAAATTTTGGGGGTGGGCTAACTTTTTCTATGAGAAGCATTCATTTCTTGATAATTCTTCTCTTTTATGCTTGGAGTTTTAAATGTGTGATGCTCTTTAGGATGACTTTGTCTTTTTTGCTTTAGAAATATTTTGTTACCAATTCTTAAATTTTAAATATTAAATTATAATTGCCATTTTGTGTGTTTTGATCTAAACTGGGTTTAGCACTACTAAATGACATAGATCAGATTTTAACTCTACAGTTCATGATAATCTGCCTGCCAGTTGTGTATGTCTGCATACATAGTGTCTTAATTATCACAATTTCACTACTTTTGTGTGTGTGGTTGTTGTTACCTGGCTGTCCTTCATTAACTTTTTCATTAATGTATGCTATTGAAATTGAACTTGAGAGATTCCACAAAGCCAAAATTATGTCCTCATTAGGGTATATTTCTTTTCTCTTTGGTTGTTTCCCTTTTGTTGTGCTTCCATTCTGTTTTGATTCTGTTCTAAACAGTGATAGTTATTCACCTCTCAAAATGTCAAAAAGCTACACGTTTGAGATTTAGAAAAATTGAATTTGTCTCTAAGAGCATGATTTTTTAAAAAAAGGAATATCTTCATTTGATTTCAGAAGTTTCTTTTGAATATATTTTTCTCAAGAACATAATATCAAATTATGTAAATTAAAAGTAATGTGAATTTAACTTTCAGTGCAATGCGTGTTTTACTATCTAAATTACCACGACCATGGATTGTGGATGAGAAGAAAGATGATGGTTATACTGCCTTGCATCTGGCTGCCCTTAATAATCATGTAGAAGTGGCTGAACTGTTGGTTCATCAGGTAGGAAAAGCAATTCAATAATTTTTTAAAAGAATTTGAGAACATTACCATTCATTTATTTATTACTTCATCAACTGCCTACTCGCTTACAGTGAAAACCCCATGATAATAAAAATTCGGTTATAATGCATATGTTATTTTCTGCCTAACACTGGTTCTTAAATGAAGAGGAATGATGTGTGTATATGAGAGTGGATCCCTCAGTTCCAAGTATTTCCTCTGCACTGTCTTCCTGGATTGGTCTGATGAAATAGGCATCAACTAACAGGGATTCCCCAGAATTGGAAATAGCATCAACCACAGCACCAAGAACCATCCATGTTCATGGTATGGCCAAGCCAGGCGTGGTGGCACATGTCTGTAGCCCCACCTACTCTGGAGGCTGCAAAAGGAAGATTACTTTTGGCCAGGAGTTCGAGACTAGCCTGGGCGACACACTGAGACCCCCATCTCTTTAAAAACAAACACAAAAACAAAATTTAAAAAAACTGGTGTGGCCAGTTGCCATCAGACTGCAGACTAAAGCCAGGATCAAGGGATTGATTCATAACTACTGCTGGACCCCTGGAATTTGTGGCTGGATAGCAGCACAGGTTCACCTTAGTCATTTCATTTGTCTCAGAAGTAAGATGATTCTACATTTTTATGAGATTGGATTTTGGGGGGAACCTATTTATTGCAGTTTTATGATGTTTTAGTATATTCAGCAAAATTTTGAAATGCTTCAATAAAGCATGTGCCATATAAATGCACTGAAGTTGCCAAAGAATTATCTGTGAGTTCTGACTTCAAGGAAGTTAAGAAGATGAAACGGCAGAAAAATTTAGCAGATAGTACATTATATGTAGTTAGGTACCAGATTATAAGATATACACTCCCCAAACTACAGAAATTTAAAGAAATAGATCAAAAGTTAAATTACATATTATATTCATTCTTAAGTAGCTTTTTTGGGGATGCTATTATAAATTGTATTGTTTTTCTGTTTCCAATTTCCAATTGCATATTGCTGGTATATAAAAATACAGTTGTTTTTTGTATATTGCCCATGTATCCTATGACCTTGATTAAACTTATTTATTCTAGTAGCTTTTTGTAGATTGCTTAGTATTTTCTACATATTGATCATACAGATCAAAAGAATAGGGAATGTAGAAGTAGAACCACATATGTATGGTCAATTAATTTTTGATAAGAGGTGCCAAAATAATTTACTGTGGGAAAGTGTAGTTTCTCAGAAATAGGACTAGAACAAATAGATATCCATACACCCCCCCAAAAGAGAAAAAAAAAAACAACAACCCAAACCTCCAAAATAAAAAACCTTGACCTTTACATCACACCTTATATAAAAATTAAATGAGTCATAGACCTGAACATAAAAGCTTAAGCCATAATGCTTTAGAGGGGGAAAAAAACAAAGAAAAAGGACCAAAAAAACATAGAAGTGTATCTTCTGACTTAGAGGTATGCAAAGATTTTTAGGAGACAGAAAGTCATAAAAGAACAAAAACGTAATAAATTGGACTTCATAAAAAATTAAACTTCTATTCATTAAAAGACATAATTAAGAAAATGAATTGGAAAGCCACACTAGGGAAAACATATTTGACAAAGTGCTGGTATCCCAGATATGTATAAAGAACTTTTACAACTTAATAATAAAAGTACAAATAACCTTATAAAAATAGGCAAAAAATTTAAACATCCACTTCACCAAAGGAATTATATAGTTAACAAATAAGCAAACGGTCGTTAGGGAAACAGACATTAAAACCACAATGAGATACTGCCAGTCACCCATTAGAATGGCTAAAATTAGACAAAATCAAGTGTTGGTTAGGATGTAGAACAATTAGAATTCATGTACATTGCTGGTGTTTTTTAAAGCAGGCACTTTGAAAATCAGTTTTGGTGGTTTCTTATAAAGTTAGACATGTATTCACTATATGACCCAGCTGTCCCACTTCTAGGTATGCACCTGAGAACTTCAGACATATTTCTGTGCCAATACGGGTACTAAATGTTCCTAGTAGCTTTACTTATAATAGCCTGACACTGGAAGCAAGCCAACTAGTTCATCACCTAGTGCCTGGATAAACAAATTGTGGTACACCCATACAATGAATAACACTTAGCAAATTCTAAATGATAGAAAAGCTCAGGAAACTTAAAAAGAAAACCCCCCACTGTTCATATTTATATGAGAACAGACATGATAAAAAAATTAGCTGAGATCAGGTACTTCACGACCACATTCAGAGAAACATAAATAATAAAAACAAACCAGACACTTCCATCTTGCAGAATACAGCATAGCATTACTGTAGTTTTAGCTCTACCTGATAGCTCAAGCAAGGGCACAGGTAGGTATCAGAGTTGTAATCAGGGGGTGTGAATGGTTTTAAGAACTAAGCAAAATGATAAAAGTTATCTTTCAAATCTTTAGCTTTTTTCTTAATTTCATTTTTTTGGTAATTATGCCAGACATCGTGCTAGGCAGTTTTACATGTTATTTTTCTTAATCCTAACCTTAGTTAGCCCTGCGAAATAGGTTGTACTGTCACCATTTTGGAGCTGGGGCAATAAGCATGTATAATGCTTGCTTAAGTTCATGTAGCTTATAAATGAAAGAGCTTGAACATAGTTCCTCTAACTTCAAGTGCACTTGTTTTGCTCCTCAGTCCCTTTCCCCATTAGGCATCAGCTATTCTCATAGGGTCCTTTGGCTATCCTAGGACACTGGGTAGGACTTTCTGCTTCCTTTAATAAATATTTTTATGTACTAATTAAGCATTGCCTTCTTCTGACTTCAAGCAAAGTTTCTTTTCACTGAATGAGAAAGAGCTCAAATATACAGCAAGGGGAAGTGAATTTCTCAGGTTATTAAATAAATCTAAATCCAATATGAAGACTCATTAATATAAATTTTTGTTCTTTTGGGACAGTTTCACTCTGTTGCCCTAGGTCAAGTGCAGTGGTGTCATCATAGCTCACTGCAACCTCAAACTCCTGGGCTCAAATGATCCTCCTGCCTGAGCCTCCTGAGTAGCTAGCGAGGACTAAAGGTACATGCCACAACACCCGGCTAATTTTTCTATTTTTAGTAGAAGACAGGGTCTTGCTCTTGCTCAGGCTGGTCTCAAACTCTTAAACTCAAGTGATCCTTCCACCTCCACCTCCCAGAGTGCTAGGATTACAGTGTGAGCCACAGCAGCCCGGCCATTAATACAACTTTTTAGGAAATATTTACAGCTCAAAGGAGTCGATTATCTCCATTGCTACATAATGGATATTGAAAGAGAGGTGTGTTTGAACTCCATTCTGTGCTTTGTCCTTTATTCTTAGATGGAATCACCATAATAAAAATAATTTTTTTTAAATGTGCTATTCTACTTCAGAAAGTTTGCTGCCCTGTCCATTTTTCTTACTTTAGCAGCAACTATGAGAATAGTGTCACAGCAGGTGAAGGAGAAGAAAGTGGTAATGGTGTTCAGTGTTATTTATTCCTTATGAATAGTTATAATTTTAGCATTCTTCACTGTTGTCAAATTTTAACCATTTAAAATTTGTTCTTTTTATTCAGGGTAATGCAAACCTGGATATCCAGAATGTGAACCAACAAACTGCCCTACACCTTGCTGTTGAACGACAACACACCCAAATTGTTAGGGTAAAGTATTTATTAATATAAATTTTAGCTTACAGTTATTTTAACCAGACAGGTTTTTTAGAATCTCTTGCAGACTGAAATGATACAGTGTTAGATTTCTCAAAAAGCCATAGTTAAATATACAACTTACGATTTCAGGCTAATATTTTGCACGAGTTAGGTAAAGAGTTTTAATATCTAATAGCAAAAATCTTTAAATTCTGATATTCAAAGTCTTTATAATTTTGTAGATTTGTGAATTCTCAATATTAAATGAGAAAATTTCAAAGTAACATGAATTTGTTTTAAAAAGTATATCCCTTCTTAATTTATGTAATTGAGAGTAAACTAGAAATTAAAAGCTTTGGCTGCACATTTGCTACTGCAGATTCCAAAAAACCTGAAATATATTTTTTTAGTTTACTAATCTGGTGACCTAAACAAAAATATTTGAAAGAGTATCAGTTTGCATATTTTTATAGAGCAGTGATTCTTAAAGTTTGGAGGCTGAACCAGTGGCATCAGCATCACCTGGGAACTTGGTAAAAAAATTCATTCTTGGGCCCTACCTCAGACCAACCAAATCAGAACCTGTAGGGGTGGGAACCAGCAATCCCTGGTTTAACAAGCCCTCCAGGTAATTCTGATGGATGTCTAAATTTGAGAAATACTACCCTAGAGTGACACTTTATGTAACCTTTTTGGGACAAAGGGGGAAAAAATGCAATTTCCCCAAGACAGGGAAGAGATTGAGATTGGTTTCTATAGATGGTATAAACAGGCTTTTCTAAAGCTCTTTGATAGTGTTTGTAGAAAGGATTAGGAAAGTCTGGGCGCAGTGGCTCACGCCTGTAATCCTAGCACTCTGGGAGGCCGAGGCGGGCGGATTGCTCATGGTCAGGAGTTCGAAACCAGCCTGAGCAAGAGTGAGACCCCGTCTCTACCATAAATAGAAAGAAATTAATTGGCCAACTAAAAATATATATAGAAAAATTAGCCAGGCATGGTGGCACATGCCTGCTTGAGCCCAGGAGTGTGAGGTTGCTGTGAGCTAGGCTGATGCCACGGCACTCTAGCCCGGGCAACAGAGTGAGACTCTGTCTCAAAAAAAAAATCAAAATAAAAAAAAGAAAGGATTAGGAAAATTGTTAAAGCACACAAGCAAAGTCTTAAACTTATTTTTACTGCACAAGTAATCTATTGAAATATGTCTATTATGCATTTTATCTAAGAAGTTGTAGATTAGCAAGCACTATTCACATTTATTGTTATTTGAAATTCCTCTTGCTCAAAATTCTTCATTTATCCTCCATGACTTTCCTCTTAACCATACATTTAGAGAAAATTGACCAAAAGAGAATGTAATCAATAACTTTGTTTGTTTGTTTAAATAATAGAAGAATTTTGAACATTATGATTTGGTCCTGGTGGAAGTGCTTAAAATATCTCAAGTCAAGTTTCTAAAATTAAAAGGAGTCTAAATTTGCCCCAGTTCCCATCATCTTAGAGTAGATGAATTAAGCAACATCCTGATTCTCATTTCTCTTTTCTCTAATTCAATATATTTGAATAGCCAGAACATACCACTCTTTGTAAGGAGCCACAGGAGTGGAGAATATTAGAAAGCAAAGACATATAAAAATCATTAGCTCTAATGGTATCTCCTGTAGGGCCAGGGTGCTCTCACTGTTGCTTTAGATATGTTGTAGTTTCTTATGGATGTGGATACTTTACTGAAATAAAATGTTTTTCTCTTTTAGCTTCTGGTTCGTGCAGGTGCCAAGTTAGATATTCAGGATAAGGATGGGGATACTCCTTTGCATGAAGCTCTGAGGCATCACACTTTGTCTCAGCTGCGTCAGCTCCAAGATATGCAAGATGTAGGGAAGGTGGATGCTGCTTGGGAGCCATCCAAAAACACAGTGAGTAAAAATAATCTTTCATTCAGTACTAGTGGAAGCATTTTTTAATGTAAGATCTTATATTTGCTGCTAATCTAATCTGTATCAGATAAAATATTTTATCAGAGCTACATACTTATAAATTTATTTTATGAACTAAATACTAAGTCAATACTAACTATATTGCTTAACATTTTTACTTAAAATTGTCCAATTCTTTTTAAATTCAGCCATTCAAATAGGTAGTGGTATCTTGTGGTTTTAATTTGCCTATCCCTAATGATTACTGATATTGTCTTTTTATTTTCTTGTCACCACATATATTTGATGAAGTGTCTGCTCAAATCTTTTGTTCATTATTTTGTTGAGTCTTTTGTTTTCTTATTATTGGATTTTGAGAGTTGTTTATATAATCGGAATATAAATTTTTATCAGATATGTGATATGTACATATTTTCTCTCTGTGGCTTGTCTTCATTCTTTTAACAGTGTTTTTGGAAGAAAAATTAATGAATTTTTTCTTTCATTATTTGTGTTTTTTGTGTTCTATCTGAGAAATCTTTGCCAAACGCAGGGTCACTGAGGTTTTCTCTGTTATGTTTTGTACTAGAAGTTTGTAAAATTGTATCTGTTACATTTAGATCTATGATTCATTTTGAGTTAATTTTTATATATAGTATGATATATGGATCCAAGTTCATTTTTTTGCTTTTTTTACTTTTAACAACTGAATATCCAGTTGTTCTGGTACCAATTGTTGAAAAGACTATCTTTTTCTACTGAATTGCCTTGTATACCTTTATCCAAAATCAGTTAACCATGTATGTGAAAGTCTCTTTCTGGATCCTGTATTCTGTTCTATTGGTCTTTGTTTTTAGTGATGTGGTACCAGGCCCAGTTTCTTAATTACTGTAGTTGTATAATGAGTGTTAAAGTCATGTAATGTAAGTCCTCCAATTTTCTTACTATGTTTTCAAAGTTGTTTGTTTATTCTAAGTCCTTCACATTTCCTCATGTCTCATTTTAAAATGGGTTAGGGGAATATCTACCTTCATAAGGTTATTGTAAAGATCATGGAAAATGCTTAAAGTAATACTTGGTTCTATGAGAAGGGGAAATTGCATTAGAAAAGAAGAAAAAATAATACCCGGTCCATTTTAGACACTTAATAAATGTTAACAATTATTGTGACTATTTTTGGATATAATGTTGAATGAGTAGTGCAGATGATATTATCAGAACCTGATTTGTCTCATTCACCATTTCTTGGCTCAATTCCTAGGTATTGGTTGTATTCTCAGTTGTCTCTCCTGTCATTATTTCAAGTTAATTGCTAGCAGCTCTAGAGCCAAATTGATTAGAAGAGACTTCTGTTTCTTTAATCTCTCAATCTAAAGTCCTGCTCTTGAGTTTTATTGGTCTAAATTGACTTGACTTGGGTTATATGTCCCTCCCTGAACTAGTTATATAGGTGAGATAGGTATCTGGCTGGTATGGGCCATCTTTGGTCCACTTCTACAACTGGAAAATGGGTCACTCCTCAATATATATCTGAGAAAATTGAGAGTGGGGAGAAGAGGGAGGGGATATTAGGACTGAAACTCATAAATATTCACTATACATTCTCGCACGCGCGCACACACACAGTGGAAAGAATTGATAGCAGATTCCTAAAGGGAAAATTGACTCTTTTCATTTGATTTCAGTTAATAATGGGCCTTGGTACCCAAGGGGCAGAGAAGAAGAGTGCAGCATCTATTGCCTGTTTCTTGGCAGCCAATGGCGCTGACCTTAGCATTCGAAATAAGAAGGGTCAATCGCCACTTGATCTCTGTCCTGATCCAAGTCTCTGCAAAGCACTGGCAAAGTGTCATAAGGAAAAAGTCAGGTTTGTATGATTTATTATCAGAAAAATTAATATTCTATCCTGAAAGCATCATGCAGTTTCATAATGGAGGACTTGACTACTTGAAAATGTCTTTGTCTTTGCTCTCTCTGTTTCTTTGTGTTGACCCTTTCTTCCTTGAAAGTTTTTCTGCAGGGCAGTGTATCTCTTATTTTGTGTCGTGTTCCTCACATGATTAAGTGCAGTGCTTTATGCTTAATAGGTTCCAAGAAACTTTTCTAAACTAGTCTGTTCTCCTAGTGCTGCTATGTGTTAGAGGAATTTATAAGAAAAACTCTGACAGTAAAAATACTGTGATTAATGTTATATATATTTTTATTTTTTATTTTATTTTATTTAATTTTTTTAGAGACAGATCTCACTATGTTGCCCAGGCTGGACTCAAACTCTTAGGCTTAAGCAATCTTCCCACCTAAGCCTCCCAAGTAGCTGAGACTACATGTGTGTGTCACTTCACTCAACCTTGTATTTAAAATTTTAATAGAATCTTCCTAAGAGAGGCAGTTTATACTCCATGAGCAGGGTATATCTCACATAAACTCTGTAATAATTCTGGCACCTTGCACAGCACCTGACATGCTTAATAAGTATCAACGAACGATTGACAGAATGAACAAATGAATGAACCAATTCCTGGTGGTGTTTTCTCTAAAAATGATCATTTCACATTTGTCTCTTTTTATGAAAATAAACATGTTAATGATTTAATTATTATTTATGACATAACTAGTTTGCTTATTATGTGATATTATAGATATACCAAAAGGTACACATCTCATTGCTTTTTTGGTCTGAACAGTGCTGTGCAATTATTATTGTCCTTATTACCTGGTTCTTGTGACTGAACATTTTGGTACCTGTTCCTTGACCTTTGTGTTCTCTTGCCTCTCATAATTTATGTGTAGTTTTAGAATTTGTGCATAGATATGTGTTATAGGTGAAATTAATATAATGAGATATGTACATTTCTTTAAGTGTATCCTTGAAGAGGGTAAAATTCTATTATAGAAAAACATACAAAAAAGAAAAAGACAATGCATTTATAAATATACAGATACAGGGCACTATTATTACTGTAAATAACTTTTAACAATGGAATATAACAGCAGTCCCCAGCCTTTTTGGCACCAGGGACCAGTTTCATGGAAGACAGTTTTTGCACGGAGTGGGGCGGGGTGGGGGGATGGTGAGGAGGAGCTCAGGTGGTGATGTGAGCAGTTGGGAAGGGGAGTGGCTGTAAATACAGATGAAGCTTTGCTGCTCACCTCTTGCTATGTACCCCGCTGATTTTTCCACTGATGGAGGTGGAGAGATGGGCGGAGCTCTGTGTTTTGGTCCCTAACCGACTGTGGACTGGAGGTGGGGGACTGCAGGGGGTGTAAGATGGAACCTGTGTATGTGTGTGTTTGTGTGTTCATGAGTTTCTGAAGATTGCGGTAGAAACTGTATCTTTTTTCTGAAGCTGTAGTTTGGTCATATAAATGTATTTCTGTGCCTTATAGCTACATATTTATGGAATTCATTCTCTTTTTCTATAATAGAATTTTTTATGTTCCTTAAGGACACACTCAAAGAAATGTCAAAACAGCAGCTGAAGAGTCTTATTTTCCCAAGTGCTTTACCTGTTGTGGACCCTGATGATGCCTTTGTTCTATCTTTAGTTACAATACATAACATGATTGCTAATTAGGATTTTTGTTTTATTCCTATGCCTTTCTTTGTGTGCTGGTTCTATGTAGATAGATCAGGTTCTGAGTTAAATTTTGTTTATGTTAAATTATTTTTTTATGACTGTTTTTGATTTCTTTGTTAAAAGATTCATTCTTTTCCACTGGGTGAGGGTTTTTTCAGTTTGAAGTTCGAATCTGGCTAGAAGTACGTAAAGATGCAGAGGTGTATATAAATAGAAAAATAGGCCGGTGTGGTGGCTCACGCATGTAATTCTAGCACTCTGGGAGGCCGAGGCAGGCAGATTGTTTGAGCTCAGGAGTTTGAGACCAGCCTGAGTAAGAGTGAGACCCCGTCTCTACTAAAAAAATAGATAGAAATTAGCTGGGCAACTAAAAAAATACATATAAAAAAATTAGCTGGGCATGGTGGCACATGCTTGTAGTCCCAGCTACTCGGGAGGCTGAGGCAGAAGGATCACTTGAGCCCAGGAGTTTGAGCTTGCTGTGAGCTAGGCTGACACCATGGTACCTAGCTCGGGCAACAGAGTGAGACTCTGTCTCTAAAAAAAAAAAAGAAAAAAGAAAAATATAGTATACAGTGTTTAACATACATGTTAAAACTTAATTTTTTAACATAACTAAAATTGTTTTTATGTATACTAATGATACTCTAGGTGTATTTTTAAAACATTTAAATTAATTTGTAGTAGAAATATTTTGATAGACTTGATTTGAAATATTTTCTTTTATTAGTGGTCAAGTGGGTTCTCGAAGTCCTTCTATGATTAGTAATGATTCTGAAACCTTAGAAGAGTGTATGGTGTGCTCAGATATGAAGAGAGATACTCTTTTTGGCCCATGTGGACATATTGCTACCTGTTCTTTATGTTCTCCACGAGTCAAGAAATGCCTCATCTGTAAAGAACAAGTTCAATCCAGGACAAAGGTAATATGCTTTTAAAATAGTATTTTATTATTTTATGAAGTTTTTTGAGACTATGATTAATGATAAATAAGATTATATGACATCATGAGTCTGTTTAAATTTGTTCTTCCAACCAATGATTTATATATAGGAATACATAATTTATACATATTATTAAGAGATCAATTCAGAATTTCTGAATTTATTGCTGATTTACAGTCTTATTAATGTATTTATTTGCCAAGTTCATTATTATCTAAATTCAATACTATTACTCTAAGAAATGTTTTTTTCTAGCCCTTATGTGTTTCCTTCTAAAGTAGAGTAGCTAAAAATAAAATTTATTGTTTTGCTTTCAAAAGCCCCCTATAACTATAGGTACATTTAATTCTACTTTATATTGTAGTTATTTGTATATCATACTTTTTTTGAGTTTTGTATTCATTTTTGTAAAAACACTAGTTCATTTTTTTTTTTGTAGAATATCACATATTCTAGATTTGTTTGATTGTTTTATCATAGTGTTGTTCAACTTGTTTCTCTATTCTCAGTGTTTCCTATAAACTGGAAGTTTGGTGTAATGGCTTGGTTAGAATCAGCTTAACATTTTTGGGGAAGAAAACTATACAGATGGTGCCATGTACTTCTTATTATGTCTCACCTGGAGGCAAATAAAGTTTTGTCCTCCTGTAATTAGTGATGGCCAAATTCTTTATCCACTTTGAACTTTTTATCTCTTCCTGAGTCCTTTTGCTTTTTGGGAAGTATTATTCTTTTCTGGGTTTCTGGTTTTATTCTTTTCCAGTGTATCTTAGTGCTTTATTATAGCTGTACCATTTTACTCATTTTGGTTTACTGAAATAATTGATTTTTTTTTTAGTTTTTCCTTACTTGATTGTGTGTGTGTATGTGTAAGTAAAATGAGGTTTGAGTCTCTTACAAGTGTTTTTCTCAAGGTGAGTAGTTTAAACCAAATAAATATGTTGAAGTATAAACTTATGAAGTATGTGCTCTTTTTCCATTCCCTTTTTATTCTCTTCATTTTCCTCTTGGCATTTCATTAACCATCGTTAATTAAAAAGGAGCTGGTGCTAATTCTCATAATAAATTAGCTGGCAGTGACTTAAAAGATGTTATCTTGCCAGTACTTCTTAGATTTTTAACCAGTACTTCTTAGATTTTTAACCTTCTAAGCCTGGATGGTTTTTATAATCCAGATGAATATATCTTTGGTAAAAATTTTGGCATAGGAAAAAGCACAAGGAAATTACTTTTGGTAGGAGACACTGGAATGCTACTGTGTGTGTAGTTACTTAATTCATAAAGGTAAGGAGGGTGAGCTAACAGCACTTACTGTATGCCAGGCACCGTGTTGACATTTCATATGTATTAAAATCGGTATCAGCCCTGCTTAGTAAATTAATGTGGATTAGTCTACTTGGTATTTATAATTTTCTTTAGGTACCTGCTTACAATAAAGTGACAGTTTGCAAAAGAATATGAGAGAATAAAAATTTAAGGCATTCTCTTGTTTTTAGATTGGTCTGTGTATTCTCCCATTGTGCTTGAAACTTTTTGTTAGATTAAGCCCTATTTCAGCAAACCTTTATTGAGCACCTATTTTCTAGTCAAGACAAAGATGTATATGATAAGTAACTGCTAAAATTTGTAATCTGTTGGCAAACTATGACTTAGTTTAAAAGTTACTTTGCTATACAGGATGTTATAGGTGCTTTATGAAAGATGTAAACTGAATAGGAGTTCAGCACCCCTGGTTGCCAAAAGCAGAGTCTCAGATATGAAATGGCCATTAGAAAAGCTGAAGCTCAAAGAAGTACACTGACAGCTGGTTCTTGAACACAGGTCTCTAAATTCTTAAGCCCTTGTTCTTTTCACTGTTTTGTGTTGCACAGATAAAATTAAGAACAATGTCTACAAGGGAGCGTTGATGGAACAGGGAGGTAGAGAGGAAAGCATATGCTGTCATTCTTTTTCAGACCTTCTGAATACAGTTATTCCAAGAATTAATAGACTTGCAATTTGTTTTGTAAATTATGAAAATTTCAAACCTTTAGAAAAGTACGAAAATTAACATACCCACCCACCCAACAGATTTGCCAGGTTGCTTGCAGAGCCTTTGACTATAAAGAAATAGTGACCCCAAGTGGTTAAAGAGTAATGAACATCTTCATTGAAGAAAAAAAATACAGTATTTGGAGGATGGGAGAATAAACAAGCTTAGTCTCTTTACCAATTAGAAAAATACAAATAAAAAATTACGTATTAATATGAACTATTCCTGTCAGATTACTAAAGGTAAATTTTTAAAAAATGCTAGCAAGGACATTAGGAAATGTGCTTTCCAAACACTACTGGAAGCTAGGAGAGTATCCTGACAATATATATATATATAAACCATTACTGCAACATGACTTGATTTAGTAATTCTACTCCTGGGAGTATAACCTGAGGAGATAATCCAGAAGGAGGAGAACAGTCATGGTTACAAAGTTTTTTTAATAATAGGGGAATGGGGCCGGGCACGGTGGCTCACGCCTGTAATTCTAGCACTCTGGGAGGCCGAGGCGGGTGGATCGCTCAAGGTCAGGAGTTCGAAACCAGCCTGAGCAAGAGCGAGACCCTGTCTCTACTAAAAATAGAAAGAAATTAATTGGACAACTAAAAATATATAGAAAAAATTAGTCGGGCATGGTGGCACATGCCTGTAGTCCCAGCTACTCGGGAGGCTGAGGCAGAAGAATTGTTTGAGCCCAGGAGTTTGAGGTTGCTGTGAGCTAGGCTGATGCCACGGCACTCACTCTAGCCTGGGCAACAAAGTGAGACTCTATCTCCAAAAAAATGAAATAAATAAAATAATAGGGGAATGGGTAAGTAGATAGTTGTTAGATCAATTTGCTACATTATTTTAACCTCTTTGAAAACAATTCAGGTGCACAAATGCATTGGGAATCATTTAAAACACCAGCACAACTTTATATATAATATCTGATTTACTCTTAATCACCCTGTGAAGAATTGTTCTTAGACATTCAGATAAAAAAACAAACAAACAAAAAAACCAAAACTATGGCTCAGCAATAATAGATAATTTGTTAGTGTTGAGGTAGATTTTGAATCCAGAAATACTGTTTTTGACCAACCATGTTTTACTGCTTTCCACTGTTGCAACAATCATGCAAATTCTATGTACATACTGAACTATAAGTTGGGAAAGTCCTTAGAGAGAAAGCATGCAATATTTGGTTGTTTAGGTGACATTATAGGTGAGTGGTTGTCATTTTTGGACAGTAATATTAAATGATGTGAGAGGGCTAAATGTGACTGTGTGTTAGAGTGGGGGAGAACAGGTGAAAGAGAGCTGTGAAGCCAACGGCAAGAGCCAAAGTTAATAGTTACATGCTCAAAACTCAGATTAAGTGGAGATGAAGAGGGGGTAAGATTGAGGGAAAATTATGCACAGGTTGTGGAAGACTTGTGGCTTTAGAGATTAGGGGGAAAGAATAGCCCAAATCTTAGGGCTCAGGCAGCATGGGAATTGACGAAGTATTGGAAAAAGGGGCTTTTATTAATAGGTAGAGTTCCTTAAATGTGAGTAAACAGAAAAATCCCTCTTAGACTTTAGCAATCTGGCTAGATTTTTATTAATATTAGAAATCTATCTTCTCTTGGTCATTTGAGTTTTTTAACTGTTTTATTTGTTCACTGTCTTTTTAATTCCCTCGCAAAAGTAGTTTTTGGGAAAAAAGATTGAAGTCTAACCTGGTTTCCCTGACCTCAGAGGAAATGGAGTTTTTCTATATTGTTCTTTAAAACAGGTAGGGAGATTAACGTAGAAATAGTGCCTGTTGTGCTAGGGTATATAAAGATGTGAAAATGAGTAACCAGGAGAGTGGAGGACAAGGGAAAAGTGTGCATTAAACTTTTCTGTGCTTAGAGTGTTTCCTTATAGAGCAAATACCATTGGATATAAAATCTGTTACACTGAATAGGTTTATTTGTAGATGTTCACTCTGTGCTGTAACCTCTTTTACTGTATGTAGATTGAAGAATGTGTGGTATGCTCTGACAAGAAAGCAGCTGTTCTTTTTCAACCCTGCGGACACATGTGTGCTTGTGAGAGTAAGTAGTTTATACAAAACTTCCTCGATATTATTATAAAAATGGAAACAAACCAAAAGTTATATCTTTGAGGTTTTGTTTTTGTATTTTTGCTTTTTGGATAATTACAAACAAAAAAGTTGGTGGGCCTCTAGTACCTTCCGTTTCTTTCTCTGTACTAGAATGTCAGCTATTTCCCTTTATGAGCTGAGCATTACATAAGACTGAATATGCCGTGTTCTGCCACCTTGGATTTTGACTTTAGTTATATTAGCACAAAATGATCTCTTTTCACACACAATAGAAATATATTTCCAAAAATGAATATTGGAACATTTAGTCTAGCCTTTTTTCATATATAAAATTAGCACACATCTGCATTAATCTTCACCTTAATATTGCCTCTCTTGCGTACTTTCCCTGCTACTAAGAACCCATGGCAATCATTTGGGGCTATAAATTCTGGGCTTCCATTAGCTTTTATGTCAAGCGAGCTTATAGAAATCTTTTCTTTATGAGGACATTATTAAAATTTAAGAGATGTTTTAAAATTTCTCTTAAACATAATCTCTTTTTTTTTTTTTTTTTTTTTTTTTTGAGACAGAGTCTCACTCTGTTGCCCAGGCTACAGTGAGTGCCGTGGCGTCAGCCTAGCTCACAGCAACCTCAAACTTTTGGGCTCAAGCAATCCTTCTGCCTCAGCCTCCCGAGTAGCTGGGACTACAGGCATGCGCTACCATGCCCGGCTAATTTTTTCTATATTTTTAGTTGTCCAATTAATTTCTTTCTATTTTTAGTAGAGATGGGGTCTCGCTCTTACTCAGGCAGGTTTCGAACTCCTGACCTTGAGCAGTCCTCCTGCCTCGGCCTCCCAGAGTGCTAGGATTACAGGCATGAGCCACCAAGCCCGGCCAAACATATTCTCTTGAAGGCCTTTGCTTTTTATATTCCCCTTGTTCAACTTCATGCACTATTTAATATTTTCTTCCCTTTGCTTTTTTTCATTTTGTTGATGAAGGATTTTAAACAAGTTTAATAACTTACACATTTTTAAGTGGGCCCAATGTAAAAGCATGGTGTTTCCTGTTATTGGATAGTTCAGTCAGTAAGTATTGACTTTTTTTTTGAGACAGAATCTCACTCTGTTGCCCGGGCTAGAGTGCTATGGCATCGGACTAGCTCACAGCAACCTCAGACTCCTGGGCTTAAGCAATTGCTTGCCTCAGCCTCCCTAGTAGCTGGGACTATAAGTGCATGCCACCAGGCCTGGCTAATTTTTTCTATTTTTAGTAGGGATGGGGTCTTGTTCTTGGTTTTGAACTCCTGATCTCAGGCGATCCTCCTGCCTCAGCCTCCGAGTGTTAGGATTATAGGCATGAGCCATTGTGCCTGGCCTGATATTAACTTTTAATATATGATCTGACTAGAATAACATACAAATGATATATGATCATTTAATCTCATTGGCATAGATTTGCTTTAAGCCTTGGTGCTTTTTTATTCTGATAGGCAACTGGTCAACTAAAGAAAATGTCAAGGTTTTCTATAACATTCTACCCCAAGTAACTGTTTCTGTTTACCTAAGACTGATAAAGTGGCTATTACCAACTGTCAAAAGGGTACATAGAAAGAGAATTCTCTGTCTTAGGTAAAATGGGCTTAGTAACCTTAAGTTTTCATAGGCCAGAGGTTGACAGACTTTCTTAAAGGGTCAAATAGTAAATATTTTTGGCTTTGTAGGCCACATGGTTTCTGTAGTAACCACTTAACTCTTTAACTGCTCAACTCTGACACTGTAGTACAAAACCAACCATGGGAATTATGTAAATGAATGGGCGTGACTATTCAAATAAAATCTTATTTACATAAACAGACTACAGGTCAGATTTGGCCCACAGATGATAGTTTGTTGACCCCTATCACTGATCAAAGTGATACCTATATGAAACTTGAAAGATGATTATACTTCTAGTTGATAAGATTTTAGAGCCTTAATGTAATATTTTCCCCAGGAGCTTTCAAAGTTTTTTATGTGGTTTTTGCTGTAAAATGTAACAAAAGCAATGGCTAACTCTTTCTGAGCTCTTAACTCTGTACCAAACATTTTAATCTCTTTTTGAATATTTCCTCATTTATCTTCAGGACAATCCTAAGAAGTAGATGGTTTTCTCCATTTTATAGATATTTGTTAAACATTTATTTGCTGGGGAAGATGAAATTGAAATAGAAAATGTTCCTTTCCCAAGGAGTCTACAGAAAGTAGTTAGTCTAGTATTCACATCACAGTAATGTCAAGCAGAATGTTGGAACCTTAAAGAATTTAAAGTGTCTTGGTAGGTCAAAGGAAGGAGAGATTATATTCCTTTTGGAATAGCTGAAGAAATATTTTATAGAAATAATATGACAACTGAATTTAACAATTACAAGAATTTTAGATGATGGTAGTTATATATTATGTATTCAGGCAGTTAAATTAATCCTTTAAATTTAAGAAGAAATCTGCCTTCACATTGAAGACAAATTCTGAACCAGATTTCTACTAGCATTAGCGCCTATCTAGTGCATCTTACATAACCAAGCATCGGACCCATTTATGTTTATTTAGGCTTTGGCATGAGGTCGACCTTAATAACCATTCTCTATCTAACAGTGTAGTAAGTATTAAGAGTATATGCCCCACACTGTCCACATTAGTGGTTTTGTGCTTTGTTGAAGTTTAGCATTTTGTCATAGTTATCCCTGGATATTATGCCATAGTTTTTCGTTATTTTTCCTGTTTTTGAAATGATCCAAAAAGTGAAAGACACTTGGTGCATAGGCTAAGGTATTAAGTATACTTTCATAATAAATGTTAATGAGAAAGGCTATGTTGAATTATTGTGTATTATTTTATAATTAATTAACAAGTTTATTTGTAAGGTAGTATTAACAATCCACAAATACGATTGTGCCTAGATATTTCTTTTTGGAATGAGAAAGCACTGTACTGAAATGTTGTTTATAGTCTTTTCAAATTAACTATTAGGTAGTCCATTATGAAAAATTTTAATTTTTTTTTTTTACTGAACTACATTAAAAAAGTAATCACTAAACAATTTCCTTACATTAATTACATTGCATCGGTTTGATAGAAGGAGAAGGAAAAGAATTGTTCACCATATTTTAGGAATTTTAGAGATAAACCATTTACAATAGAAAATATTTTTAGAAAATTATGTTAAGCAAGCTTCCTTATAATTCTAGTATTAGTTGAAATTTGTCAAGCATATCTCCCTGCTTTATTTTCAAGCCTTAAGATGTTGAAATATTTATTGTGTTACTTATTTTTAAAAAAACAAATTTCACTGTTTATTCAACTACCTTAGAAAATGTCATTGTTTTCATAATGATGGGCTCTCTGTTGTAGAGGCTACCGAGGAGAATACTCAGGTTGATGACATTTTAAGGAATTTGAATTGTATATTGATATAACTTATTTAATGTTTATTTCTATGTGAAGTTTAAATCATAAAAAGTAGCAGAGAAAGGCAACACTCTTATTCAGGTTTTTTCTTGTAAGAAGTGTATGTGTCACTATTTTCCAGACTGTGCTAGCTTGATGAAAAAGTGTGTGCAGTGTCGGGCAGTAGTTGAACGAAGAGTACCTTTCATTATGTGCTGTGGAGGAAAAAGTTCAGAAGATGCCACTGATGATATCTGTAAGTGAATTTTCCTTAAGCATTTTCTTTCTTTGCTTTCTTGTTGGGACTTGCATGAACATCTCTTCTTATTTGTAATACACTGTTGCCTTATAAAACTTAAGATACCTAAGTTGGATGCAGAGAGGTATGGAACAGGTATGGTTTTTTGGTGTTCTTTTTACCTTACATGCACCTGAAATAATATTTTTTCTAGTGTGTGATATGATTATAGAACTTTAAACATTAGTCTTTTGAGAAACCTTTATGTGTTGTATAAAGAATATATGTTCTTAAAGAAAATTTGCTCTTTCTTTTTAAGATGAAATTTAGTGTATTTTGGAGGGACATCATGTTACTAAATATTTTTCAGTTTACAAAAGTATTAACCTTTTTGTAGCATGTTTACCTGTTTCATTGAAGTATTTTATGTTATAGTAATTATTTGGGACCGAGTAACTATAGGTAAACAGAAGTATAACCCAGTGGAAAGATGAAAAATATTACCTTCAACTTTTCCAATAGTACAGCTGTTTCAGAATTTTTTTGTCTTTGCAGTAGGTATTTCTTTGCACTAGATGGTATCTTTGATTTCTTTGTTCTGTGAACACGTTTCATGAACAGATGAGGAAGAATGTTAGTGTAGCAGCTTCTGCCAAGTCTTTTGTCTTTATCATAAATAGAGCAGAATAAAAATCCCAGGGACAGATTAACAAGAACAAAAATAAAAGACCAAGAATCTAGAGAATAGGATAAATAAAATAAAAGATATCCCTCCATTTTTGCAGACTACTGATGATGGCCTTTCTTGAGTTCCTCATCTCAGATCAATAACAACAAGGAAATTTGGGCATAAAGGAAGGAGGCTAGTTTTTTTCTGTGTCCTCAAAAAAATCATCTAAGAGGCTTTAAGATAATTATTGCTGCCCAAACTGGCCAAAACTCTGCTGACTACATTTTTGAGTTTGTATGATACAGGAGCAGAGAAAACAAGCATAAAATGTATTTGTGATCTTGCCAAAGGAAACAAGTAGAACCTTGCAAAACTCGAAAGTCTGTGTGTAGATTATGCTCTAGCTGAGTTCAGTATAATTAGAAATTAACATGCAAACCCATTTCTTTTTGAGGATTATAAATGAAAGAGTGTAACATGAATGTCACTACTCTATCTGTTGTCCAAGTGTGAAAAAATGCTTTGACAAGGGTTTTAATAATAGTTTTGTGTTTTTAATAAAACAGTAATAATTTTAGAAATAAAAGTCATTATGTCAAAACAGTAATAACTGAAAAATTTTTTATCTGTTATAGCTAGTGGGAACATTCCAGTCTTACAAAAGGACAAGGACAATACCAATGTCAATGCAGATGTGCAGAAGTTACAGCAACAGTTACAGGACATTAAAGAGCAGGTAATAATAATTTCATGTTAAACAGTGATTCTAAGAATCGCACTCAATATTTTTCTATGAAACTACTATTTTTCTAGAAAACACTAGTGTTTTCTGTTTTAAGTGTGGTTTATCTTTTTTTTTTTTT
>VBSM01003157.1:11246667-11275726 GCA_008086735.1 Cheirogaleus medius
AAAGGGAAAGATAATGCAAAATTCACAATAGTGATTATCAGTGGGGGATGAGGGGAAGGGCTTGGGAAGGATTTTACTTAAGGGGCTTCAAAAATAAGAGTAGCATTCCATACTTTAAACTGGGTATTGGTTATGTTGTTCTTTACATGCTATGTCTAAAAAAGCAATCCTTTGTATCTACTCAATATTTGATAAAAGCAACAAAATAAATCTGGTAAAACTTGTTCGTATTAATATATGTTAAATAAGAAAGCAAGTCTTGGCCAGGTGAAGTGGCTCATGCCTGTAATCCTAGCACTCTGGGAGGCTGATGGGGGAGGATGGCTCAAGGTCAGGAGTTGGAAACCAGCCTGAGCAAGAGTGAGACCCTGTCTCTACTAAAAATAGAAAAACTAGCCAGGCGTGGAGGCGCATGCCTGCAGTCCCAGCTACTCGGGAGGCTGAAGCAGGAGGATTTCTTGAACCCAGGAGTTTGAGGTTGCTGTCAGCTAGACGGATGCCACGGCACTCTACTCAGGGAAACAGAGTGAGACTCTGTCTCGCCATAAATAAATAAATAAATAGATAGATAGATAGATAGATAGATAGATAGCCTTTTTTTTTTTTTTTTTTTTTTTGCCATACTTCACCACTTTGACCCTGTTACTAAATCTGATTCAAAGGCCTGAGCAGCAAGGGTGTCATTTCTTTAGCTTGACAATCACATCAGTATTGCCATGCAGTTATTAGAGTTATCACTCCTGTGTTTTCTATCTGAGTTTATAAGAAAATAACTTAGCCAATAGATAGTGACCCAGGATAACTAATAACCTCTGTGATAACTAATTTCAAATTGAATGTATGTACATGTATTTATTAGGCATTTAAATACTCATCTGAAAAGATGGAGACTCCGCAATTGGGCCAGTTTTTCTTTTGAAATCTAGCACCTAGCAATATGTGTTACACAGTGAATAAGTAAATATGAATTTGAAGGTTCTTAATGTAGTTGGGAACATTTTTGGCTCATTATAATATAAAATAAAATATTTTAAAAATTTTGAAGCTCTTAGCATCTTGGTTCCTTTGCTGTAAGACAATTATAGAAAGATAAATCTGATTTTTTAACACATCTTTTGTGAAAAGCATTTTATCTCCTAATTAAAAATTTAAATTGTTCTTATAATAATGATGACACTTAATGGGCCGTATTATAGGTCCTAAAAGAATAATTCAGCTCTACTTAATCTAGACATTCCTGTTAAATTATTCCATGTTATTTGGGAAATATGTAATTCAGATGAAATATTATGTATTAAGGCAAAATATGTTTTTATAAAATGTGTTTTGTGAAAAAATATGATTTCCTAGGGTGTTTCCACAGAAGTATACCTAACATATTTCTAAATTCTTCTGGGTTCATGAAATTTACATTTTATTAATATATAACAAAAGCTAATTGCTTTTCACTCAATGAATCTACATAGATATTGATGCAGTGCAGCACAATGTCTAAGAGCAAGAGCTCTGGGGCCACGCAACCCCAGTTCTCAGTATGGCTTGCTTGAGGAAGGTTTTAAACCCCACTAAGCCTCAGTTTTCCTCATTTTCCAAGTGGAAATGATAATAGGACTGAGATTGTATCATATCAGGCATAGTGCCTAGCAAGTGTTCTCAGCTACATCTCTATACTGCTCTCGGACCCCTAATACGTTGATACATCATGTTCTTTTCATACAAGACTAGCTGAGTACCTAGAGTTGAGGAATCTGAATCAGATTGAATGGGGCTATTTCATCTATTTCCTATTATGTTTTGGTGTTTATATCTTTTGTTTTATATAGCTTTTTAAATTCAGTACCTTTTATACTATCCTGACAGTACAGCCAGTATTTCTGTTTTATAGGGATGACATTTTAACTACTTAAACATTTTTTAAATTATTTTTTAAAAGCATCAAAATATTACACAGAAGAAAAGTAATGATATAACAGAATTGTCACATTATGTCACTTTCAAAATATAAAATGCTTCAGTATTTATCACTTTGTTATCTCACATTACAGACAATGTGCCCTGTGTGTTTGGATCGTCTGAAGAATATGATTTTCCTCTGTGGCCATGGAACATGCCAGCTCTGTGGAGACCGCATGAGTGAATGTCCTATTTGTCGCAAGGCTATTGAGCGAAGGATTCTTTTGTATTAACTAAGAAACACAGTGTGTTTTGTTAGCTAAAATATCTGGTCATAAGATTTTAGTAAGCTTTTAAGCTAGTTGGAAGTTCTAATGAATTAATTTCTAATATCATAGTTTCTTTACTAGAATGTAATTAGACTGTAAATGTACTAGAACAAAAACTCTACAGAAGTGTTTGAAATTATTTTGGGGGGTTTTCTTTTTTCTTTTAAATCTAGACCATCAAATCCGTGTAATTCATAGGTAATTTACTTTTAGCTTCTAAAGGGAAACCATTAAGGATCTCCTGGTTATTTTTGTTTTTATTGTATTTTCTCTTATAATTTATAAACTTGTTAGACCTCAAAAGAGACATACTTGCCTGTGATCAGTTATCCTTCAGTTTATCATGGTCTTACAGTTGATGCAGGTACTCTGAAAAGTCATGCATCCAATGAAAGGGGCAAGTCAAACCTTATATCATATATGGTAAATGATAATGCTAGTACAAGTTCTGCATAGTTTAAGGGAATATTAAAGGGAAGATTCTCTTTTTGAGATAACAGAAAGTTATCCACATGTTTGTTTCTCAAGTTTTAGAGTAAATGGATGCATAAAGTAAGAGTATAATGGCTTTGCATTTAGCTTATTTTCTAGATTCAAAAGGAACTTGTTTAACTTGAATCAAATTACCAGCTTCTGATTTGTACATGTTGATTTTAAAAGAAAAAAAAATTACCAGTTTCAAAATTACTTGATAGACAAGAAAAGGAAAACTAAGCAATCGTGGGCAACTGAAGAGAAAAAAACAATAAAAGAGTACCTGTTAACTGACCATATAACTGTTAATGGTCAGTTATATTAATATTAATTTATATACTGTTTTATTCAGCCAGCATTTAAAAAAAATATCTGTGAAAAGTGTTTTTCACTTTTCCTTGTGATTACTTACCTGGGCTTGATCTGACCAGTGAAATGACCTTACTCTATTTGGACCTCTGAGGTTCTATTTAGCTTTTCTAGTGTGCTGATATGCAAAGGATAATGCATTGTTCAAAGGCAGCAATCTTTTTTTTCTCTGTATCAATTAATTCTGACAGTGTTACTGATTCTGCCTTCATTATAGGCCTTACTTCCATTCTTTCTCAGTAAGTCTTACTATAAAGAAAACAGTCTCTCTTTATACCTAGAGATGAGGATATTATTTAAACTGCCAACAATACCCAAGACATAGTAAATAACCTCATAATAAATACTTTAGAAAGCGTAACCAGGACATGTACAAAAATATGTCTGATTACCTGTAGATTTTTTTTTTTGACACAAACTTTAGAGTATCTAATCGTTTTCTCTCCTCTGAATGAGTAATCTTGTTGCCTCCAGGGTAAATATACACATAAATAAGTGTTTTGCTGCTAGATTATAAAAATATCAGCTGTTTACAATAGTGTCTACTATATATATTCTGTTTATAAACTTACTACTAAGAATAGTTATTTTCTTTTGTAGTTTTTTTCTCTTTTAAATCTGGCTAGCCTTTTCTTATTTTAGTTTTTCTGCTATAATACAACTAAATTTAAAATTACAGTGTCTCCAGCCCTTATAACACTCTATTTCTGGCTGCTTAATTGCTGCTGCCTTTGGAAGTCCTGGTTTAAGCCAGGGGGAGCTTTGCTGGCTGATTCTGTTGTCTTGACAATTCCATATCTGTGTTTAGCTGAGTAACTTACCATTTAGAACAGAAAAATGTTTATAAATTTCAAATTTGAAACTTTATATTGACTCTATTCAGTTATCTAATAAGGGGCCACTGAGGCTATTTTTAAAACTATTTTAAAGTTGTAAAAAGGCAGAACATCTGATTGATGATGTTCACATAAAGACACAAACAAGACTATCTTCTTGCAGATTTGAAAACAGCATAAGTCAGGTTTTTCCTTTTCTTCCATGCCATAGGCCACCCATCTCTTTTCCACTAGATCACCTGGTGAGGAGGGAGGGAGCACATGGCTGACTCTTGAGGAGTTTGGCCAGAGTATTGTGTGGTCTACAGCTCTACTTTACTTAAACAAATGCTTTTTATTTATCTTCTGAGCTGCATTGCTAACACTTGTATCCGTAATTGGTAATATCATCTTCTAGACTAGTTTTATTATTTCCTTCATAATAAAAGTATAATAACACAGAATTCTATTATAGAAATCATAAAGTCACTATAATTTTAGTGCTAAGTACTTGTGGATTTCCTGTATTTGTATCCCTTTAAAATTTGTTTCATGAATAGAAAATACTTCTCTATTCATGTTTCCAAGTACCTAAAAGTTATTTTAAATTTATTTTAGGTTTGTGAGAAAGAATAAATTAAGAACTTAATCATTTAAGTGACTTTCCTCCAAGTCTCTGAATGCTACCTCTTACTGTCTCTTAGCAGTACTTTTCCAATTTGGTGTGTTTCTTCCTCATTATCTAAACCTCTTTATCCTGTGCCTCAAAAGAGCTTTTACTATTCCTAGAATCATTAAAAAACTGACATGCATTCATTTAAAAAAGTATTTATTGGGCTGCAGGAGCTAGATACACAACATTGAAAAAAATAGTCAAAGCCAAGTGCAGTAGCTCATTCCTGTAATCCCAGCACTTTGAGAGGCTGAGTCAGGAGGATTGCTTGAGACTAGCCTGGGCAAGATAATGAGACCCTGTCTCTGCAAAATATAAAATAAAAGAAAAAACATCTTAGCACACTCACAATTTATTGTGCAGCAGCATGTATTTAAAGTAATCTGTAATCAAAAGGAAGGGATTCAAAGATACAAAACATTTCCTAATGTTTCAGAAGAGTTGTCATTGAGTTGTGTTTGGATTCCCTCTTTGTACCTCCTCACCTTACCACATTTTTATTATTCTAAGATTGTTAGCTTTGTTATGCAGAACACACATACAACTTATCAGACGGTGCTATTCTAATAGTGTTTGTCTACATAATTTAACATTCTTACTGCTTATATTATATACATATTTAATTTTGTTGGTAGCAAGAAGGTTTTCAAGAGAAGATAATTTCGTATTAGTATAGGAATAATATATTAGACAAGTATTTAGTTTAGCTGGCCAAAATATCCTTAAGATATTTGTAACTTTAAACATTGCAAATGGACCAGCTAGCTACTAAGGCATAAATTTAATTGATAAAGTTGGAAATAACTTCCTTAAATTTACATTTTTGATGGCTTTAGCCTGTAAGAGCATTTTAGCATATTGAAATGCATGCTGCTTAAGGTTTGTCCAGTTCAAATTTCAAAGTTTGCTGGGTCATTTTCACATGGTAGAAACGTACTGTCAAGTTACGTGTTGCCCAGTTGCTTTTCTTTGATTATTCTGAACTCTGGACCCTTTTTGGAGTAGAAATAATTGGTAAATTTATGAACTAAGAGAATTAGGGAGCGAGTAGGGATAGGGTCAGGACAGTGAGGTTGCTACAGATAGGAAAAATAAAGAAGATCATGTAGATTCCATTAAAGCATTAGTGGAGAGAGTATATTTAATTAAGTAATAAAAAGGGTCTTTCAGCCAATCAGTTCTTAGTGTAGTTTAATAATTGCTTTGTAAATTATAGGCTTTAATACAGCTTGCTTTTTTTTTTTAATCCAAAAGGAAAAGCACTTATCCTCTCTGAGTGTCTGAAATGTTTTCCAGTAGTAATTTGTGTAAAAATTGAATTTGGGGATAGATATTTTTTGCATTTTTATTATGGTAAAAGACACATAACATAAAATTTACCATCTTAACTGTTTCTAAGTGTACAGTTCAGTAGTGTTAAGTACTTTCACATTGTTGTGAAACACATCCCCAGAACTTTTTCATCTTACAAATCTGAAACTCTATACCTACTAAACAACAGCACCCCTTTTCCTCCTCCTCCCAGTGGAATAGAATTTTTGACTATGTGGAAATCAAGAAACACCTGAATTATTTAGTAGGTTCTTTGTGTTTGCAAGATCTAAAGTCATGGTAAACATCAAGTTCTTAGAATTTGGGGGAGGGGCAGCATTTCTCTCTCTCTTCTTCCCATTGTTAGAGATCATAATTGAGTAGGTTTTAAATGTCTATTAATTGGAAGAGTTTGTTATTTGGAACCAGAGGGGAGAGATACATTTTAAGTATTAGAATTAGGTTAGCTTTGAATTTGTACTAAATTGGGAAGGTAATAGATTTTCACAAATTATGTGTGCCTTGTTGAAAATGTCAATTGTCTTTACATCTACTTGTAAAAGTTTCAAAATATGTTTTTCTCTCTGAAAGGCAACCTAATTTCATTTGCTTGAATATTATGATAGGAATGCTTACTGATATTACTTGATAATCATATAGCCTTGGAACTTTAACGTATATATATAACTATAGCAGTATTAATAATTATAGTTGTATTTCTTTATAACATTAAATTTGAGGAAATTTTAATGCTGTCTCATGTGTACATTGCTTTATTACAGTGAGGGGGAAAATCCTTTATATTGAGCTCAATTTACTGATATGTAGTAGTGGGTGAAACTACAGTATAAAAATAGGAACTAGATAGTGGAGCTGATGAATTAAAACTGTAAGTTGCTACATTGGCATTTTCTACCTCCTTTTCTGTCATAGTATTACTTTTTCCAGCATTTATTCCTATTTGTGAGTAAAGAGGAAATGGGAACCTGAGGTTAAAATTGAGATTTTTGTTGTTATTGAGAATTTAAGCAGTAGGTACAGAGAAGTGACTTGTCAAATTAATTTGGTGCCTAAATCCATAACTGCAGGTTATAATTGACATGTACAAATTGTCTAAGAAAAATAATATTGCTGAATATTTTACTTTTCCTGTATAGTCTACTTGATTTTGTTTCATAAGCATGACTTCTTCCCTTCAAAAAGCAAAATGGTCTTGTAATTTTTTTTTATAAAATAAACAAACATGTGCCATTATGTCTGAGATCTATAATTTCAGGAAGCTATTGAAAGTTCTGACTCAGGGCTTTTTAACAGTCTAAGCAATTGTTAATTATATTTTGGAAACTCCATCTACATAATTCTTCAGTGCCTTGAAAGAATTATTAACTTGGCAACACTATTAAAACTTTTTAAAAGGTGGTCTTTAGTGCACATGTATCATTATATACATGTTTTTAAGTCATATTGCTTAGCTTATGTAATAGTGATACTGCATGTGTGCTGGGTTTGGGTAATTCTTTAAAGGAAGTTTTCTAGATTTGCACTTGTTTGTTTTTAAGAAACTGATTATTTATGACCATGACACTGTTACCAGAAAAATAATTCCATGTTAAGTCATTATGCAAAGTCATCTATAAGTAGCATCTGAAAAGAGGAGATAGAGCTCACAGAGTTTGCTATTTTAGTATGAAAGGAGGATCTGTTTGGGAAACTCAGATTGTCTTCCAGTCAAATGAGGGTGGGGGGGGAGACCTTTTGTTGAAATGATTCAATTAAAAAATTTTTTTGAAGAAAGTCACGAATTGCAAGTCATTCTTAATGCTAGTCTTATAGACTAAATCCACAAAATTGTTTTTTTTTGTTGTTGTTGTTGTATTCAGTGCTTGTGTCATTCTCGTGCAGTATATTCAATGATAGAAAGCAATTTAATTGACTCAGCAGTGTTTTGCCTTGGATTTTTTCTGGTTTTTTAGCTTTCAGTGTTGGCTTAAATTTAAAGTTCTTGTTTGTGAATATAGCTTATGGCAAATGATTCTTATTAGCTTTTGTTACAAAATACTTAGTGCTAAGCTTTTAAAAATAAATGCAAACATTTACCATTAATAAAATCTATGGCGTAATATCATAATATGCTTTTCTCTGATCTTTTGAAAACTATTCCTTAGAGTACTATACCTGAATTTTGATTTTTAAGGCATTTAAAAACAAAACAAATCTCAATACATCAAAAACCTATTATTGTTGGAAAGGAAGTTACCATGTCTTTGAGAAAAAAGGACTTACATCTCCAATGCAGTATAAGAAATAAACATCCACATCTAGAAGGCTGTCACTGCAATTGTTTACATTTAAGGTACCTCTATCTACAGGGCCAAAGAAGCTTTTCGTATTTTAACACCTCATACTCTTTCAGGATTAAAATATATTGTGAAAATAGTCTGAGTAGGATATACTTGATAGGAAGTAAATCAACCAGGAAGACTAAACTTTTTCTATAAAAAACATATTCCTCTTCACAACTCAGATGTAGACTTTTCAAGAAGTAGACTCCTTCCCTCCCTCCCCCACCAGCTGACACCTTGATTTCAAGAGGTAGACATTTTAAGGCAACGATTTCTTTGGCTTCTCTAATGTTTTGTGACTAAATCAGTAATTGAATGGGGCTTATTTTATTTTTGGAAGCACTTGTGACATTGAGAGGTTGTCTAGTTCCGATTCAAAAGATTATATGTGTTCTGAGATGTTTGTGAGGGAAACCATTTGAAACAATATCTTCTGTGTATTGAAAAATCACAAGTATCCAATTTTAAAATTGTGAATTTATTTTGGGTAACTTCTATTCTGTATGTTTTTGGTTTATTTCTGTTGCTGTATAATTAGATATGACAATATTTTTTATTAAATTGGAACTGTATAGGTTTTAAAAATAAAGACATTTTAGAAAATCTGCTTTATATTCTTTTTTATCATTGACAGTTATTTATCCTTCACAGAGATTAAAATTATTTGATAGTCTTCTAGCACAGCATTTTCTAAATGCATTGGCAGTGAAAATGTTTAAAGGGTGTATTGCAGAGCAGTGATAGGACTTTATAAAATATAATAAGTGCATGGATTAAAACACCAAAAATAATCTCTCAGATAAATTAATTGCTGAAGAATGATCATTTGTCTAATTGTTTCTCCCTGTCTAACAAGACTCTTTTCATTAAGAACAAAAAAGTGATAAACATAATATGAAGGTATAAGACTAGACCTGAAACAGAGACTCATCAGTCACTGAGTGGATCACACGTGAATCAGACTGTCAGGCAGCACTGCTTTTGCTGATGCTCTGATTAGTTGTAAAGATGAAATGTGGCCCGGCGAGGTGGCTAACACCTGTAATCCTTGCACTCTGGGAGACCGAGGCGGCCGGATCGCTCAAGGTCAGGAGTTCGAAACCAGCCTGAGCACAAGAGCAAGATCCTGTCTCTACTAAAAATAGAAACAAATTAATTAGCCAACTAAAAATATATAGAAAAAATTAGCCGGGCATGGTGGCGCATGCCTGTACTCCCAGCCCAGGAGGCTGAGGCAGAAGGATCGCTTGAGCCCAGGAGTTTGAGGTTGCTGTGAGCTAGGCTGACGCCATGGCACTCTAGCCCAGGCAACAGAGCGAGACTCTCTCAAAATAAATAAATAAATAAATAAATAAATAAAATAAATTAAATAAATAAACAAACAAACAAACCATGAAATGCATTCATACTGTAGGTGCCAGATTCTCACATTCACAGATGCGGCAGCTTTCTGAAAGGCAGATTTTCAAGACAATATATTCATTATTTTTCATCTATTTAAGAGTATTTCCCTCTCTTCCTCTCTCTCTCTCTCCTTTCTTTCCACAAAACACCAATTAATATCTTGAGCGCAACATTGACAGTTTGGGAAATGCATTATAGGTGAGGTTAACTCTAATAGGGAAATGGAGAAACAACTAGTTAGAGAGCTTTTGCCTGTTAACTATGGTCAGAGGGCAAACCACTGCTCCAAATATACACGCAGATAGGTGGGTACAGAACATCACAGCTGCGGGAGCAGACACCAGGAGCAGAAACTGCTGCTGGAACCAGTGTCAGGGTAGGAAAACCTAAACTGCAATTGATGAATTGTTAGGGCATCAGGGTGAACAAATTGAGAATTAAAAACTCAAGGTGAGGAGGGCACACTTTGGTGAGTTTTACACCTAGGAGACCTAACAAATTCTCAGAGTGAAGATCGGAAAAAAAAATCCCCTCTTGCTTCTGGTAGAAGGAGGGGAAAGTAGCCATTTTGAAATATGCTTAGAGCTCTCCATTCTCCTTAACAAGGCCTGCCCTCAAGGGAAACAACTTTACCAGAGCTTAACTGACAAAATACCTAACTTCAGCCCTTGTAGGCTTCTATTTGAGGAAAGACAAATACCAAACTCCAGCCCCCTGTAGCCTTCCTTGTTCACTTAATGAGGGCTGGGAGAGGACTAAGGATGATTTGTGATGGTCACAGCTCAGGAACATGGGCTCACTGAAAGACCGAGACCTAATCATGTGACTGTAGAACACTTCCTGTGCCATCTTACCACTGCTCGTTCGTAATAATGGGATTTCAACTGAAAGGACATCCTGTCTCAGGTGTTATTTAGTAAAATAAGTCTCTAGGGAAACCCAAAGGCAATATAGGAAACAAAAACAAGGATACCTGAGGAAATTTTAGTTTCTGACTCAGCCACACCAAAGGGTAAACAAAGCCTAACTCCTAAGAAGATAAACGAAACTTCACCAAGACTTATTTACCTCAGTTCTTTTTACCCAGTACATTATGTCAAGCTTTCAATAAAAATTACAAGGCATACTAAAAGATTAAACAAACCAAAAAAATACAAAATAGCTTGAAGAGACATAGCATGAGCACCAGACTCGGATATATGGCAGAGATTTTGGAATTATCAGACCTGGAAATTTTTTCTACTTTTTTTTTTTTTTGGTTTGTTTTTTATATTTTGTGGAAACCTGGTTCTTCTGAATGAGACCAGGAATTTAAAACAACTATGATTAATATGCTATGGCTCTAATGGAAAAAGTGGACAACATGCAAAAAGATGGGCAATGTAAGCAGAGAGATGGAAATTCTAAGAAAGAATCAAAAGTAAATGCTAGAAATAAAACAGCAGTGCAACAGAAACGAAGAATACTTTTGGTGGGCTTATAAATGGACTGGACATGGCTGGGGAAAGAATCAGTGAACTTGAAGAGAGGTCAATAAAAACTTCCAAAACTGAAATGCAAAGAGAAAAATGAATGCAAAAGCAGAATATTCAAAAAATGTGGGACAATTACAAAAAGGTATAATGGAAAAACCAAGAGGAGATTTTCTTTTCATAAAAAAAAGAAATAGAAGATATATTAGAAATAATCTAAGACAAAAAAAAAAAATCCCAAAACTAATGATAGATGCCAAAGCACAGATCCAGGAAGCTTAGAGAACACCAATCAGGATAAATACTAAAAATTGAAACATGACTATCTTCAAAATGCAGAAGACTAAAGGCAGAGAAAACCTTGAAAGATGCCTGGGATGGGGGTAGGGGCGGGATAGGGAAGGGATCTTAGTTACAGAGGAGCAAGGATAAGAAATTATATCAAACTTCTCTTTAGAAACTATGCAAGTAAGAAGAATGGAGTGAAATATTTAAAGTGTTGAAAGAAAAAACTACCATCTTAGAATTCTGTATCTAGTGAAATTACCTTTCAAAAGTGAAGGAAAAATAGACTTTCTCAGAGTGACAAAAATTTTGGGAATTTTACCAGTAGTCTGGCCTTACAAGAAATATTAATAGAAATTATTAGAAAAAATAAGACATTTAAAATTTGTATTTATAACTCACTTCACCTATAGAGACACACAGATTGAAAGTGAAAGGATGGAAGGATATTCCATGCAAATAGAAACCAAAAAAGAGTAGGAGTAGCTATAGTTATAGTCTGTCGAATGGATTTCAAGTCAAAGACTGTAAAAAGAGACAAAGAAGGTCATTATATAATGATAAAAGGGTCAATTCAGCAAGAGGATATAACAATTGTAAATATTAATATATATACACATGACATCAGAGCATGCAACTATGTAAAATATTAATAAATCTAAAGGGAGGGATAGAGTGCGATACAATAATATTAGGTGATTTCAGCACCCCCCTCTCAGTAACAGACAGATCATCCAGACAGAAAATCAACAAAGAAACATTAAACTACACTCTAGACCAAATGGACCTAACTGATATTTATGGAACATTTCATCCAACTGCTGTAGAATACACATACTTCTCATCAGCATGTGAAACACACGCTCCATGATAAATCATATTTTAGGCCACAAAACAAGTCTCACCTTCAGAAGGTGTTTTATGAAAATAAGAAATTATAGAGAATTTTAAAAACAATACAATTTTTAATAAAAATAAAGAACAATAAAAAAAACAAGTCTCACCAAATTCAAAAAGGTCAAAATCATATCAAGTATCTTATCTGACCACAGTAGAATAAAAACAAATAAAAAATAAGAGGAACTTTGGAAACTATGCAAACACATGGAAATTAAACAATATGCTCCTGGCCGGGCGTGGTGTCTCACGCCTGTAATCCCATTACTCTGGGAGACCGAGGCAGGAAGATCACTCAAGGTTAGGAGTTTGAGACCAGCCTGAGCAAGAGCGAGACCCTGTCTCTACTAAAAATAGAAAGAAATTAATCGGCCAACTAAAAATACATAGAAAAAATTAGCCGGGCATGGTGGTGCATGCCTGTAGTCCCAGCCACTTGGGAGGCTGAGGCAGGAGGATCACTTGAGCCCAGGAGTTGGAGGTTGCTGTGAGCGAGGCTGACACCACGGCATGATAGCCTGGGCAACAGAGTGAGACTCTGTCTCAAAACAAACAAATAAACAAACAAACAAACAAACAAAAAAACAATATGCTCCTGAAAGATCAATGGGTCCATGAAAAAATTAACAAGGAAGTTTTAAAAATTCTTGAAATGAAAATGAAAATGTTACATACCAAGATGTATGGGACACAGCAAAAGCAGTACTAAGAGGGAAGTTTATGATAATAAACATGAACATTAAAAAAGTAAAGTTCAAAAAGCAAAGTAGATTTCAAATAAAAAACCTAATGATACACCTCAAGGAACTATAATAGCAAAGTAAGAACAAACCAAACCCAAATTAGTAGAAGGAAAGAAATAATAAAGATCAGGGCAGAAATAAATGAAATTGAGACTAAAAAAGAAAACAACACAAAAGATCAATGAAATGCAATGTTGGTTTTTTTAAAAGATAAAATCAACAACCTTTAGCTAGACTAAAACTACAGGACAATATTCCTGATGAACTAGAAGCAAAAATCACTAACAAAATGCTAGCAAACCAAATGCAATAGCACATTAAAAAGATCATTCACCATGATTAAGTAGGATTGATCACAGGGATGCAAGGACGGTTCAACATACACAAATCGGTAAACATGATACATCACATTAACAGAATCAAGGACAAAAACCATATGATCATTTCAAGATATACTGAAAAAGCATTTGATAAAATTCAACATTGCTTTATGATAAAAACTCTCAACAAGGTAGGTATTGAAGTAGCATACCTCAACACAATAAAGGTCATATATGACAAACCACAACTAACATAATATTGAACAGGGGAAAATTGAAAGCCTTTCCTTTAAGATCTGGAACAAGAAAAGTATGCCCATGTTCACCATTTTTATTCAACATAGTACTGGAAGTTCTAGCCAGAGCAGTGGGCATGAAAGAGAATTAAAGGGCATCTAAATTGGAACAGAAGTCAAATAATCCTGTTTACAGACGACATGATGTTATTTTTAGAAAAGCAGAAAGACTCCACCTAAAAACTGTTAGAACTGATCCGGTCATGATTTCCTAAGGAGATGTGATATTTCCTTTCCCTTTGACCTGTTAGAAATGCAATAACTTCTGTCTTGATTTTTTGCATATATTTTTGCAATGTTCATGAATTTAAATGAATTAATTGGAAAGTTAAGAACTGATCAACAAATTCAGTAAAGTTGGATACAAAATCAATAAACAAAAATTAGTAGCAATTATATATGTCAACAGTTAACAATCTCAAAAAGAAATTAAGAAAGCAGTCCCATTTACAGGAGCTACAAAACATAAAAGATGCAGAAAAAAAAGTAACCAAAGAAGTGAAAGATCTCTACAAGAAAAACTATAAAACACCCATGAAAGAAATTAAAGAGGACACACACAAAAAATGGAATTATATCCCATGCTCATGGATTGGAAGAATTAATATTGTTAAAATGTCAACACTACCCAAAGCAATCTACAGATGTGATGCAACTCCTATCCAATTACCAATGATATTCTTTACAGAAATAGGAAAAACATTCCTAAAATTTGTATGAACCACAAAAGACCCCAGACAGCCAAAGCACTCCTCCGTAATAAGAACAAAGCTGGAGACCTCACACTAAGTGACTTCAAAACCACAATACCACAAAACAGTAGTAATCAAAACAGCATGGTGATGGCATAAAAACAGACACATATATCAGTGGAACAGAATAGAGAACGCAATAATCTACCCATTTAGAGCCAACTCATTTTTGATAAAGATCATAAAGTCGATACTCACCACTATAAAAACACTTGGAAATATAAAACTCACAGAGCTTATAAAACAGTAATACAGGCCAGGCACAGTGGCTCACGCCTGTAATCCTAGCACTCTGGGAGGCCGAGGAGGGTGGATCGTTCAAGGTCAGGAGTTCGAAACCAGCCTGAGCAAGAGCGAGACCCTGTCTCTACTAAAATTAGAAAGAAATTAATTGGCCAACTAAAATATATAGAAAAAATTAGCCGGGCATGGTTGTGCATGCTTGTAGTCCCAGCTACTCAGGAGGCTGAGGCAGTAGGATCGCTTGAGCCAGGAGTTTGAGGTTGCTGTGAGCTAGGCTGACGCCACAGCACTCTGGCCTGGGCAACAGAGTGAGACTCTGTCTCAAAAAAAAGAAAAAAGAACTCAATCCCATTTACAAGAGCTGACAAAAAATACCTTGGAATACACCTAACCATGGAGGTGAAAGATCTCTCTACAAGGAGAACTACAAAACACTGATGAGATATATGTGTATGTGTGTATATATGTATATATACATACACACACACACACACACACACACACACCATCAAATACTACCCGGCCACAAAAAAGAATGAAATAATGTCTTTAGCAGCAACTTGGATGAAACTGGAGGTCATGATCCTAAGTGAAGTAACTCAGGAACAGAAATCCAGATACTGCATGTTCTCGCGTGTAAGTGGGAGCCAAGCTATGGGTACACAGGTGCATTCGGAGTGGTATGACACTGCAGTCCCCCAACCCCGGCCTCAGACCGCACCGTTCTGCGACCCGCTAGGAGCCGGGCCACATAGCAGGAGGGGAGTAGCAAGGAGGGAGGGAAGCCCCACCTGCCCCCCAGCCACTCCCCATACTCGCAAAACCACCTGGGCCCCGCCCTTCTTCCCTCAGCAGCAGCGGCGTCAGACCCTCATAGGAGTGAGAACCCCACTGCAAACTGTGCATGGGAGGGATCCAGGTTGTGCTCCCCATGAGAATCCAATGCCTGATTGATCTGAGGTGGAGCCGGGGCGGTGGTGACGCCCCACATCCCCCATCCATGGAAAAACTGTCTTCCAGGAAACTGGTCCCTGGTGTCAAAAAAGTTGGGGACCCCTGGTATAACGGACATTGGAAACTCAGAAGTGGGGAGAGTAGGGGGTCGAGGGATGAAAAATTACCTCTGGTACAATGTACACTGTTCAGGTGATGCATACACTGAAAGCCCAGACTTCAGCACTACACAGTTCATCCATGTGGCCAAAAACCACCTGTTCCCCTACATCTATTGAAAAACAAAAAAACTTATGCTCTATGAGAGACATTGGTAAGAAAGGGAAAAGATAACCACAAACTGGGAGAAAATATTTGCAAAACACACTTGATAAAGGACTTGTATCTAAAAATGTCTGAAGAACTCTAGGAACAAGATAACAAAAAATCCAATCAAAAATGGGCAAAAGATCTGAACAAACTAAAGAAGAGGTATATGTGTATATATATATATGTATGGGGGGTGTGTGTGTGTATATATATATAGCAAGCAAGCATATGAAAAGATGCTCAGCATCATATGTCATTAGGGAATTGTAATTTAAAGCAACAATGAGATACCACAATGAGTAGCTAAAATCCAAAACACTAACAATACCAAATGCTGACAAGGAAGTGGAGCAATGGAACTCCCATTGCTGATGGGAGTGCAAAATGTTAATAGCCACTTTGGAAGACAGTTCCTATAAAACTAGTAATAATATTACCATACAGTCCAGCAATCACGTTCCTAAGTATTTACCCAAATAAGTTGAAAAGTTGTGCCCACACAAAAACCTGCACGTTTATAGCAGCTTTACTCATAATTGCCCCAAACCCAGAGCAACCATGATGTTTCTCAATAGGCGAATGGTTAAACAAACTGTGGTAAATTTATACAATGGAATATTATTCAGAAATTTAAAAAATGAGCTATCAGGACATAAAAAGACATGGAAGAAGGTTAAATACATATTGTTAAGTGACAGACACTAGGCTCAAAGGCTAGATACAGTATAATTCCAACATTATGACATACTGGAAAAGGTAAAACTGTGGAGACAGTGAAAAGATCAGTGGTTGCCAGAAGTTTGGGTGGAAATAGGAAGGAAAGAATAGGCAGGGCACAGAGAATTTTTAGGGCAGTGTATCTGTTCTGTACGATACTATAATGGCAAACACATGGCATTACACATCTGTTAAAATTCATAGAACTGTACAACATAGTGAACGTGCATGTAAACTGGACTTTAGTTAATAATTATGTATTTGCACTGGTTCATCCATTGTAACACATGTACCACGCTAATGCAAGATGTTAATAATAGGAAAAACTGCATGTGGGGGAGGGGATATATGAGAACTCTTTCTACTATCTGCTCAATATTTTGGTAAATGTAAAACTTTCTAAAAAAACAGCCAGGAGTAGTTTTAACAGTGCTTACCTTCTTCTTGTATTACGTATGATACCAAGCAAGAACTTTTTCTGTGCCTTGGCAAATTGTCATACTCCTTTCTATGTCTGATCAGCTTCCAACATTGCATCTTTGTGCTTTCAATGTCATAAAATATCTCCTAGAGTTCCATTAATATGAACGTTTTTGCCTGCATCCCTTTCTTTGCATAATTTTCTTCCTTTTTGTCACACTACTTTCCTTATTTATATTGGTAAGTTCACTTTCACTGAGTTCTTGTGGCTGAGTGTCTGTAGTTTCTCCAATGGTGGCAGTGGCAGTGTTTCCGTGGGCAGCTATTTCTTCTATAACTTCATTTATGTTCTTTTGGATTTTCACATCAGCATATCATTTTCATTGCATTCATGCTCTTTTATCTTAGATAGCCAATTCCTCTTTTAATTATCCATTATTCTAATGCATCACTTAGGTTTATCACTGGGAGACAAGGAAGCAACACAGCTATATGATGTCTGTGTGAACTGAATAACAGATTTGCTGTGACCAGTCACTGATAGGCTTTGAAAGAAGTGATGTGGTTTTTCACTGATCGTGATATGCTTCTGTCATTTAGGTAGTGATTTGTGGACTGGAGAGCTGGCTGCAAAGTTACTACTTTATGCAATTACCCATAGTTAGTATACTATAGTAACAGAAATTTGAATCATGTTGTTATGGTATTGGTGTATTAATATTTAACTAAACTGTTGAACCTGAGCATGGTGGTACAAGCCTGTAATCCCAGCTACTCAGAACGCTGAGGTGGGAAGATTGCTTGAGCTTAGGAGTTTGAGAACAGCTTGGGCAATGTAGCAAGATCCCATCGAAAAAAATATATATATATAACTAAACCCTGGTAACTGAAATGTGTACATATAGTAATTATGCAAAACACGAACAGCCTATAGTTCCTTTTTTAAATTTAGTCTGACAACTTAGTCTTTTATTTGGAATGCCTAGTCCATTTACATTTAATATGATTATAGATATAGTTGCATTTATGTCTACAATCTTACTCTTTGTTTTCTATTTAGTCCTTCTGTATAAGATTTCTTTTTCTTTCTTGACTTCTTTTGGATTAATCCAATATTTTTTATTCCATTTGCCCCTTCAGTTAATGTATTGGTTTACTGTTTTATTTCTAATGGTTACATAATATTACAATATTAATTTTTTAACCTTTAAATCATTTCGCTTTTACGAAGCAATTAGAAACTTAAAATTCCATTTACCCTCCACTAACCTTTTACATTATTCTTGTTACGCATTTTAGTTGTACATATAATTTAAATACCATATACGATATTACTTTCATTATTTTGTACAGTCAATACTCATTTATATTTAGCCACATAGTTCCCATTCTGGTGTTTGTCATGACTTTTGCATTTTCATGTTTCCATCTGGGATCATTTTCCTTTTGGGAAGGACAAGGAATTATAATTTTATTTTAAATGCAAGAGAAAACTGCTGGAAGGCTTCAAGTAAGGGAAGGATAATCTAATATTTTAAAAGATCATGTTGGTTTCTGTGTTGAGAATGGAGTGTAGTTGACAAAAGTAGAAACTGGAAGAAACTGGAAAGCTATCGAATTGATCCAGGTAAGAAATTATGGCAGCTTGGATGATGGTGGTAGCAGTGGAGTTGGAAAGCAGTGAATGCATCCAGGATATGTTTTGTCAGTGGAGTACATAAGACTTGCTGATGAGTTAGATGTACAGAGTATAAGGAGGAAACAACGATGACTTGAGCAACTGGGTAAACAATGGTGTCACTTACTAAAATAGTAAATGATGAGAGAGGAATCTGTTTGGAGAAGTGGTTGAAAAGAATAGGGAAGAAAATAACCATGAATTCTATTTTGGCTATATTTGGTTTGAGATGATCCAAGTAGGAGATGGATTTCAGATCCTGAAATTCAGGGGAGATGTCTGGAGAAATGTGTTTAGAATTCACTTTGGGGCTGGGTGTGGTTGTCAGGCCTGTAATCCTAGCACTCTGGGAGGCCAAGGCAAGAGGATTTCTTGAGGTTGGGAGTTTGAGACCAGCCTGAGCAAGAGCAAGAGCCCATCTCTACTAAAAACAGAAAAAATTAGCTGGGCAACTAAAAACAGAAAAAATTAGCTGGCGTGGTGGCACATGGCTGTAGTCCCAGCTATTTGGGAGGCAGAGGCAGGAGGATTGCTTGAGCCTGGGAGTTTGAGGTTGCAGTAAGCTAGGCTCACACCATGGCACTCTAGCCCAGGCAACAGAGTGAGACTCTGTCTCAAAAAAAAAAAAAAAAGTCACTTTGGTACAACCAGGAGGAGTCCAGGTTTTGAGGTATTTGAAACATACAATTTTGGGAGCCACCTTGAAAAAAACTTAAATTATGAATATAAATTTAATACAAAAATAAACATTTAGAATGAGAAAACTAGCCACAAAATACTTACATAAACCTTAGAGATTCAGGTTCTTTCTTCTGAAATCTATCTAGGAAATTGACGAGAACTGCTTTCTAATTGCCACGTGGCTAAACATCCCTCCCTGGAACATTCTGCCAGGAGCTCCCCCTACTCACAAGAGCCTACACAGGTGAGGATCTCTGAAGCTTAATATTCATTAATGTCATGATAATCTTGTAAATCTTCCTCTGTCTACAATTATTTTGGAGAGCAACTTGGCATTATATATTAAAGTTGGAGATATGACTACCCTAAGACTCAAAAATTTCATTCTTAGATATCTAACAGAAACAAGTATACATGTGTACCAGGAGGCATGTACAAGAACATAGCAGCATTATTTGTAATAGCCAAATATTTATAATAAAACAACTCAAATATCCATCAGCAATTAAATACCTTTAAATGATCATAAACTCATACAATGGAATAGTAATCAACAATGAAAATGAATGAATTACAGTGATGTGTCTCAGAAGAAGAGAAAGAGAAGGGAGCAAAAAGAAAAAAGATATTTGAAGAAATATTTGATGACATTAATCTACACATACAATAAGATCTATGTAATAATTCAAGGAGAATAAACTCAAAAGAGATGCATATTTAGACACATAACTAAACTATTGAAAGCCAAGAAAAGAGAGAATCTTGAAAACAGGAGGACAGACATTACTTATCATCTGCAAGGGACTCTTACTAAGATTAACAGCTGATTTCTCATCAGAAACCATGGGGGCCAGAAGGCAGAAGGATGACATAGTCAAAGTACTGAAAGAAAAAAACCCTGCCAACCAAGAATTCTGTGTCCAGCAAAACTATGCTTCAGAAATTAAGGAGATATTAAGACATTTATAGATGAAGAAAAACTGGACTCCATTATATGGATATGCCACATTTTATTTGTGAATTCATTGGTTGATGGAAATTGGGTTGTTTCCACTGACCAATTCTCTGATATCAGCTGAGTGTCCTACAATTCAATTCAATTCCGACACTGTCTAGCTGGAGTTAGTGTCAGATCCTACCAGTTAAGGGCTTCCACAACACTGCCTTCGCTTCAGATGCTAATCATGAATCTTGGCCTCCCAATAGTTTTGACCAACTGGCTATAAATTGGGGGTTCCCATGACATCCCCCCTCCTTGAGTTTGATAATTTCCTGGAATGGCTTACAGTACCCAGGGAAACACTTTACTTAACATTTGCCAGTTTATTATAAAGCATACAGGCAAAGAGCCAGATGAAGGGTACATCAGGAAAGGCCTGGAAGGGTCCTGAGCCCAGTTTCTGTCCCTGTGGAGGTGAGGTGCATCCCTCTCCCAGTACCTGGACGCATTCACCAACCTGGAAGCTCATTGAATCTAGTTGTTCACAAGTTTTTATATTGCTGTTTTATGATTGTCTCACAATAAAAAAAATACAAAAAAAGAGAGATTTTATAGAGCCTCATCTTTAGCCCTGCCTCCCTCCTCAGAGGTTGGTGGGTGGGGCTGAAAGTTCCAACCCTCTAATCACTTGGACTTCCTAGTTAGCAGCCCTGTCCTGAGGCTACCAAGGGGACCACCCTAAGTCACGTCATTAGCATAAATTCAGATGTGATCAAAAGAGGCTCATTATGAATAACAAAAGACACTCTTATCACTCAGGAAATTCCAAGGGCTTTTGGAGCTTAGTGCTAGGAACTGCGGACAAAGACCAAACATATTTCTTATTATTCCACAATTTCCAATACTATGTTTAGCCTCTTGAGAAAATGCCAGACACAAAAGGCCACATATCGTATGATTTCATTTATATGAAATCCAGAATAGGCAAATCCACAGAGACAGAAAGTAGGTTTCTGTGGTTGCCAGTGGCTTGGGGGAGGGGTAAATGGGTAATGACTGCTGATGGGTACAAGGTTTGTTTTGGGGGGTCTTGAATTTCTGGTTTTAAGCAATCCTCCAAGCTCAGCCTTCCAGAGTGCTAGGATTACAGGTGTGAGCCACCACGCCACGGTGACTTTTAATATCTTACCATATGGAAAAACATATTTTTTCCTAATGCTTTGCAGTGGGAGGCAAGGCAAGGAAAAGTAGATGTCGCCATTCTAGAGCGCGGGGACTTGGGAGGGAGGCCTAGGGGGTTGTGATCCTGGGCTGCCCTGGCTTGATGAATTGGGAGGTCAGTACCTAGGGAAGGTGCGAGATCCATTCCAGGGGTCTGGCCAAGTTGTGCCAAGCCAGGCAGTTTGGTTTCCTCTACCCAGTCCCTCAGGGTTAGTTCAGTGTCTGTTCTCTCAGCCCTCACCTCCCTTCTTCTGGAAAGAAGGGGAAGAAGAGTGAAGAGGTGTCACCAATCCCCTGTTACCTGCTGTTGAGGGGAAACAAGTCAGGCTTGTGTGGTCACCTAGCACCCTCCTCTCCATCTTACCTCGGGTCAGAAGTGGGGAGCCCACCTTCCTGGAGTGCTGAGGGCTTCTTATGCCAGGACATGAGGGGCTGAGGAAATAGGAATTGTCTCCCTCCAGCCGCAGTGAAGACTATTTCCTTCTGAGTAGGATCCCAGGCATTTCCTATGGGGAGATAAGTGAAGACACACACCAGAGCCCGGGCTGTCCTGCGGGCTGTCTTGGGAAGGGGGTGGTGTGCTCTGTGCCCCTCCCCCAAGCCCCTCTGCAACTCTGCTTGCACAGGGAGAGCAAGCTTCCTGGACAAGACGCGTTTTCCATCTATGTGTATCGTCAGAGACTGCGGCACACCTGATCTCAGCGGCGGAAATTGTTCATTTAAAAGAATCATCTGCTTTTTCCTCTTTCTTTTAAAAGATAGTAGTGTGAATTAATGAGTATATAGTACTTAGTACATATAATATCATCATGTTTAGTGACAGCAACGTAAACACTTATGTAGCACCTCTTTGCGCCATGCACTGGTACTTTACATACATCACCTGATTCAATCAATAACACTGAGTTTCATTTTACCTATGAGGATAGGGAGGCTCAGGGACGGTAAACTGATGGCTACATTCTTTCGTGTGTCGGTAGTTGAGCTAACATCCCAATATCTCAAACTGGTGTTTGTTTTCTTATCTGTCCTCCTTCCCTGCCTACTTCCCTCCCATCCTGCTTTCCTTCCTTCCTTCATTTTTTTTCTCATTTTTTTGTTTTTTTAACATCCAAAGTCCATATTCCTGACATCACACCCCGCCTGCCTTTGATGAGAACTCTGAAGTGTGCCAGGAAAGAGGGTGATCTGAGAAGCAACTGTAAATAAGAGGTTAAAGCCGAATGGGGAGAGCCTGGGCAGTTAGTAACCTACTTTACCTTTTTGCTTCTTGTATTTTTCCGGGGGAAGGACGACGGTAGGAAAACAATCCCCCACGTGGGCTCTGGATTGGGTGCACCAACCACTTTCTCCCACAAGGGGTCAGTCAAATCCTCCTGAGTTAAAGTCCTGGTTCGGCTTTGGGGCAATGAGCATCGTTCCGTTGGTGAAAGGACCTGTGACCGTCACAGCTTCTCTTCTCCAGCACCCTCCTTTACTCAAGCTGAATTCGTCTGGCACCTGCATGCCATCCTCACGCTACCATGTTGGGGGAAACAAATGGACACAGAGTTCCAATTCATCCTTTACTTTTACTTTTACTTTAGAGTGATGTTTTAGTTAAAAATTGGTGTACAGTAAAATATAGCTATAAATAATTTCTCAAAATTCTATATCTTGTAGCTCTTGTATCTGAGTAAGGAATTAGAACAAGGGATGACATGTCTAAGGTAATAATGTTGTAGTGAACGCTTATGAAGTCCCTTCTGAGTGACAGGCGCTGAGTTAAGGCAGCATTGGAACTCTGGCAGTCTGGCCCAGGGTGGCTCCTCCGAGCACTGTACCACACTGCCTTTCTACCACAGAAACAAAAATCGCTGTCTTCCATGGGCCTGGCAAGGGTGATTTTCAGTTATATAAGCTAATATGAACATTTAGGAGATGGATCGAGATTTTTTTAAGGCCTAGACCTTATACAATTTGGGTACCCTATTTAGGAAAATAATAGAAAATACAATACATACAAATGTAGACATGAAAATAATTTTTTATTTAGAATGAGATAATAAATGACAACAAATCACAATTGGAAAAAAGACTACGAACATCTCCAAATCCAGAAAAAAAAATACGTGTTTTACTGAACTCCATGACATAGATAATGCCACCCCCGCGTTTATCTTCAGCTTTATACTTTTTGATTGTCTTTCAATGTGTGGGCAGTTTTGTAAAATCTTTTTTTAATAGAAAAAGTAGAAAGATGATTTAGCTCTTTTTAGTGTAGTTGCTTGAAAATTATTATTGATAATTGGGGTGTAGAACACATGGGATCTCACACGTAGACATGACTTACTGTTTATAATGCTGCTACAGTTTGATCCCATACAAATACAGGAATCCTGAAAATTATATTTTGTGAAATCCTCCTCAAAAAGAAAAAAAAAGTATGTTCATAGCTGTATATGACATACTATCAAGTATATTCTTGATGGGAGAGAGCTTCTATTTTGACCTGGTGTTAGCGGAATCTTTGGCTTACCATTCTACATGTTTGACAGTCGGAAGAATTTTTCACAGACTAAATTCTGGCTTCATTCATTTCAAACCTCCTTTCTCCTCCACAACCTGCCTACTTCTAGTGCCCGAGCTGTAGGGCACAGCATGTTGGGACATCCCTGCTCTTTCCGTCACAACACCAGGGAAGGAGAGAGATGAGGGTGTTCCTAGAAGTCATTTCTACCCCAGGGTGGCTTGGCAATAACTTAAGTATACACAGAAGTATCAACAGCTACGAGCCACATAAATGGATCCAACTAAACCCCAAGGAAACGTATTCTCAATGCACACTCGCCTGCCTCATCTCAGAAATGCCCGTGGCTACTGTATTGCCACGTGACACAGGGAATGCATGGAGAAAGGAAAGTGGGAGTAGAAAGAGCAAGTGGCCTTAATGGACTGCAGTTAAATATATTATTTTTGCCTATTTTACAAACCATGTGATCATGTGACCACACTGCTGGACCCTTCCCAGGCCTTGGGAGGAGTCTGTGCCCATGAGGGGCCCTGCAGCGCGAGCTTCGTTGGCTTTGGGGTAAATCCCCTGTATGGTGCGTGCTAAGAGAGCTAACTGCCCCGGCCTGAGACGGACTCAATGGGACCTCCGGCCGGCAGTGAGAAGTGATCGCTGTCCACCCACCGGTGGGACTTCTCCAACTGCAGGCGGGCAAGTCCCAGGATTTCCTGATATCCCCTAATGCTGCAGACTCTGCTTTGAACAGAATGCATAGTTTTTTGCTATGGGTCACTGAGCCAGTAAGAAAGGTCAGAGGACATTTATCGCACAAGAGCGAGTGTTCAACTGGGACCTAAGAATATGCAGCCTTCTTGCGTCACAAGTCTCTATTTTTTCCAGGGTTCAGGCATGATAAAAGCTTTGCACTTACTTTTCTCTTGGCCTAAAATCTTCCCCATCCAGGGCTCACCCTCCTTCTACCATCGGCCATGAAGCCTTCCCGAGGACTCCAAGGCTCCTACAAGTTTTAAGAAATGATCTCTGCAACAAATATTTGCTTAAGTACTCATACTGGGCTAGCCTGTGGTTAAACCTTACTGAATTGCTTACAGAGCATTTTATGCAAATAGATGTCTGTTTAGTCAGATTATAGACAAACTGGTGACAGGGACCAGAATTTCTTGCTGGCCTTACACAGTTCTGGGCATGTCAGCACTGAATAAATATGTATGTGATTGATGTAGTTCTGTCTCTTCTCTGAGGACCAAACCTCTTGGCAGCTTCCTCCTAAGTAGGCCGGAGCCTCCCTAGCTGGGTGGAGAAGGCAGGGTTATCTCCTGCAGAGATGTGAACGGAGCCCCCATATCTTGCTAATGGGCTCCGGACATATTCTGCAGCCGATATTTGAAGGAACATTTCTCCTTCAGTAAATTGGTTAGAAATTTCAATTTTTTTTTTTTTGAGATAGAGTCTCACTTTGTTGCCGGGCATGAGTACAGTGGCATGATCATATCTCACTGCAGCCTCAAACTTTTGGACTCAAGTGATCTTCCTGCCTCAGCCTCCCAAGTAGCTGGGACTACAGGTGTGTACCACCATGCCTGGCTGATTTTTCTATGTAAAATTTTTCTGTAGAGATAAGGTCTTGCTATGTTGCCCAGGCTGGTCTCGAATTCCTGACCTCAAGCCATCCTCCGACCTCGGCCTCCCAAAGTACTAGGATTATAGGCATGAGGCACCATACCTGGCCAGAAATTTCAATTTTTAACAAAATGGGAGTCTAAATCTAGTTATTGACACTACCCCTGCCCCCTGGCCAAATTCCTTACTTTGTGCGGCAGCAAGGTTTGGTCAAACTGAGTTTCCCATCATGCACGCAGGCAGGTGACCTCCTCGTTCGTTGACGCCCCCTGCTGCCCCGGGGGGGGAGTGCAGGGAAGCGGGGAGAGCAGACTGGAGACCCCTGACCCAGCTTCACTGCTGGCTGTGCCCTCCCAGGCTGTGTGGAGCTTGGCCAAGCCATGTTATCTCTCCCAGCCTTGCTTTCCTCCGCTGGAAACAGTGGGTGTTAACAGGGCCTCCCACACGAAGTGGCTGTGGGGTCCATGGTCGTAAGGATCCGGAAGACAGAGGGGTGCCGTGGGTGCATCTGCTCCCTGCTGGCGCAGGTTCTCGGGCTCCCAAATCTGGTAGGTTTCTTCTTCCCACCGAACCCCTGCGGCAAATGCAGACATTGCTCCTACCCCAAGCCTCAGAGCTGCTAAAGTTTCTTCTCTCTCACCCTAGCTATGGGGGCTTCAGTAGCAGATCCGGGAATCCAGTAGCAGGTCCGGTGTTTTTAGGGTGGATCTCTGTGAATTCCTTTTCCATGACGACTGAGTGGGCCTGCGAGGAGAAGCAAAGGTGCTGAGACTTTCAGGAAGTTACCTTCCTTCCCGGCACAGGGCTGGGCATCTAACAGCAAGGAGTAGCTTCAGAAAAAAGGTAGCATTAACTGATTTTTATAAAACTTAAAGATATTTGTTTATTTTGCTAATTTAATTAAGGTCTGAGTTTGGTCTCGATATTTACCTTGCTTTTGGGAAGCTCCCCTGAAAGTTTTTGCTGGGTCCTTATCTATATGTTAAGCCAGCGAGGATCCCTTTACCTGGGGCTAGTTGGGCAACCTCTGTGTCTTGGCTTTCTCATCTGTAAAATGGGTACATTAGTGATACCTGCCCGACAGGGGAGTTTTGAGTACATGTCTCACCATCTAGGCAAATGGCAACTCTGCCCTTCCTGCTGCTAGCTCCAAAAGCTTGGCATCATCCTTATTCCTCTCCTTTTCTCCTTCTCTAAATTCAGCCCATCAGCAAATTCTGTTGACTGTACCTTGAAGATCTGTTTAGAATCTGACCACTTCTCACTGCATCCACTACAATCCTGGACCAAGTTACCCTCTTTCCTGGATTATGGTGACAACATCCTAGAGTGGTGCTTTTACAATGGAAATCAGATAAAATCTCTGTGCTCAGGACCCCACAAAGGCTTTGCATCACAGAATGGAAAACAAAATCGTGGCATGATCCAGCCGCACAGCCTCCTCCCTCCCCAGTCTCTCACTCATCCTTTCCCTTCCTTTAACAGGTCAAGCCCTTCCTACCTCAGGGCCTTTGCATTTGCTGGAATTCCTTTCTCATGGGCAGCCACGGGCTCATTCTCTCACTTCTTTCAGGCATCTGCTCAAATGTCCATCTGTCCCCCAGTTCTCCACAAACAAAGCAAGTCCCCTTCCTCCATACCCTGATCTCCTCCTTCTACCGTATTTTCTTGTTTCTTATTTCTGTCCCCCAGCTAGAACCTAAACTCTGGGAGGACAGGGGCTTGGTCTCTCTTGTTCACAGTGTATTCTCAGTGATCAGAACAGCGTCTGGTACGTCATAGTAGGCATGTATTGGTATGTGTCGAAAGACTGGATTAAGTGAAATAGCATGTGAAATTTGTGAAATTTTCTTCATCAGTGAAAGGGAACATACAAAAGCGAGTTGTCCCCCGTGCAACAATAGCTAATAATAAGTAACATTTACCGATGGTTTGCTACGGCTGATCACTGTGTAAGAGCAAGTGAGAAATATTATTTATTATTTTATCTATTGTTTTTTGTTATTGTTAGTATTTTCTTAGTAATTGAGGTACCGATGAGAAAGAGGGAAAATTGAGTTAGTTGGTTAAAATGTTCCAAACCCACACCTGGAATGACTTGTCATTGTTTTTTTTTTGTTTGTTTTTTGTGTTTTTTTTGAGACAGAGTCTCACTCTGTTTCCTGGGTTAGAGTGCTGTGGCATTAACCTAGCTCACAGCAACCTCAAACTCCTGGGTTCAAGCAATCCTTCTGCCTCAGCCTCCCGAGTAACTGGGACTACAGGCATGCGCCACCATGCCCGGCTAATTTTTTCTACATATTTTTAGTTGGCCAATTAATTTCTTTCTATTTTTAGTAGAGACGGAGTCTCGCTCTTGCTCAGGCTGGTTTTGAACTCCTGACCTCAAGTGATACTCCTGCCTCGGTCTCCCAGAGTGCTAGGATTACAGGCGTGAGCCACCACGCCCAACCCATTGTTTTTTTTAAACATGGCATTTTTTTTAAACATTAGCCTTGTTTCTGTTTCTCCAAACCCACTTCTATGAACAAGGCAGGGCTGGGCACGAGGACAAGACATTGTGTAACGTGAATGGTCCCCTTGCAAATATACTGGCTTCTCATTCACTTGTCTTTCTCTCCCCCTAATCTTCTAATAAATTTATTGTTGGGAAAAAGGCCAACTAGGGAAAACCCCACCGGAAGCCTGAGAATTCTTGATCTGAAGCGTCCTTCAAGATCATCTGGCCTTCCCCCTTCTTTGAACACGGGAGGAAATTCAGCCCTCAGGAAGGCAGTCTCCAGATGAGATGATGTTTCTTTAATGAGCCAAACTCCTTGTCCAGAGTCAGAGGAACCACACTTCATCTATGTAACTTGAATTTCGTAAGCTACTTGATGATTTTAAGGGACAAGGGGCCATGCTTCGTCTATTCTTACTGACTTCTTCCTGCAAAGCTGACCCCAGGTGTTTTACTTGGATCCTTTTAAAAAAATATCAGGAATCCTATTATCCTCTTGAGTGATCCATGGGTGTCTGTCCTGCTGACAGCAAGAAAACCAGCATACCTGGTTAGATGAAGTGCTGGAGTTTCATCGTACAGCATAGCAGCTCCTCTTCCAAAAACCGACTGCCAGACTCTATCACCACAAATCAGAAATCCCAGTGTGGAAAATACTCTCGAAAAGATTTGTAGGCAGCACGCAAGATGGCTTTGTTCAGGAGAGTGGTAAAGAATTTTCTTCTTTCTCATTTGTGAATTATGTGCAAGAAAGGCAAAGAGGAAAAGAGTGAGGAGAAAGTTCTAAAATTAATTTCTTTTTCCTTCTTCACTTTCATTAGCTCAAGAACTACTGTTTATGGCTCACGCCTGTAATCCTAGCACTCTGGGAGGCCGAGGCGGGTGGATA
>VBSM01003157.1:11275826-11287074 GCA_008086735.1 Cheirogaleus medius
AAAAAAAAAAAAAAGAACTACTGTTTAATTTTAAAATATGTGCCTGCTGTTGTTTTTGCTGAATAAGTGAAAGCAATTATAGAATGTATCCTATGTCTTTCCAGCGTTCTTTCTGATTGTCAGAAACAGGAAAATATCATAATTTCCCATGAAATGCCGGTATCAGCATAACATATTAGTACCATGCGGTGCCACTCCGTTTTGCATTTCTTGGGCCTTTCGCTAAAATATTGTTTTAAAAACACATTCAGAATGCTTCTGCTGCCAAGTAGGTGCTGCCTGGCTTCTTCGTGATGATGATCGACTGTCTTCTAAGTGCGTGTGCTGAGTTTAAGAAACTTAACACCACAGCACGTAAAATCCCGTGCCAGATCTCACACGGCTGCCAAATCACATCTGCCCTATCTCTCCGGATGATCCTTCCCCAAAATCGAGGCCTGGCGCCTTGCCCTGAACCTCAGCCAGCCGGACATTAGCAGACCGGGATGGAGAGGGAAATCCAGTTATGTTCCCCTATAAATCTCCTCCGAAGCCAAGCCTTGCTTGTCTCTGTGTTTGTGGGCAGTGGAGGAAAGGTGGCGTGAGTGAGTGGAATTTGCAGATAAACTCAAATCTTATTTTACACAATCGGAGAAAAAAATACGTAGTTTCCAAATTCTCTGCTTTGGGACACACTGATGAAAGGGGCTAATATATAACAATGATCATACACTGAGTCATTCCAATCTTACCAGCTTACTTTCTGGGCAAGGTACCAGTGGGAGGTGAAATGGCCAAAATGGGGTACCCAAATAGAGTTGGAAAAGCAGAAGGGGCTGAGGAGTTCCCAGATGGGAAACACGCATCCTGGAATAATTGAGAATTAACTGTAACACTGGGTTTTTTTGGTAATTACCCTAGAGTTAGCTTCTGTGCAAAGAGTGCAAGCCAACGCAGAGAGGAAATTCTTATCTGGAGGTTCAAATTAATATTAATATTTAACTGCCTCAGGTTAAATTCCTTAATCCTTAAGTAAGGAATTGTATATTTAAATTGTATTTATTTAGTTTTAGAGACAGAGCCTTGTTCTGTTGCCCAGGCTGGGTTGCAGTGGCATCATTATGGCTCACTGCAACCTTGAACTCCTGGACTCAAGTGATCCTCTTGCCTCAGCCTCCTGAGCAGCTGGGACTACAGGCATGCGCCACTGTGCCTGGCAAATTTTTCTTATTTTTTGTGGAGATAGGGTCTTGCTATGTTGCCTACACTGGTCTTGAACTCCTGGGCTCAAGTGATCCTCCTATCTTGGCCTTCCAAGGTGTTGGGATTACAGATGTGAGCCACCATGCCCAGACAGGAATTGTGTATTTAAAAGTCAGATACTGTATACATATATGCAAGTAAATGTCCAGAACATGGCCCGGCAAGATACACACTGAACAGCTAACAGGAGTTACATCCAGGGCTGGTGGGGAATAAGGGGGTGGGGAGAGAAAGGGAGGGCTTTAAAAAACTTTTTTGTTTAAATTTTCAAATGAGAAAATATTCATGTAGGAAAGATAAAAAATTCATTATGAAAGTAGTAAGGTATCTTGAATTGAAACTTCCAGAGGGCAGGGATGTCTTCTGTATCCCCGCGTCCCTGGCACATCAGTGTATCTTCGCTGACCTATCCTGAAAGCACTCTTTCAAAGTTTCTTTTGTAATTATATTTGTCTAACTGGGGTGATTTTATTTGCTGAGAAATAAATCATTTGCAGTATCATTTGTGATTTGACATTTATGGAATTCTTACGATAGTGCTTTAAGATTACTTCCTGTTTTAGGAGTATTGAAACGTAGGCGTCTTAGGCCTTGCTCTTTTTCATCGGTGACGAATTGTGACAAAAAGATGAAAAATACCTTTTTGAGGTCTTATAACAGCAAATATTTAGCAAAGGGTAGAAACTGTTGTTAATGCTTTTAGCCATGATGTATTCCTTTCTATGTGACTCACGAACGATTGTTGTAGAGTCTGGTTGGATCTCCGGAGTCTGTTGCTTCCTAAGTGTTCAGGAATCTTAAAGTAAAATGTCTTCACTAGTAAGGGCTGGAGCAGATGAGTAGGGAAGTGGGTCCTTCCTTTCTTCCAGTGACTTTCGAGAGAGTTCCTCCACCGAGGACTGACTCAGGGCCTCGCTGTGCGTGCCACCATCAGGGTGACGTTTGGGACTGGGGTGGGTGTTGGCAGTTACTTCTATGGGTGACGGAGGGTGACAGTATGCAGGGAAATGCCTTCTACCTTGGGAAATCTTAGAGAGAACTGTTGAATTTTTGGCGGGGGCAAATTGATATGTCTCATTTCTTGACAACATAAGCATTGCTGCTTCTCTCTCTCACCCAGCTCGAACTTCATAAATTCTAAGAAAGGCCAATAACTCATACAAAGTTGGAGGAAATCGGGTTGCCATGTTTATCCCTCAATTAAGCAGTCTATATATATTTTTTGTTATGAATTAGGATTTGCAATAATATAACAATAATTATAATATGCAGAAGAGATTATTATGCCAGTCAAATGAAGAAGATACATTTTTTGCTTCTTCTTTCTTTCTTTCTTTTTTCTTTCACTGCCCCATTGGAGAAGAGGAGAAAATCTCAGTGGAGAGAGCCTTTGACAGGTACAGTATAACTTATCAGGCTTTAAAGTAACTAGCTGAGGTTAGCCTTAGTTCAGATATGTCAGAGCTGTCAGGGGCCAGCCCCGAAATCTGTAAGACATTACAGACTGAAACCCAGCAAGGACGGCTGACGGCCTCAGTGGGAATTCCAGCACACACACGAGTCTGGAGTGTCTCCACGCTTCGGCCTGACCCTCGATAATACTTGGAGTTTGCTTTTTGTCGTTGTTGCAGGATTACTAAATTCACCGGGTTTTTGTTCTTTGGCTCCTGAAATTGGTCCGTTGCCCTTCTGGGACAATCCACCATTGTGTCTGGAGGGGCGAGGCTCACAGTGTTGCCTACACTGGTCTTGAACTCCTGGGCTCAAGTGATCCTCCTATCTTGGCCTTCCAAGGTGTTGGGATTACAGATGTGAGCCACCATGCCCAGACAGGAATTGTGTATTTAAAAGTCAAATACTATATACATATATGCAAGTAAATGTCCAGAACATGGCCCGGCAAGATACACACTGAACAGCTAACAGGAGTTACATCCAGGGCTGGTGGGGAATAAGGGGGTGGGGAGAATAAGGGGGTGGCCCACACTGTGGATGGCCCACCCCTGGGCAGATCCAGTGTTGCTGCTCAGCGAGTGGGGCCGACACGGTTCTCCATATCAGCAAGAGAGAGGATGGATGCGTGCAAGCAGAGGTGAAGTTTTCAGGTGCTCTAAATTGTTGATACTGATGGTAGCAATGTCGACGCAAGCAAACAAATGGAAACAAAACAATCTTTCTGAAACGTGGCTTCTTTATCTTGCCCACCCTAAGGTGAATGAGAGAATGAAATACCCCCCAAAGAGGCAGAATAAAATACTTTAGTGGAAAGAAATGGGATTTAGAATTAGAACTTTGAGCAAATATACCAGTGGCCTTCAGTAATCTGCTTACCCTCTTTGTCCCTTGGTCTCCCAACTTGTAACATGGTGGTAATGGGAATGGCTCATTCTCAAGGTAGCTGTGAGGATCAAGTGAGATCATGTGTAGACATTGTACCTATGGAGTGAAATTCCATTGTTAGTTATCAATAGAGACTTCGGGGTAATCTATGAATTGGTACAGACAGCTTACTAAATGAACAATTAAATTACTAGTGGCTTTCCCTGAGTACTTTAATCAAGGTGAGAGGATAGAAAAAAGTTCAGACTGTGAATGAGGACATTAGAAGAATGCAGATCCCTAACTGAAAGAGTGTCATCTGGTGGGGCATATGTCCGTCCCCTCCACCCCTTGTCTTGAATAGGGTCTTACACATTGTAGCAGCCTGGAAAACAGTGGTCTAACAAATCAAGAAATGCCCACCTGTCTAATCCAGCCTTGTGTGGGGGGTGAGGAGGGAGGTTTGGGTTTTCCTGGAATAAGGCTCAAAGAAGAATTTTTAGCTTAAAAAAAAGAGAGAGAAAAGAAAATCGTTTGGTGTGACATGATGGGTGTTTTCGTGCCTGTGCAATCTTGGCTTTCTCACAGTTGTTCCATTTCTAACTAACACCCCAGCTCGTGCAACTTCTCTTAGAGAGTCAGCCTGCCTTGCAGGAGGCCAGGTTTTTATTTTATTTTTTAAATTTAAAATCCAATAATATCTCTGTTTCTGTCTCATTGTGACTCTTTCTGTCTCTCTATCTCTTTCTCTCTCTCTGATTGTCGTTCTTTTATTCTTGTTTATCCAAAAGTCAAATTTAAGATTCCAAAGTGCTGCTTCCAGCCTTGCCCCTGAGAACTCGCTGCTGGTTTTGTGGGGAACACAGCAGAGGTCAGGAGATAGGAAGGGCAGAGTGGAAGGAATTTGCTCAGAGCTACTCTGGTTTTGTTTTCCATGGTGTTTCACTGTGGCTTGTGTTATGAGTAGTCAGTTACACAAAGCCCCATGAAATGAGAATGTCGGTTGGCTTGCTTGTTTATGCCTAAGAAGCCATATATTTTGTAGTTTAACATAAAAATTTCCCCCTTTTTGGATGAATATACTCTTTCAGTAATAGCTACAAGGCTACAGAGGATGCGTGAACTATGCATAAAATAAAAACGATTTGCTTTACTTTCAAAAGTAAATTGTTCATTCTTCTACTTGTCCGCAACCCAAAAATGAACACTCCACTTCTGGGACTGACATTTTTTCCTTTGCATCATGGAAGGCCCGGTTTCTTTCTCTCCGTCTGAACTCCACCACCCCTCACAGTCCTAGCTCAAGTTCTTCCTCCATGAAGCTATCTTGGACCAAACCAGCTCATGGAGCTCGTAGTACAATACCTGGCAATTGTACCAAGTGTACCAATTGAGTGTACCATGGAGCACTCAAGCAAGCTTAGCTGTTGCTCTATTACCGAATACTGCAAAGGACTCACAGCTTATTCATGGACCATTCACTTGCACACAAAACACTTCTTTTACCAATGTCCTGTGTTATTTACCCCTAGAAACTCTCATTTAGTTGGTAAGTGGTAAGGTCTCTGTATTTTGTTTTAAGTTTCTATATAATTCTGGCCGGGCGCGGTGGCTCACGCCTGTAATCCTAGCACTCTGGGAGGCCGAGGCGGGTGGATCGCTCAAGGTCAGGAGTTCGAAACCAGCCTGACCAAGAGCGAGACCCCGTCTCTAAAAAAAAAAAAAAAAATAAGTTTCTATATAATTCGAATGTGCAGTCAGGGTTACTAAGCACTGATGTTTTAAAAACACTCATGTGGTTCTTTTCATTTCCAACTGTGAATGTCTTCCCTCCTCCCCGTTCACTGTAAAATTCCCACGAGGTAGAGATTTACATCATTTATGCTTCCTTGTGTCTTCCGTAGTGTCCTGCATCCGGTGGCCACTGAGTGAGCTGCATGTATGAGCAGAGGGCTCTGTGGATGGACCTACACCTGCGGGGAGAAAAATCACTACATGTGAAACGGGTAAGTCGGAAAGGGGTGGCTGTTGCTGATTACAGTAACACACAGCACTTTGCACGCACCGACTCCTTTAATCCTCATAACAATCCTGTGCTGTCGTGACTGTGCATCCCCGTTGGGCGGATTGGGAAAGCTGAAGCTCAGACAAGCTCAGTGCTGCACTCAGTGTGAAGCCAGAATGCTGATCCCACTCTATTGCCCACAAGCTCCTTGAGGGGACCACAGATAACACAGCGCCTGCCACATCAGCACTCAGTAAATATTTGCTGAAGGAGAGAATGAATAAAAATTATAATAGTCCAGACCTGGACATATGGAATTTTCATAGACAAGAGGCAACTCTGGAAAAATAATCTAGGTTGAGTTGTGTGTGGAACGTGGATTCTAAGGGACGAGAATGAATGTTGCAGGGTCCTTCAGGGGTGTACATAGGTTGACAGATGTTCCCATTGCCTGGGCCAGTCCCAGTTGATGCCCGCAGCAATTATGAATAGAGTCCTCTTCTTATGTGCTCTGTTTTGGATGATAAATTATATGGTCACTCCAAGGCCAGAAATGGTGCAGAAAGAGGCAGGGTCTCTGAGTGCAAAGAGAGCACAAGAAATATTAGATTAACTATACTTCTCTGAGGTCATGTCTTGCCCTTTACTATGCATGAATATTATGATGGTTCAGTGCTGTGTGCAGACATGGTCTCTGGCCTCTATGCTCTGCAGAATGGACTCCAGGGATTGTTTTTCTCCTGGGGTCTTCAGGCAGCCTCCCCTAGGAATGTCCTTCCCTGGACGTGGCTGCTGAGGCCGACCTGCCGCTGCTTCTTGGAATCACACAGCCTTCCCCATCAGCGACTCTGGCCACTGTGGCCTGTGGGGGCCGCGGTGCCCTGGGATGCGGGATGGGGTTTGGAAGTTTGGAAGTATCAATGATGGGACAGATAGCGCCCCAGGGCGTGCTGAGCAGAACTAGCAGAGGGCTGAGAGGATTCAGACTGAAGCTTATTGGAAAAATCCCATCTCTCCCTTTTCTTTTTCGATGTCTGTACCTTTCACTCATTTATGATGCTGGTGAAAAGAAACACAGAACTGGCCGTTCCAAACCCTTTACAACTGTCCCTCCTGAGTTCTCCCTGTGCAGATGTAAATGCTAACGGTCACTCTGGCTTAAAGCACCCCTTTCCCTCCAGCCACTTCTCACCCCCAGGGGCCCAGGCTGGTCCTGAAGAAAGTGTCCTGAGAGGCCTCGAGCGAACCAGGGGAAGGGACTGCCCCAACCTACCCAATGCCCCTTCCTCGCCCCCAAACAAACCAGCTGCCCAGAGCTTTGGGCTGTTGGCAGCTCCCTGTGCCTAACGGGCCTGCACTTCGGGTTTTGGGGAGGCCTCTCTCCCAGCCGGTTGCTAAGGCTGGCGCTGCCCCCAGCCTGTTATCAGGAGGACAGTTTAAACAGGCCTTATCACTGTGTATTCAATCAAGGTTTATGAGGGCTGATAAAGATGTCACCTAGTTGCTTTGTGTGTTCATTAAACTTCTATTCCCCAGTGGGATGGAAATGCAAAGGTGTTTGCTTTCATTTTTGTAACAAAGTTTTGGGAATAAATACATGTTGTTCTTTTGTTAAAGATGGCACTTGTGGCCAAGTCCATCTGTGTGGCCAAATGCACTTGTGCTGGCAAAAGGGGGTGAGGCTGCTCTCCTGAGAACAGGGTATCAGGCCTTCAGCTTTGCTGACAGCACGACACTGTGTTTAATATCACAGGTTATCATAATTGCTTATTTAATAATTCAATAAACAGCACTGCCCTTGGCTTAGGTGCAGCCATAAGCCATTGTGTGCTTTTCATTTTGTGTCCTTTTATATTACTGGATCATTATAACAAAAAGATATTTGCTTTAGCCTTTTTATTTTAATAAAAGACTCCCAACTAAATGTGTGTGACATAGTCCCTCTTTCTGAGTTTTTCCTCTTCTATTAGTAAGAAAGAGCAAACTAGGCCTTGTACCTTTATTAACTGGTAAGTGTGTATATATTACATAAATGGGGCTGCAGGGAACATAAAACAAGCATGAGAAACAGGCCCTGCTCCACCAGCTTTTGTGTTCTGTGAGCCTCATCGCTGTTTGTGTGGGCTGAGAGCTGGCGCATAGGGTGTCTCGGTGCCCATTTAATATTTTCTGTTTATTATTACTGAGGAGGAATTGCAGAATAGAAGGCAAGAAATGTTTGCACATTTCAGGTTTTCTCCCTTACCCCCACCTCCAGTTCAAAAGGCACCATTACTTCTTGGCGTCTGTCGCTGCACCTGAGAACGCTGCTACCTGCCCCGGTAAGATCAGTTTGCTAGTGGGTCACACGCAGACTTGTCCTGCCTTCTGAGACATTCTGAACGTCTTGGATGTAGGTTGGCCATTAAAGATAAGTGTGTTGGGGGATCGGATTACTTGTTTGTTTAATATTATTTAATTAAATTTAATGTGGCTCTTCTGGAAACTTGTGGACACACCTCTTCTCCACCACAGGGGGTCAGGCTGAGTACAGAGAATTGCTGCCCATGGCATCTGGCTGTGGCTTCTCGGGTAAGTGCAGAGTTTGCCGAGGAGGGAAGGGAAGCGGGGGTGGGGCGAGGGGAGCGGAGAAGCCGAGAAGTGAAATGGGGAGACTGGGGAGAACTGGACTGTGGGGAGAAGTTAGGAGAGTCAGCCTTCAGGCTCACACCCCAGGAAGGACAGACCGAAGGCTGAGGGGAGGGTGCTCACGCCAAGAGCTACAAGGTCCTCGTGCTCTCTTAGGTTGCGCCTCCCCAGAAGCAGACGCTGGAAGAAGGATTCGAGTGCAGGTAGCTTATTTGGGAGGCGACGTCAAGAGTAGCAGTAAGAGAGTGCAGAAGGGATATGGGGACGAGAAGGAAGCCCGGTCGAGGATGTGTTTTTGAGCAGGTCACTGTGGAGGCGACTGGGCTTTAGGCCTACTGGGAGATTCTTGGAGACAGGGAAGAGCCAGCTCCGTCCGGAGTTCCTTCCTTAAGGGTGAGGAAGCTGAGCTGTTTGTCCTCTAACTCCCTCTAATTTGTCCTTGTCACTGGCTGACAGCTGCTCCCAGGGGTAGCAGCGGTCCAGAATTTTTGCCCTGGCCTGTGAGCGGGCGTGGACAGAATGTGGGATGCAGCAGGAGCTGGGGACTGTGGGTGTGGCACCAACTGCGTCTGTGACACTCACGCAAACTCCTCTCGAATGCTTTTGAAAACGTTTATTATTATTTACTACTAATATTTTACTGTATCCATCAATTCTAGGATGCCCCCTCCTTAACACTTCTAAAATTGGAATGCCTCTTATAATCCACAGGACATCTTTCAGTGGCTGTCGGCCAGCTGGTGGCTGTGACGGAGGTTTCCTTACCTGTTTATGAATGATCCTGGGTGTCATCCTTGGTGGCATGACTGGCCAACTGCAACCTCTTGATGTTTCCAGGCAGAAAGGTATTTAAGAGCCATTTGAAGACGTAATGTCCTGGTCATGGCCTTAAAAAAAACCTTTCAATTCAACATTTATGTTTTGCAATTAAACTAATCAAGCTGTCAAAACACACACACACACACACACACACACACACACACACACACAAACTTTCAACTGATACCTACTGGGGAGAACAAGGAAGCACTAGGATCAAAACTTGCAGAATGGGTATCAGCAGCTTGGAAGAAAACACTGGAGATAACAAAAGACCAATCATCTTTTTAGGTTGAACCATATGGAATTGCCATCCTTTGGTCAAAAACAGTCATATGAGCAATTTCATTTGGTTCCACTTATGAGAAAAGTTACATCTCTAACATTCTCGATGAGGACCGTGTGCAGAAACATTGGCATTAATGAGTCTGAATTAAAAAGTAATCCAGAAGAGTTGGATTCTGAATATAAAAAAGTTTTAGGACTACCTCAACCAATTTATTTTACTTATATAATTTTCCTTCTTTTCATATAAAACATATAAAACAAGAATATTTTTTTTTCCTTTAGATACAGGGTTTCACTCTGTTGCCCAGGCTGTCGGAGTGCAGTAGTGCTATCATACATAGCTCACTGCAGCCTCCAACTCCTGGGCTCAAGAGATCCTCCCGGCTCAGCCTCCCAAGTAGCTAGGACTACAGGCATGTGCTATGTTGCCCAGGCTGATCTCGAGCTCCTGGCCTCAAGTGATCCTCACTCTTTGACCTCCCAAAGTGCTGGGATTATAGGTGTGAGCCACTGTGCCTGGCAGAGAATAGTATTTTTTAAAAAATCCTTCCAAGTAAGTCTAAAAGCACTTGCAGAACCAGGTATGTTTTTTTCCCCATGGATCACAGATACAGAAGGGTATTAATCATAATTCTTGGTTCATGTCACATTTTCCTCAATGGTTTGTGGTAGTCTTGTGTCTTATTTTATCTGATTTTTCCTTTTCTCCCCATTCTCCACTTCTGGTTATCTCACCCATATTTATAGATGTACATCCCTTGTTGGTTGTAGACATTGCAAATATCTTCTCCCATTTTATCTTTTTTTAAAAACTTTGTCTGTAGTATCTTTTGTTGAATGGAAATTCCTAATTTTGATGTAATTAAGTTGAGTTTTTTGTTGTTGCCTGAGAGCTCATGCTTTTGAAGTTTTATTTAAGGAGCCCTCTGCCTCTAGGTCACAAAGATTTTCTTGAGTTTTGTTTTCTGCATTAGTGTTTTCCCCAGGCATCTACTAAACATCAGACTTTCTACCATTGACACTTTTATCATCTGCTAAATTTCCACCTGCATGGGTCTATCTCTGAAGTCTCTTTCTGTTCCCTTTGTCAGTTTGTCTGTTCATGAATACATTACCACGCTGCTTTTATTATTATAGCTTTTAAATACATCGTAATATACACTAGGGTAAGTCCCTCTCTTCAATCTTTTATAAAGTCAATTAAAGCTGGGTGTGGTGGCTCACACCTGTAATTCCAGCACTTTTGGGAGGCTAAGGTGGGAAGATTGCTTGAGCCTAGGAGTTTGAGACCAGCCTGGGCAACAGAGTGAGATCTTGTCTCTACAAAAAATGAAAAAATTAGCCAGGCATGGTGTTGTGTGCCTGTAGTCCCAACTACTTGGGAGGCTGAGGCAAGAGGACCCCTTGAGCCTAGGAATTTGAAGTTGCAGTGAGCTATGATCATGCCACGGCACTCTAGCCTGGGCAACAGAGTGAGACGCTGTCTCAAAAAAAAAAAAAAAAAGAAAAAGAAGTCAATTAGCTATTTTTGGTGGATACTTCTTCCATATAAACTTTAGAATAAATTTACTGAATTTCTAAAAAAGTCTAATTGGAATTGCACTAAATTTGTAGATTAATTTGGGAAAGAATTGAGGCAATCCATCCAAGACCATGAAATATCTCCCCATTAATTCTGCTAATTTTGTACATCCTTTAATAGAGTTTAATGTGTTTTCCGCAGAAGATTTATGAATTCTTGGTTCAGTTATTTCTTAGATACTTTGTATTTTTTGTTGCTATTGTGAACAGTACCCTATTTTTAAAAAGTTATGTTTTCTAGATGGTTATCATTGGTTTAGAGCAGAGAGAGACACACTTTTTCTGTAAAGGGCCAGATACTTCATATTTTAAGCTTTGCAGCTATGGAAGGTCTCTGTTATATATTCTTTTTTTTTTTTTTTGAAC
>VBSM01003157.1:11287174-11301126 GCA_008086735.1 Cheirogaleus medius
TTAGTGACACTAATGTTAATAAGTTCTGATAACCCACTACCATCAGACCAGCCTTTTCTTTTTTCTTATAAGGTTGGCCAGGACCTCTACTGTAATGTTCAACAGACACAGGACAGTGGGCGCCCTTATCTTGTTCTTATCTTAAAGGGAATACATCTAAAGTTTCTTTCTTAACTGTAATGTTGACCGAAGGCTTTGATATGTTACCTTTACAAAGTTAAGAAAGTTTCCTTCTATTTCTAGTTTGCTATGGACTTTTTAAAAATCATAATTAAGTGATGAATTTTATCTGAAACCTTTTCTTCATCATTTGAGTTAATGCAGTTTACCTGTTGTAGCCTACTAATGGGGTGAACGAATTTGATAATCAAATGAATTCATATATTTTCATATATCGAACCATCCTTGCATTTTGATTTAAGTTTCATTTGATTGGGATTCAATTAGCTATTGTTTTATTTAAGATTTTGACACCTGCATTTGTAAGTGAAAGAGGCCTATAATTTTCTTTTCTTATCATGTTCTTATCTGATATTGAAATCAAGATTACATGGGTCTCATAAAATGAACTGCAAAGCTGTCACTCTTTTTCAAATTTTCTGATGCAACTTGTATAATATAAGAATTAACTGTGATTTCAAAGTTTGGTAGACTTCATCTGTAAATTATTTAAGGTAAGGACTTTTTTTGAGGGGAGGTTTTTGTTGATGACCTCTTCAATTTCTTTCGTGCTTATTGGCTTATTTAAATTTTTGATTTTTTTCGCCAATTTTGTCATTTTTTTTCTAGGAATTTATCCATTTCATTTTGGTCATAAGATTTATTAGTGTATAGTTGTTACTATTTCTGTTATTATTTCTAATCTATTATATCTCTAGTTATCTATTCTGTTCAGTTCTATATTTTATTCATTTGAATATTTTCTTTTTTCCTTCATCAATCTTATAAGAGATTTTTTATAATATTAGTCTTAAAAGAAAATAGCCTTTAGTTTTGTTAAGTTTCTCTTATTTTTCTCCTTTATTTCATTGATTTCTGCCCTCATCTGTATTATAATTTCCTCCCTCTTGCTTTTTTGGATTTGTCTTGTTATATTTTCCCCAGTTTTTGGAGTTGAATTTTTATACCCTTTCTTGCTTCCTGATAAATTTGTTTAAAAATATAACTTTTCCTTTAACACTGTTTTAGCTGTGTCTTTCAAAATTTTGACATGTGGTACTTCATTATTATTTAATTCTAAATATTTATTAATTTTCTTTTAAATAAATTTATTTAAAATGTTATTTAGTTGGAAATCATAGTGTTGTTTTGTAATATGCTCTTTAGTTTTAATGCCCATAGTATTTTTAAGTAACTATTTTGTTTTTAATTTTTGATTTTATTACTTTATCATTGGGGATAGAATTTATTGAGGCTACCTTTATGGTCTAATAAATGGTCTTATTTTATAAATGTTCCACATGCATGTGAAAATAATGAATTTTTATGTTTGTTGAATGTAGAGTTCTATATATTTCTAATAATTTAACTGTATTGGTCACATCTTCAATATCTCTTACTTTGTTTTTTCTTCATCTGTTAGTTCCTAAGAGTGATCTGTTAACATTTCCAAGTATAATTGTTAATTTATCTACTTTTCCTTAGAGTTTGGTCAGTTATTACTTTATTTATCTTGAAAGTGCTGTTAGGTGCATATATGTTTTTGATGATTATATCTTTTTTCATTTTTCCTTTTTTTTCAGTATATACTATTCTTTTTCTCTTGTGATATTTTTTCCTTAAATTGTTTTTCTCAGTATTAAGATAGCTACATCAGCTTTCTCCTGGTTCATATTTACTTAGTATATGTTTATCCATTCTTTATTTTTCAATGTTTCTGTATGTTTTTGTTTTAAGTATCTCTCTTGCGGCCAACATAGTTTTTATCTTATTTTTCCAATCCAATCTTAGAGTGTTTGTTTTTTAATTGGTAAGTTAATTAGAAAAATTCTAGGATATTTTTCTTCATAATTTGCTCACATATTCCCTTATTTTCATTAAAAAAAACCTCTCCTTCTGGGACTCTTATTAGATATTCACATATTTTCTGCTCTTCAAATCTTTTTTATTTTTTCGATTTTTTCAATTTATTTTTTCCAGCATATTATGGGGGAAAATCTTTTAACTTTAAAGACATTTTAATGTTTCTTTGCTCTTTCCTGTTGCCCACTGGAGAGTTCTTTTACCTAATTTTGCTATTACTACTTTCTTCTGTTTTTGTTTTTTTTTTTAATCTATTATGTTCTTTTTTTTTTTTTTTTTGAGACAGAGTCTCACTGTGTTGCCCTGGCCAGAGTGCCATGGCGTCAGCCTAGCTCACAGCAACCTCTAACTCCTGGGTTTAAGCGATCCTTCTGTCTCAGCCTCCCAGGTAGCTGGGACTACAGGCATGCGCCACCATGCCCGGCTAATTTTTTCTACATATATTTTTAGTTGGCCAATTAATTTCTTTCTATTTTTAGTAGAGATGGGGTCTCACTCTTGCTCAGGCTAGTTTCAAACTCCTGACCTTGAGCGATTTGCCTGCCTTGGCCTCCCAGAGTGCTAGGATTACAGGTGTGAGCCACTGTGCCTGGCCTACTATGTTCTTTATTTTAGTTTTTATGTATTTCATATTCAACTTTTTGTCTCATGATTTTTAATTCTTATTTTTTGGTCCCAAAATATGTAACCCATTATTTTATTATGTATATATATAGTATTTATTTGAAATTCTTGGTCCAATTTTTGGTCTGTTTCAATCTTGCTTTAGACGTTATATGTTGTTTAGCTTACTGTTTATATACTAGAGGGAAGTTCTCAGGTATCTAGTTATCTGAGCTCCTGTTCAGCTGGGAATAACAGCTACTCTTTCTGGTAATGTGTTTGGGGGAAGGAATGAAGGCCAAGGCCTGGCCAAGTCCCTGTGAGTATTAGGGAGAGGGGTGAGTAAGCCCCAGAGCAGAGTGATCTAGGCACCATAGAATTATGGTTAATTATTCCTTTATCAGGAATGATCTCTACTGGGCAACGCTACTGCAGAAATTCTTCTTTAAACTTTTGGAAATAAACAGCCCTAGAAGAAGCCAATTTCCTTAGGTAGTACCCCAGCCATAGGGGTTTGTGGGGTGTGTGTATGTGTGGTCCAGGACTGTTTTTATCAGTACCTCACTCTAGCAGGACTTGTTTTTTTTTTTCCCCAGCATATTATGGGGGTATAAATATTACGGTTACGTATATTGCCCACGCCCCCCTCCCCCCTCGAGGCAGAGCTTCAAGCGTGACCATCCCCCAAACGTTGCACATCTCACTCATTATGCTTGTATCCCCTCCTCCCCCCTCCCACCCGCCTGACACCCGACAAATGTTATTCCTATATGTCCACTTAGGTGTTGATCCGTTAATACCAATTTGCTGGTGAGTACATGTGGTGCTTGTTTTTCCATTCTTGAGATACTTCACTTAGTAGAATGGGTTCCGGCTGTATCCAGGAAAATACAACGGGTGCTGTATCAACCAGCAGGACTTTTGTGCTGCCCCGATATTACCATTCTGACACGGCACAGGCTGGGGCTGTTTCTCTGGAGATAGGTCAAATACAAACTTTTATTTTATTTATTTATTTTGAGACAGAGTCTCACTATGTTGCCTAGGCTAGAGTGCCGTGGCATCATTATATCTCACAGCAGCCTCAAACTCCTGGGCTCAAGGGATCTTTTGGCCTCAGGTGGGACTATAGGCACACGCCACCGTGCCTATGCCCATGCCCAGCTAATTTAATTTTTTTTTTGGTAGAGATGGGATCTTGCTATTACTCATGTTGGCCTCAAGCGATCCTCCCACCTTGGCCTCTTAAAGTGCTAGTATTACAGGTGTGAGCCACCATGCCTGGCCACATTTTTATTTTAATTTGGATTTCTTGATAACGAATGAGGTTGAGATGTATATATATATATATGTTGCAAATGTATGAATATATATATACACAATATAAATAAAATTTGTCACTAGTATTTCCTTGGTGAATTGCTAATTCATAAACTTTGCCTATTTTAATCATTCATTTGTATTTTCATTATTGATTTATAAGATCTCTTTGTATATGAGAAATATTGTTTCCTATACATCCTGCATATTCTCTCAATGATTTATCTTTTGCAACTTTATGATTATTTCTTTGCTAAACAGCATTCTTAATTTTTATATAGCTAAATATGTCTTTTTTTTTTTTAAGAGATAGAGTCTCTGTTGCCTCGGTGTGGTAGCATGTGTCTGTAGTCCCAGCTACTCAGGAGTCTGAGGCTGGACGATTCCTTGAACTTAGGAGTTCGAAGGTGCAGTGAGCTACGACTGTGCTAATGTACTCCAGCCTGGGTGACAGCAAGATCCTGTCTTAATAAATAAATAAGTAGAAAACAGAGTATTGATAGCTATCCATCTAGACCAATATTTATAAATTAATTCACTCTTTTTTCTAAGTAAATAATATTCTGTGATATTGATGTTCCATGATTTATTTATCCATTCTCTTACTGATAGATATGCTAGTTTTTTCCCAGTTCTTGTGATTATAAGTAATACTGCGACAGATATCCTTAGATCAATGCAAATGGGTACAGTCCAGAAATGGTTCAAAGAATGTATAGCAATTTGATATGCCATAAAATAATATTTAAATTCAGTGGGAAAAAGGTGTTTTGTTTAATAAATAATGCTGGCATATCTAACAATTTCTACATGTGACAAAAATTATACTTCTTTCTGACACCATGGATAGATATAAGCTCCAGATATAGTAAAACTTAAATGTAAAAAAGTTAAAATATTAGGAGAAGACTTAGTAGACTATATAATTTCAGAGTTGGATGGTTTTTTTAGAAATTTTGGAACCTGGAAATTATGAAAGGAAAAAACATGAACAGATTTGAATGTATAAAGAAATGGAATGTTCCACCGGGAGGATGGAAGCTCTGACTCGGCGGGGGGTGGGAGTTGGGGGGTGGCAAGAGCAATATATGTAACCTTAACAATATTTGTACCCCCATAATATGATGAAATAAAAAAAAAAAGAAATGGAATGTTTTATGTCCCCATCTGACACAGATAACTCTAAAAGTTTTTCTGCATGTTATTTTAAGGGCAAATAAATGTTTAGATTCTGGATTTTGTCTGATGAGGACTGGTGAAATCTTGTTACTACACAGTCTACATAACTCTATGTGTACCTCACTATACATTGCTACTTATGTTACTATATCTGATTTGTTGTAATGGTATTTTGTTCTAATGATCATCACTTTCAAATTACATCTCTGAAATATGAAAATTTAATAAACCCAATAAATAATTTTTATTGGGGATTATTATGAGAAAAAGAGTGACATAGTTCATACCACTCCTAGTTTTAAAAAGTTTGTGTGTGTGTGTGTTTGTGTGTGTGTGTGTTGAAGTTTCTTTTAGAGAGGATTTTGGAAATTTCATTGAGTAAGTGACAGAGGTGGTATGATGGTAACTAGAGTTCTTTTGTTTGGCTTTTAGATAGCAAAAAGTTTAGTTGTGACTGACATAGAAATATACAATTGCGGATATTTCTTTTAAAAAGGTGACTTTGTTAACAGATGCCAGCTTTTTTTTTTTCTTTGTTCTGGATGATGAGTTGTAAATGGATCGACAAAAGTATTGATTTGCCCCACTGGCACAATAAACGAACATTCACTCTTTTAAATCTTTAGAGAGACATTTATTGCCCTAATCACTAAAATCAGTGGTTATAAATTAGGATGTTTCCTCCTAAGTTACGTTTATAACCAGATTCTTGTTTAACCAGGAACCTTAAAGATGATCTACTCTTAGTCCAATCTCATCTTTAAATTGAGGACACTGGGGCTGGGGGGATTAACTTCTCAGAGTTAATAAAGAGCAAAGCCTGGACTAGAACTTCCCTGCTGGGTTAAGTATTCTTGATGGGGAACCAGGGCTGCCAACAAAAGGTGGCAGAAAAAGACTAGTGCCAAAAGCACTGTCTTAAAGGCTCTGAAATTGGGAAGATAATATGTCTCCCTAAAGATTTCCTACCATTATAGTGTACTGTATTTTATGGGCAATATCTACTTCTGGACACTTTCTGTTGCTTTCTTGGCAAGGGCACTGAAAGCAGATGCCCGTAAGGCAACATCCTGGCTGTGTAGGCCCTGAGTCCCATGCCTGCATGCATTTAAACAACTTCTGAGTGAGCAGAGAAGGGCACGGAGAAGTGACTTCTAGGACCTGATTGGGCAACATAAAAAGACAGGATTGCTTGTTTCATACATTCATGTTGAATCCATCCTAAATGTATCATTATATTATCAGCTTAATTTCAGTGACATAATTATCATAATAGAATGTACTTGGGCTTCTGATGCAAGGTAAATTGTGATTTTATTCGCACAGAGATTGAAAAGGCATAAAATGGAGGTGCGTGAGTGGACACATTCAGAGAAGAGACTTGGGTGCGGTATCTACTGGGGGGATCATCAGGAAGAGGTGTGGGCTTGCGTGGGGGCTGGGAAGAAGCATTTTATGGTGCACACTGGGTTCCCCACAAATTGCTCTGTTCTTTCTAGTAATGATGTGTTCTGGTCAGAGTTTTTTAAGTTCACATGATGGTTGGGACAAAATGATATCCTGTTGACTCATTAATCTCTCTTTTATCAGTCCCTTGCTTTCCTTTCCTGCTACTACATCTGGGTTGTAGCCATTCATCATCTCTTGCTTGGAAATTGTCTTTGGTCTCCTCATTAGTCTCACTGCCAGGGTCACTCCTCTTCCTAGCCATTTTCTATGCTACTTCCAGTATGACCTTTCAAAAAATGCAGATTTTATGCCATTACTTCCTTGTTTGAAACCCTTCAGGGCCTCCCAGCTCTCTGTAGGATAAAGTTTAAAATTCTTAGATTGGTAGTTAACGTCTAGCCTCTGCCTTCTTCTCTACCTATATATCCCATTGCACTTCTCCTGTTGCTCCTACATTTCATTCGATCATTCATTGAATGTCCACTATGCGCCAGGCAATGTGCTGCATGCTAGAATATCATGGGAGCAAGACAGTGCCTCCAAAGGAGGACAACAACTTGCCATGACCATTGACATTGACCAACTCTTCAGGTCTCTGTCATAAATATAGTAGAGCAAACTCAAACCACACATCCTTACATGATGTAATTGTTCACCCCATATTATAACTTAATATAGTTTGAATTAAAAAGATCCTTGTTTAACACAGCTAAGAGAATAAAAAGACAAGCCATGAATTGGGAAAAATATTTGCAAATCACATGTCTGATAAAGAACTGTTATCCAGAGTATGTAAGAGTCTCAAAACTCAATGATAAGAAAACAAAGGAATTAAAAAATGGGCAAAAGATTTGAACAGACACTTCACCAAAGAAGACATATAACTGACAAATGGACAAATCAAAAGATGTTCATCATCATTAGGCATTAGGGAAATGCCAATTAAAGCCACAGAGAGATATGGCTACATGCCTACTTTGTTTTTTTCTTTTTTTTCCATCTGAAGTTCAAGATCATACATGCCTACTTCGAATGGCTAAAATTAGAAAACAAAATAAAACCAAAAATCATAACAGTACCAATTGCTGGTGAGGATGAAAAGCAACTGAACATTGCTTTTCTACATGGCTGAGGGGAATGCAAAACAGCACAGTCCTTTGGAAAACAATTCTAAGGTTTCTTACAAAGTGAAACTTATATTTACCATACGACTATATAATCACAGCTTTAGATATTTACCCAAGTGAAGTAAAAACTTATGTTCACACAAAAACATTTATGCAAATGTTTAAACAGCTTGATTCAGGACTGCCCTGTCTTAGTCCATTTATGTTGCTATAAAGGAGTCCCTGAGGCTGAGTAATTTATAGAGAAAAGAGTTTTCTTTGGCTCATGGTTCTACAGGTTATACAAGAAGCATGGCACCAGCATCTGCATCTGGTGAGGGCCTCAGCAAGCTTTTACTCATGGGGCAGGGCAAAGGGGCAGCAGGTGGGTCACTTGGTGAGAGAAGGAGCAAGAGAGAGGATAGGCTTTTTATTAATAAATAATCAGCTCTCATGGGAACTCACTCATTACTGCCAGGATGGCACCAAGCCATTCATTAGGAATCCACCTCCATGACCCAAATATAGGCAATCAGGCCCCACCTCCAACACTGGGCATCAAATTTAAATTTCAACATGAGCCTTGGTAGATCAAATATTCAAACTACAACATGCCCCAAACCAGAAACAACCCAAATATTCTTCGACCGCTTAATGGTTATACAAACTGTGGTACATCCATGACATGAAATGCTACTCAGCAATAAAAAGAAGTGAACTCCTGATCCCCAGAATAACATGGATGAATCTCAAGTGCATTATGCTAAGTGAAAAATGCCAGGCTCGAAAAGCCATGTACCATATGATGCCATTTTTATGACTTTCTGAAAGAGGTAAAACTATAGGAACAGAAAACAGATCAGTGGTTGCCAGGGGCTGGCTGGAACAGGGGAGTGGTTGATTACAAAGCCTGGGGAAGTATTTGGGGTTGATGGAACTGTTCTATATTTCAGCTGTCGGAGTGGTTACATGACAATATCCATTTGTCAATAGGTATAGACCTGCACACTAGAAAGGGTAAATTTTAGTGTATGCAAAGTATATCTCAATGCAAAATAAATCCTTCTTTAGGTATAAGAACCAGTGAGATGTACCTGTGGAATTTCAGCTTCTTGTAGTGCCTCTGCCTGTTGTTCTGCATAGAGCTGCGCTGGAGGGTTGGGGACATATTGGGCTGTGGGTGTGCTGTGGCTTCTAATCCTTTCCTTCCCTGGGGAGCAGCACATTTTGCCAGCTGAGAGAGTCACGTGGAGCCTCACATTCCTATCCAACTTTTATCCACTGACCCCTGCCTCCTTCAAGTTCAGGAGCCTCTTGAGTCATCTGATGGTTCATTTATTAAATATGAATTGTAAATTAATTGGTCATTTAAAAAAATTCCATGAAGTTAGTAACTCAGACGCATTCTAGGGATTACACTGGCTTTCACATACAAACAGATCCTCCAAGGGTAATGAGTTAGCTTGTCCAGGCCCTTAGCTTAGAACATCCTTCATTGCGCTCGCTGGGCTGCCTTTCTCTGCCCTGCTGTTTCTGGTCTCTGCTGCAGATTCCAGGGAAGAGCCCGCACTGATAGGAAAATGACACATTTACTCTTCTGCCATACTGTCAGGCTGTGGTTTCTGATTTTTGTTAAAGGAAATGTTACCACCCTAAATACAGCCCCCAGAGGCCGTCAGGCCTAGTGATGGTTCTGAGGATATCTTGATTCCAGAGCAGGCAGCTGATGTGCTTCTTCCTTGACTTCCTGTTTTCTGGCAACGGGTTCGAATATACTGGGTGTCAAGAACCCAGTAAGAAACGAATGAAAATATAATTACAGTTTAGTGAACTATATTGGTAAAACATTAGCATTTCCCCAATTTCTCAGGCTCTTTCTTGATTACGATGAAAAGAGAAGGCGACCAGTTCTTGAGTTCTAAATTATAGTTATTTTTGGTTTTAATTTTCTTGCTTTAATCAAGTAGAATGTTCATCCATTTTCTGTGAGCTGAATTTTAGAAGTTCCCAGGATGCATCTGGATTCAGTTCTATTGGAACAAAAGATTTCCAATCTTAATTCTTTCTACATTAAAATAGGACCAAGATTTCTCTGTGTGAGTAAACAAGAGCGCCCACCGTCCCAGCAGCAGAGAAGAGAAAGCAGAGAGGTCCCCCTCCCAACCCTCTGCTTTAATGACGTGGCAGAGGGGGCAGGGGTGGGGCAGAGGCCAAGATGCAGCGTTTCCTGGAGCTCCAAGACCTCGTCGGAGCCTCCTGCGAGCACTTTCTCTTCCTGCAGTGAAGGCCAGCATTCTTGCACAATTCCACACTGACCCTGCTGCACACATTAATTTATTTTTCCTGAATCCAACTTGTCAAAAAATTCCAAGGTTAGAATCCTCACTATTTCCAAGCCAACCTTTCACCCCAGTGTTTCCCAGTGATGTTCTTAAGGAAGAGAGAAATTTGGTTGGTTTCTTATCAGCTGATTAAACGGACCCAGGACAGGTCACAGACAATTCTGCAACTGCTGCCTTCATGTGATTCAAAGTGTTTTCAACTAAGCCAGTGAGATGACAGCTCCAAAGGAACCCACCAAGTGCCCACCTGGACACTCTCCTTGGTCCCCTATTGTCCCAGCGTCTCAAGGCTAGCTTCCTCTCATCTTTGCCAAGGTTTCTCCAAGCACTAACTTTTCGTGGTTCATGGCATATTTCCCCTATAAGTTTTAAGCTCCTAGTTCTTTTTCTGTGGTGATCTCCCATAGTGTCCAATATAATACTTCACATGTACATTTGCTCACAATGCTTGGGACTGTACTGCAGTCTCCCTGCAGCTTGGAGCCTGTTTCACCTTTTATGGAGCATAGATCTAATTGTGGGCAGGTAAGCATCTTTCAGCCTTAGGGGCTCTAACCTCTCTGTGAGGCTTGGCTGGGTGTTTCTAGATGTTCACTCCCACTAATGGTGTATTTTCTTTGCCTACCTGTATCTATCTCTGCCTCCGCCAGTTTTGTACCATTTAGTGGTGTTGACAATGATAATGATTATGGCCACAGGAGAATTGAGAAGCAGCATAGTGTGGATTCTGCAGGAAGACTATCTGGGTCCACATTCTATTGCTGCTCCTTAGTAGTTGTGTGACCTGGGGCAAGTTGCCTGACCTCTCTGTGCCTCCGTTTCTCATCTGTAAAATAGGGATAATAGTCTCTATTTCATAAGGTTATCATGAATTAGAAGTGAGTCAATGTATGTAAAGTTCTTAAAACTTAATATATCATCTATTATTATTATTATTGGTGATATAGCTACCATTTTTTGAATGCTTACTAAGTGTTGGACAATAGTAAGAATACCTCATATAGTTATTTGTTTATTTATTTTTGAGACAGAGTCTCTCTCTCTTGCCTGGGCTAGAGTGCTGTGGCGTCAGCCTAGCTCACAGCAACCTCAAACTCCTGGGCTCAAGCGATCCTCCTGCCTCAGCCTCCTAGGTAGCTAGGACTATAGGCATACGCCACCATGCCCGGCTAATTTTTCTATTTTTAGTACAGACAGGGTCTCACTCTTGCTCAGGCTGGTCTCTAACTCCGGAGCTCAAGCAGTCCTCCTACCTTGGCCTCCTAGAGTGCTAGAATTATAGGCGTGAGCCACCACGCCTAGCCTCATATAGTTATTTTGAGATGAGTATCCTTATACTCACTTACAGGTAAAGACACTAAGGCTTAGGAACTCACTTAGATCATTCCACTAGTAAGTGGTAGAACCAGGATTCAAACCCAGGGCCGCCTGCGTCTGAAGCCTTGCTCCTAACCAGTATGCTAATACAGCTTCTCATATTAATGTGGCTAATCAACAAATACAGTACATATGGTATATAACTACAGTTCTTATAGCTAACTTTCTTTTTAATCTGAATTTGGAGAGAAATGCAGAGACCCTGTTTTTTTCTCTTCTTCCATGACCTCTTTTCTCCCATTATGGTTGGCAAAAATACCTTGCCAACTTCTTGGAGTGAATGAAAGTTGAGGCAACTATCTTGATCACAGCTTTTGAGGTCTTCGGGATGGCTGGATTCGTCAGGGAGTCGGGCATTTGTGAAGGCTGAGCTACCCAGGGTTGGGGGAAACTCTGGATGGCAGAAGAGGCTCGGTGGTTATACTTTTGTCTTTATTTCCAAATTATTTCTATGACCAGTGGATCAAGTTGTCTAGATTTCGAGGTTGCAGGCATATCTGATGCACATGTCTAATTAGCTTGTGGTATCTGGCATAGGTTAGATAGACCTAGGATTAAATGCTTCTTTCTGTGCTTATTGGGCAAGCCTAGAAAGTCATTTAACTTCTTCGAAGTTCTCTGAAAAGAAAGAAGAACACTCAATTTATCAGGTTTGGAGGGAATTAAAAAAATACATGTGAAAGCTTGAAGTAGGCACTCAAGAAGTGTTTGCTTCTCTGGTTCTGGTCCATAGCCACAAATGTCAGCAAGACGTTTACAATAAATAGCAGAAGGATTTTTTTATGTATCAGACTTAGCCATCACCACCAAGTAGGAAACATTCAGTGTGTGTCCTCCAGACCCACATCATGGTAATCGAGTGCTGGCCAAACACTACGCCAGATGAATTAAATACTTATTGATCTTTGTAGCTACCAGGTAAGATGGGGATTTCCCCCATTTTGCATATGAGGAAACTGAGGTTCCAGAGAAATAAAATTTGCCCAAGTTCACATAGCGAGTTAGTGGCAGAGTTAAGATTGATCCGTCTGACTAAGCAGTGCCATCCTTATGTGAAAGAGGTAGAACAAACGTCATTCATTTGTCAAATGTTTGTTAATCATTTGATATATATTTGGCAGTTTTAGGTGTTATGTGTATAATACAAAGAAATATACATGGGAACTTATGCTCTAGTTGAAAAAACAATCACTCAAATATTGCAAACTTAATAGCCTAAACTCTCCCTCTCTCTCACCACTTGAAAATTCTGGATAAGATATAACAGAAATATTTTAAATTGTATAACTGAGCTCATAAAAATGTAAAAGAAATACCCAAAGTCCCAAAGAAGAAGAGGACACTGAAGAACAAAGTGATAAAGTTTTGAGCTGATGTTGGGGCTGTTTTAGGGACAGGGGGGTTGGTGGTCTCCCTAACCCAGAAGCATGGCTTGTAATGCCCAAGGAATGGAGGGTTCTGAGACCTGTGTACCTCTGGTACACTCAAAGGGTCACACTCTCAGAGAAAGGATGGAATTGAGGAGGGGAGATTAATGTCTTGGCAAAGTAAGACAACAAGGGAACTTGACCTAGGATCTGGGTGGAATAGACGTGTTTTATGAAAATCCATAACAATGAATCCCTCACACGGGTTTGGGGTTTAAACCGATACCACCCATGTGGTCCAGGAGCCTCCAAAGTCAACTCATGAATGCAAAAATAGTGTGTTGATGACATTCCCCCTGGAGTACCTGGTAGAAGCAAATGCAAAACTGAGCTGGAGGGATATACTGTCAGTCCAGGCTGCACAGGAGTGGTACAGACAAAGCCCCACAGAATATGAGCTCACAATGCCAAGTCACAGCACACACACACACAATGTCCCGTGAGACATCAACAACACACATGATGGTTGTGGAAGACGTCATGGAACAGCAACGTTTGAAGACTCTGTGGTTTGAACTTTAAAGGCTGAAGTGATCTGGAGTTGGCTGCAGGCGGACAATTAGCATTCTTGGTGTGAACAATGACAGGGAGATGGGTCTTGACAAGTCACGCTTAAGGATGGCCAGTGGTTAAGATGAGCAGGAGCTGAAAGTTTTGTCAAGAGGTCAGTGAGGGGTGAAACTGAAATATTAAATTGAGGCCCAGTTGTGAAGGACTTTGAATGTCTTACCAAAGCACGGAGTGGCGACATGATGAAAGTTTGGAGAGTCTTTCCAGAATGTCTGGGAATGCTCAGACGATGCAAGGAAGGCGTTAGAAAGGAAGACCAGGATCGGTATCTGGTGGGATATCGTAGGGAAAACGGACAGGTGAGGGAATAGCGCAGCTTGGAGCTCGAGCTGGAGGAACGCATGTAGGTCCCCTTTATTCCAGAAGTTTCCAACTGTGTCCTGCAGCCCTGGAGCACTCCTCTGAGGCGCCCTGGGGTGGGCGTGGGGCAATGTGGGAGAACAGTTTGCTTATTATATTTCACACAATTTGGCTTCGAACAAGCTTCCATTAGAAAAATGAATTTTGGGCCGGGCGCGGTGGCTCATGCCTGTAATCCTAGCTCTCTGGGAGGCCGA
>VBSM01003157.1:11301226-11313434 GCA_008086735.1 Cheirogaleus medius
CTAAAGTCGACACTCGGCTGTGCGCGTTCATCTGTGGCTGTCGACTATAGTCGATGCTCGTATCGAAGTGGTTAAAGACAGACTTTATATTTTAGAGCTGTTTTAGGTTCACAGTAAAATTGAGAGGAGGGCACAGAGCTCCCGTGCACCCCCAATCCCCCCACACGCACAGCCTCCCCACGACCAATGTCCCCCACCAGAGCGGGACATGTGTTACGACTGACGAACATACATTGAAGAGCAGAGATTTTTAAAAAATTATTTCATTTTATTTTTTAAAGCAAAGGAGTAAGCTAAGGCCTTAGGCTAAATCATCCCAGGTGAGAAGGTGTTGGAGTATTATAGGTCTCCCTGCAGAGAATCACGTACAAGGTGCTTAATACATAATCTTCGTTTGATAACCAGGGATCCACCCTCTAGAGAACTCTGTCCAGCATATTGTCAGCTTTGTGAGGTCATCTCCACCCCTCTCAGACCCTCCATAACCATGCTAGCATCTAAAGGAAACCCCCAGGTGTGGCGCGAGCTGTCCAACCACCCGAGGACAGATTGGCATCAAAACTAGGACTCTATTTATTCCACAAATATCGAATGAGTGCAGAGTTTTGTTAGAAATGGCATGTTTACAGGTGAGAACTGGTTCCTTTGTCTGGGCGAACCATCTTTTCTCCCCTCTGCTAGGGCTATAATTTCTGTTCTGCAGCCAGGAGACAGCCAAGGAGCTTGAACGGGAACAGAATAAAAGCCGGGAGGATTTGCATGTGTTTCATGTTGGGTGTGCTCGAGTCCAGCTTTGCTACGGCCTTGGCAGAGGAGGTAAAATGAGCAGCAGGGACGTGGGGGTATTGAGGCCTCCGAGCTGGGTCGAAACTGCTAGAAGATGCAAATTGATAAATAAACACTAAAACAACGAGGCCCTGCTAATCCTCTGACAAAGGACAAATTGCTGATCTCACCTCACCGCCAGGAAGGCTGCCTCGGTTGAACAAAGGCAGCATTTATGGCTTATGTTTTATTTGTAAACTGGCAGCGCTGGTCAGTTAAATGGATTTACTCTCACCTGCCTCCGAGGGGGAGGACGGTGCCAGCTAATCCTTTCTTTCTCTAAATGTCTCAGGGAAACGGTCACCTGATCTGACCAGGAAAGGCCTTGGAGGATGTGCCAAATTTTAGCCACTTTACAGTAACTGCCAAGGCGCTCGTGGACAATAGGGCCAGTGTATGGAGGGAAGGGCTGGGAGCCGCGAGCCTTTCCAGCTCGGGATTTGTGACAGGCCTCGGGTTTCCCCACCTCCCCCCAGCTCTCTCTTCTAGGGCTGGAGGCCTTCTCTGGGGAAAGGTGGTTGTCAGCGCTCCTTGGCACCAGTAGTTCTCTGACAAGGTGCCTGTCACCGGTCCTTGCTGTGGGACCCGGTCTGCCTCCACGTGGGCTCTCTGCCCTCCCCCACTTCCTCCTGGACGGCTGTCACCCCAGCTCAAGGTGTCAGCTCATTCATTATTCCAGCCGACCTGCAGAGGAGAGCCTGGCGCTGAGATGACATCCACACGGACAGTGTTGGCACAAAGCTAATCACCTGGGGAATCTCAGCTAAGTCCCAGTGTCTAGGGGTCTCTGGCCTCCCTCCCCCTCTCCTGGGCTCTGCGTCCTCTCAGCCCATTTCCTCCTCTGCAAACAGGGAGGCGTTCACGCCAGGCGGAAGTGCAGCTCCCCCAGGGAGGGAAGGGCTGTTTCTGGAGTCACTGGCTCTGTAGACACACCCTGCTGCGATGTCACACACAGGAGTTCTGCTCACCTCTTTAAGGTATTAGCATTGTGACACGTCTTCACGCTCCCAGAGCTGAGGAACAGGGACATCATTTTGTGGAAATCGTTTCCAGAGATTGAACAAGGGGTGGTTCCAAACACGGACACAGAATGAACGGAGAATGAGTGGGACTTGGCCCACACAGGGCCTTGGAGAGGGGGCCTGGGAGGAGGGCACCTGCCGCTGTGCCCCTTCTGTGTGAGACTCAGGACACGGACGCTTGGTTCGCCGACCATGTGACTGACTGACACGGCAACACGCGTGAAGACTTTTGTGTCTGTGCAGACTCGGTGCCTCCGCACAGCCCGGCTGGGCAGTCCCAGGCGCAGGGCGGGCGAGGGCACAGGGCTGCGCTGATGTGATATTTCTCGGTTTGGGTCTGAGGTGCAGCTCACGGAGCCTGCTCCCCTCTGTGAGGGGCAGTCCCCTTGCTCCTGCTGGCTTTGTGAAGCGTCTACACCTCCTCTGACGTATCCCCTCTAATGCCTTTCCTGGCAATGATAGTAACACCCGTCTGTGTCCGCGACACCCTGAAACTGCTCTCGTCCAGGTCCTCCTTGATGTCTGTGTGGCCACGTCCACTTGCCAGTCTCTGTCTTCGTGGCAGTATTTGGCAGGCTGGCCTCTGGCCCTTTGACCTTCCCTCTCCCCAGCTTCCACCCACACTCTGCTGCCTCCTGCTCCTCCCAGGCAGAGCTGCCTCAGAGAGCAGATGCCAGAAGCCTCTGCATCCACCCTGGCCCCAAATGAGTTCCCTCTTGTCCGCTCTCATTGTACCCTCTTCTTTCCCTCCATAGATCTTCAATTTGTAACGAGCTTATACTTGCAGAGGTTTACTGTCTGACTCCCCCTTCCAGACTAAGCTCCCTGATGAGACCGTGTCTGTGTTGTTCAGATGTTATACCAGTGCCTAGCACAGGGCTTAGCACACAGTAGGTGCTCAATAGATATTTGTGAATGAGCAAACAGATGGATGAGTGCATGCTTACAATGCACTGAGTAGGATGCTAAGCAGTTCTATATATTATCTTATTTAATCCTCATGTAGAGCTTATGAAGTAAGTGTTATGGTTATTTTGCAGATGAGGAAACCAAAGCCTTAGAGAAGTTAAGGGAATTGCTTAGGGTCGCAGCTGATGTCAGTGCTGAGATTAGAACCCAAATCTGTCTGACTCCAGCTCTAGACTCTTTCATCTCTTATGACTATACGCTGGGGCAGGTGGGGTTGCCTTCCTCCAACATTGTTTTCATCATATCTGTTTCTTACCAAAAACCTTGGTGGTTCCTGATTACCCGTTGTATCTGTACCCAACTCTGCCTAGTCCTTAGGGCTAGAAACTGAGTGCTATTTACTCTTTAACACAGACTTTAAACTTCAGATAAGCAGATCAAGGACAGTTTCTATTTTCTTCTTGTTTGCCTAGGCAGCTAAGCATGCAGGTTCTAGATTAGTCTAGGTTCAAATTCTGGTTTCATTATACCTGTGATCCTCCCTCTTTTGTCTGAATTTGAATTTGACAGGCTCTGTAAAACTGTAACATTTACTTCATTTTATGAAAAAACTGTAGCTTAAGAATTAATGCAAATTATAGTTGAAATGTAGGTAGATAACTGGCATTTCTTAAAGCCCCCTCTCTTAATTCTCTTTTCTAGAGGCTGATTTTACTCTTTTCAATTGTTATATAATTATAGTTAGGTAGGATCACCAGGTAAATGCCAATCAAAACCAAAACAGATAACACTTTGCATCCATTAGATGACTCTTATATATTAAAAAAAACCCAAACAAACAGAAAATAACAAGTGTTGGTGAGGATGTGAAAAATTGGAGCACTTGTGCATTGCTGATGAGAAAATAAAATGGTGCAGCCACTGTGGAAAACGGTATTTTTTGGTTCCTCAAAAAATTAAACATAGAATTACCCATGTGATCCAGCACTCTGAGTATATACCCAAAATAATTGAAAGCAGGGACCCAAAGAGATATTTATATATCCATGTCCATAAGAAGCACTAGTCACAATAGCCAAAAGAAAAGAACAAGCCTGGCATGGTGGCTCACGCCTGTGATCCTAGGGAGGCTGAGGTGGGAGGATTGCTTGAGCTCAGGAGTTCGAGACTAGCCTGAGCAAGAGTGAGACCCCCATCTCTAAAAAAAAAAAAACTAAAAATTTTAAAAGATAAGAACAATGCAAGTGTCCCTCAACAGATGAATGGATATCACAAAATGTAATATACACATGCAATGGAATATTACTCAACCTTAAAAAGGAATGAAATTCTGATAGATGCTATACATGGATGAACCTTGAAAACATTATGCTAAGTGAAATGGCCAGTCACAAAAGGACAAATATTGTATGATTCCACTATTATCAAGCAAATGGGCTCACCACCCGGTGTGCACAGAAGCCAATACTATGGCCCTGGCTTTTGAGAACAGAAAGGCTTTGCTGCAGCACTGGTTAGCTAGGAGACAGGAGGCAGGCTCCAGTCTGTCTTTTTGATTTAGGGTCTGGGGCAAGTTTATGGGATCAGAGGGCAAGGGAAAGGATTTAGGAGGGCTTGGCAGGGTCCGATTGGATGGCTTTAAATTTGACCATTTACAGTAAGGTATGTGGAGCTGGATTTCAGCCCTGGTTCTTCTGGACCAACAGTCCCCTCGTTTCTGAAAGACTTCCGGTGTGCGGGTTTCAGTCACGTCCTGGTCTTCTTGGTTCTGAGGGGAAGAGTCGTTGGTTCCGGATGTTATTAGAGGTCAGAGCTTTTTCTATTGCACATGCCTGGGCTACATGACTTGCAGTTTTTGGCTCTGCTTTACCTACGAAGTAGCTTGACATTTTGTATCAACAGAGTAGGCCCAGTCTGGGCTGGTCCCGTGGTTATATCACTTATATGAGATACCTAGAGTAGGCAAGTTTATAGAGACAGAAAGTAAAATAGAGATTACCAGGGGCTGAGGGGAGGGGACACAGGCAGTCATTGTTTGATGGGTAGAGAGTTTCAGTGAAAGATGATAAAAAAGTTCTAGAGACAGATGGTGGTGAAGGTCATACAATATGAATGTACTTAATGCTACTGAATTAAAAGTGGTTAAAGTGGCAAATTTTATGTTATGTATATTTTACCACAATAAAAAAGAATCAATATAAGAAGTTACTGTATGCCAGGCCCTATTATAAGTACTTTGTTTATATTAACTCATTTAATTTTTAAAACGTTCTAGGCTAATAATAAGCCATAATAATTAGCATATTATTCCTGTGCATATGATTAACCAGCTGGGTAATCTTAGGATAAATGCTATTTGGATATAATAATCTATAAGGTTCTATAATAATCTATATTGCTTTCATTTGATTTTCTAAGACTTCATTTAGAATTTTCTTATCTCCAGCAGAGTGATCTTTCTACTATGTAAATGTGAGCAAATCATTTCAGGGTTCACATTTATGTTGTTTCCTGGATTTCATCTATACTGCATGAACTGGAACCTACTTTTTTAACTGCATTTAAGACTTTTACCAATTGTACTCTATGCTTAAGCCACACTAATTTGCCCCTGGCTCTCTGAGTATGTTATCTTCTTTCATACTAACATGCTTTAGAAAAGGCTGTTTTCTTTGCCTGAAAAGCATCTTCTGTCCCCAAGTCTTGCAGGAATCTTGCTCATTCTTTGAGCCTCACCCAGAGCTCACCACCTCCGTGTAGCCTTCCTTCTCCTTCCCAGTAGGGCTCCTCATTCCCTCTCTGTGCTCTTTCAACATCTTGTGGGCAGCACTTATCTGTACTCAAATTATTTGCTGCCAGGTCTTATCCTCCAGTCCTATGGCTTCCAAACTGGGATTTGAGTGTTCTAGGGATCGTGCAACAGGATTCATTGATGGGGTGTGTGGGGGGGAGGCGGAGATTTTACAAATTCTATTTATATTGTGTATCTCTTCTTTTTCAATATGTTTTATTTATGTATGTATGATGTGTATCAGTATTCTTATATAAATATAAGCACATCTTATATAGATGTGTATATATAATAAATCACTATTATTTATGATAGATTATATGATTAACAAATAAATAAATTTACACATAAGGAGGTATATGCTCAATTTCTTTTTACTTATGGGACAAATTGGAGACTATTGCACTATTGCACTAGACAATGAGATTTTTGAAGGTGGGGTCCTGTTTTAGCCTCAATTTATATCCTTCACCACTATTACTGTAGCTGAGACAAGATATATTCTCAATACATATTTGAAAAGTTGAATGAAAGGGTCTGGAAAAAGTAGGCACTTGATACATTTCATTTTTGTGCTAGAATTTCTTTAATATAAGGGTAATAAATAGTAAATTATATAGTGGTCCAACTCAAGCGATGGTTTCTAAGGTTGATTTTTTTTACAAGAATAAGAATCTCTAAAGGGAGAGCCCATTGTGAATATGGGCTTCTCCATATGCCTGGGTGTCCACTTTAGCAATGGGGGCAGGTTCTGCAGCAGGCAGCGGCTGCTCCCATGTCAGTGTCTCTGCACAAGGACTGTGGGCTTGTGCCACACACCTGGCTCCTCTATGTCCTCCCCACCCTGGCCTCACTGTTCACTTCCCCACTTTCCCATCCCTGCTTCCACCTGGGTGGTTGCACTGGCTAAATAGTAAGATTGTCAGATAAGATAGAGGATGCCCAGTGAAATGTGAATTTCAGGTAAACAGTGAATAATATTTTAGTATAAGTATGTTCCAAATGTTGCATGGGATATACTTATACTAAAAAGTGATTGGTTTTTACCTGAATTCAAATTTTATTTGATTTCCTTTATTTTTATTTGCTAAATCTGGCAACCCTCCTCAGTAGCCTCAGGGGTGTTCTCAAGATAGTTAATAATAGCTATCATTTGTTGAGGCTTCCTCTCTGTGCCAGGGATAGTTGCTATGCACTTTATACACAATATCTCTTTTAAACCTTATATTAATGGCCTGAGATATTATCATCTCCATTTTTACAGCTAGGGAGGCTGGGGCTTGGAGGGGTTAAGCCAGGTGTCCTCAAACTTTTTAAACAGGGAGCCAGTTCACTGTCCCTCAGACCGTTGGAGAGTGTGCACTGTGGGCCCGGGACGAGTTGGCTGCTAAGCAGGACAGACAGCAGCGGCAAAAACACCTGGTGGGCCGGATAAATGTCCTTGGTGGGCTGCATGTGGCCCTCAGGCCATAGTTTGAGGACGCCTGGGTTAAGCCATAGCCCAAGGTCACCCAGTAGGAACTGGTGGAACAAACATTTGAGCTAAGGTGTGTCCAACTCCAAAACTTATTTCTTCTGGGGATATAGATTTGAGTTCAACATCTAGGGCACTTTGGACCAGATACAAATGCCTGAATAAACATTGGACATCATGAAATGTGGTGGGATTTCTTAGCACTAGACATGAAGTTTGGATCAATGTCTTCTGAAGCCTTTTATGTTCAGGCTGAAAAACTCACTGATTATTGTTTAAGGAAGTATATATCCAGGTGGGTATTTTGCAATGGAAATTTTTTATTTATTTGCTTTCCCATTGGGAACTCTAGCTTAACAATCACAGGCAGAATAAGCTACCTGGAAGTGGTGTCACATCACGTATGTGGTATTATTATACAGTCTAGTATTATGACGAACCAAGCCCTTAGCGTCTGGGTAGGTTATTTTTCTCAAAGTCTGGTCCTACTCATAAACCTTTCTGAGTATGAAGTAGATTCATGTCATTAACTACCAGTTTTCAAGTGGGAAAACAATTTTAAGTGACTTCTTATAAAACATATTTATAATTAAGTTCAGATATGTTTATATTAGACAGACAATTACTTTTAGCATATTGGAGTTAAGTTCTGCTGCCTAAAATGCCAATGAGAGTTCTTTAAGATCTTTATGCAGGGCCTCTGGCAGTGAGGGATATATTGCAATTTTTGACAGTGATTCATCAAAACTTGCAAGAAATACTCAACTACTCAAACAGGATGCCACATATGCAGCTTGTATGACAATAGGAACAATCTCTCCTGGGGGTTATCCGTAGGTATTAGGGCAGAGGGTAGTGGGGAAGGATCTCTCTCAAGCACTGCATCCACGAGTGTTACAGGAGGAGCTCCGCAGAACGTGGCAGGATGCAGAGGCTTCGGGACTGGGCAGACCTGAGACCACATCCTGGCTCCACCACTTACCAGCAGTTTGAACTTGGATAGGGCACCTGACCTCTCTCAGCCTCAGTTTCCTCATCTGTACAAAGGGGATGATAGAACCCCTACCTTCACTGGGCTGTGAAGAAGGTTAAATGAAACCGAATGTGTGAAGACCCTTAATACAGTGCCTAACACATAGTGCTTACATCAGTCAAGATGCAGTCAGCCAGTAGAAAGCAAAAAGCCCAACACACACCGGCTTAAATAACAAGGGAATTTATTGCTTCATGTCATTGAAAATCCAGAGGGCAGGCTTCAAGGTTGTTTTAATCTAGCTGACTAACTGCACCGTGAAGGCCCTTCGAGGTGCTGGCCACATTCAAGACCGCCTCCCCTACCTTCCTGCAAGATGAGTAACCTTGCTGTGCAGGACTACACGCCTCCTCGTCAATGTCAGAAAGAGAGAAAGAGAGACTGTCTCTCCCTCCTCCTGGGCTTCCTTCTGCGTGAGCTCTATTTGTTCACGTGCTGTCCTCCCCTGAACCAGTGGCTGTGAAATACCAAGTGTGGATTGGCTCAGGTCTTGGATGAATCCTTGTGGCCAGGAGTATAAAATAAATAATTGTCTAGGACCAATCAGGGCTCACACCTTGATCTGAGGGGCAAGTAAATCCCTTCCAAACTTCATACCAGGAAGAGGGTGGGATTCATGTTACTGAGACAACCACAGACCTACTGTAGCAAGTACCCAACAAAATATTGTTATTGTTCTTATCAGTAACAAAATTCCACATTCTGGAGAATAAATTTCATTAGGGCTGATATTATTACCCCCTGCTATAATCTCTGTGTTGGTGTCCTCCACCTCCCAATGCATAAGTTGGAAACTAATACTCAATGTGATGCTATTAAGAGGTGGGGCCTTTGGGAAGTGATTAAGTCATGGGGGCTCCACCTTCATGATCAGGATTAATGCCTTTATAAAAGAGGCTGAAGGGAGCTCCCTGGCCCCTTCCAGGATGTGAGGACACAGCAAAAAAGCTGCCATCTCTATAAAGTAGGAAGTAAGCCTTCACCAGACACTGAATCTGATGGTGTCTTGATCTTGGATTTCCCAGCCTCCAAAACTGTCAGCAATAAATCTCTGTTGTTTATAAATTACCCAGTCTAAGGTATTTTAGTAAAGCAGCCCAAATGAATTAAGACACCCCCTTTAAATAGTAGCTATTGTCTTTTGGATTCTAAAAAATATTCAGGCCTATCCCCTAGTCATAGATGCACATTCTTCAAGTGTTTCTTCAAATGAATTTTAAGTGACTTTTTAGGTCATAGCTGCCTAGATCCAGAGTTTTTTCTTCTATGAAGGTGGTGATAGTGATGGTATCTTCATTCATCTGAAGCTAGAGAAAGCTGGAAAAAATTTATAGGCTGTCGGCTACTTGAACCTGCCACCCAGCCTGCTATTGGGTCTTTTAGTACGTGGAGTTATACACTGTGGACTAGCTCCGTGAAGTGAACATACTACACACATCAGACGAGAAGCACATTTGGGGCTTTGAAAGAGGACAAACTTGAAGCAAAGCCACGTGCAGACATTTCAGCTGACGAATGAGGTGCAGATGGACAGGTGCTTCTAGTTATAGCTGAGCTCTGGGAACCAGGCAGGGAGGAGGAACAGAACAGCGCGCAACTTTCAAACACCTCAGTCTTGCAGCTCCCACCTAAAGGTGATAACGCTGCCAGTCGGGATAAAAAGAAATCTACTGGCTTTGGATTCTGTATATCTTGCTCAGTGTCTGTGAAGGGCAGTGATCTCTTACATTTTTACAATACTTTCGAGTGCTGTCCGTCATGTACCTTTATCTAACAAGAGTTAGTGCCCAGCATCCCTCTGGATATGCATGTGACACAGATCCGGGTTACTTTGCCGTTGACATCTTTCACACCTCACAGGATGACACAACTTTACCAACTTGGAGCATTTTTATAATCGCTGCTTTAAAGTCTGTCAGGTGATTCCGACATCTGTGTCGTCTCAGCATGCAAGTGGAGATTTTCCTAGTTCTTCATGTGGTGAGGAATTTTGTATTGTATTCTGATTGTTTTGAATATTATGAGTCTCTAGGTCTTGTTTAAATTTCTATGGAAAATATTGCTTTTTTTTTTTTTTTTTTTTTTTTTTTTAATTTCAGTGGGGAATAGACCCAGTGTGTTCAGGCTGCAAGTTCTGACAGGCTTTTGTGGGCTGTGGTTTCAGTGTTGGTTCCACTTTCAAAGTCTTCGTGATGCTATTCAGGTGTGTCCTGTACGTGCACCACCTGGTGGCCAGTCTGGGAGCTGGGGGACGGCTCGTCTCACGGTTTATAGTTTAGTCTCAAAACTTTTGGTAATGCTGCTTAGGGTCAGAATCATGAACGTGCCACTTGGGAGTGAGCCCAGGGATTCATAAACAACTGTGTCGGGTCACCTTCACAAACACCTTTCTCTCAATAATGTCCCTAGCACTTTCTCGTCTCCGGGCTCTCCTGGTCAGTCAGAAGAAAACAAAAGAGAAAACAAGAGATTTCCCTCACTCTCTTTGAGCATTAGGACATCTCTTTCCTTGAGCCAGAACCAGAGAGTTTCTCTTGGACCTCTCTCTGTTCGTGCAGATGCTCACTTCCAGGTTTCACGCTTATATCTAGACTGGACAACACTGAAGCTAAAACTATAGCAAACTCAGGCCAGGTGTGGTAATTCATGCCTGTAATCCCAGCACTTTGGGAGGCCAAGGTGGGAGGATTGCTTCAGGCAGGAGGGTCAGTTGAGCCCAGCAGTTTGAGGTTGCAGTGAGCTGTGATGATACCACTGCACTCCTCATCCCATCTCCCATCCTCCAAACCCACCATTCCCATCGGATGTCTCATTTTATTTAATCACCTTCTCAACCTTTAGGAACCAACAGAGGCCGGGCGTGGTGGCTCGCACCTGTAGTACCAGCACTTTGAGAGGCCAAGGTGGGAGGATCACTTGAGGTCAGGAGTTTCAGACCAGCCCGGGCAACATAGCAAGACCCTGTCTCTAAAAAAAGTAAATTTTTTAAAAAGAACCAATGGAGACTGAGCATGGTGGCTCACACCTGTAATCCTAGCACTATGGGAAGCCAAGGCGGGCGGGTCGTTTGAGCTCAGGAGTTCAAGACCAGCCTGAGCAAGAGAGAGAGACCTCATCTCTACTAAAAGTAGAAAGAAAGTATCTATACAACTAAAAATATATAGAAAAAATCAGCCCAGCATGGTGGCGCATGCCTGTAGTCCCAGCTACTCGGGAGGCTGAGGCAGGAGGATTGCTTGAACCCAGGAGTGTGAGGTTGCTGTGAGCTAGGCTGATACCATGGCACTCTAGCCTGGGCAACAAAGCGAGACTCTGTCTCAAAAAAAAAGAACCAATGGAAATGTTAACCATTCACCAATGCCTCCAGGCTGATGTCATTGCTGCAGACTGTTTCTCCAGCATTGGCCACGAGTGTATTATCGTGGTCACAAAACTCCACTAAAATTATGTTTGAGTGACTGTCTTTCCCACTAGACTGGGAGCACTTTGAGGGTGGGAACTTGTTAATATTTGTCTTTCTGACTCAGAGCAGACCCCCAATGGGTTTTCAAACAAATAAATGACCGTATAGCAGATGGAGGCCAAGGAAGCAGCTTTGTGAGATTAGAGAAGTAAAAAGAAAGAGGAGGAAATGTAGGTATTAAAAAACTGCAAGAATGTTTGCAAAATGGAATGAGATCGCCCAAGTCTCTAAGCTAAAACAAAGCAGTCGTTTCTGGTTTAGGTCAAGGTATTGATACTATTTTGAAACCAGCCTGGATGTTTTCTTATCTGACGGAAAAGGAGATGCCAGGGAAATACAATGAGCTTGTAAAACAGGTATAAGCCAAAACTCTAGGGAACTGAGGAAACGCCTCTGACCTGGGAAACAGCATCACTTGCCAAACTTGAATTCAATTCCCAGCTTACCACTTGCTGCTGGGGGAACTTGGGCGAGTTAATTTACCTCTTTGAGTCTTGATTTTCTCATCCGTACAATGGACACAGTATTTCCTACTTTATAGGACTGGGTTGATGGTTGAATGAGTTAGTTCACATTTCTGGTATGTAGTTAAGGGACCAATAAATAGTAAGTATAATTTGTATTTTCTTGTGATTTAGGGAATGAGTTGGCAGAAGTAGATGAAAAGAGGCATGTGTATATGTCAGTTGGG
>VBSM01003157.1:11321698-11333004 GCA_008086735.1 Cheirogaleus medius
CTTCTTGTTAAAAAAAAAAAAAGAAAGAAATCTCTGGAAATTCAAATTCAACTGTTCCTAATAACTAGAGCTGCAGTTATTGCTTCAGTTGCCAAATGGGTAGGAATCTGAACTTACTGTTCTGCTCTCACCGGAAGCAACACCAAACATTTAGGTGCTGAGGGCTCCTGGCAGGGCGCTGTGGAAAGCGCAGGAAAGCACCTGGCACAGGGACCCGGGGATGTGCCGCTGCTGTCGAGCGAGCGGGCAGGAAAGGGGAAGAAGCTGACATACTGGACTAACTTTCCAGCTTCCCACAGGCCCCTGGTGTCTCTGGCTGCCTAGGATTGCATGCTAGACCTTTGCTGAACTGCCTCTATCCAAACCAACCTGTTAGAATTTTGTCCGTCCCTCCGGTCCTGTCTCTTGGCAGGTAAAAATAAATTGTGTTTAAAAATGTTTCCCTCCTTGTTTGTATAGTAGTGAGTAAAAAAAAAGTTTCCCCCTCACCTGGGCATGCTGGCACACACCTGTAATTCCTGCTACTCAGGAGGCTGAGTGGGGAGGATCACTTGAGTCCAAGAGTTTGAGACCAGCTTGGGCAATATAGCGAGACCCTGTCTGTAAAAAATAAAAATTTCCCCTTGGAATTTCTATTTCAGGACCAGCAAGACTTATTTAGACCACAAACAACACAAGACAAGTGTATACAAAATACAAGAAAATTCATAGAAAATACATGTGACCAATATACGTATAAAGAGATACCCAGTATTATCAGTAGTCACTGAAATACAAATCAAGTCCCTGGTGACAAACCAATTTGAATTGTTTGATTGGCAAAAATCAAGAAGTCTGACAATACCAAATGTTGGGGAGGATGCAGATCTAAAGGACCTTTTACACACATGCTAATGACAGTGTAATTTGCTATGACCACATTGAAAAGTTAACTGGCCTTATTTCCTAAAGTAGAATATTTACAGACCTTATGACTGAGCAGCTTCACTCTGTGATATACAGCAAAGAGCAAACCCTGCATCATCACCATCATAATAACGATAACAATAAAAGTCATATATAAGAATGATCAATGGCACTGTGCAAAAATAGCAAAATAATAACGTCAGGAGAGTAGATGAATAAATACTATACAGCTGTTAAAACGTATGAACTGAGCAATATATAGCAATGTGAATGAATCTTAGCATAGATTAAGTGAAGAAATAAGTCCCAAAAGATTATGAATAGCATATTGCTTTTTATAATTAAAAACAACTAAGATAAAAGTATATAATTTAAAATATAAATATAGATTCAGTACAATTATGTACAAGGGAAAGCCAGGGCGGGATGAACAGGATCTTCAGGTAGGCAGGAGGGGGGCAGGATGGGGCCAGATGGTTGGATCAGAACTATTAACATAGCAGGACGGTGGCCATGGAAGTCAGAATCCGCTAAGGAGTGTGTAACAACTCACCTGCTGAAAAAAAAAAATAAATAAAGGAAAAAATAAAAAGGACTATTAACATCATCCAGGTCCTTGTTTTTATTTTTGGTCATGGGTTTGAGGATGCTTTTTACATTATCAAAAATAACCAAAGAGCAGCAGGTGCATGAGCCAATGAAGAGAGTGTCCCAAGAACCAGGATTATGATTCATTCATAATCTGAAACTACACACCCAAGATTCCCTTGTCCCCCTCCCTGCCCCCCAAAAAACAAACCCAAGAAGTCTCACTTAGGAGCCAGCAGAACAGGGGTTCCCTCCACTGTGTGGTTTCTGCATCATAGAGGGGTGTCTGATCCCACAAAAGCAAAAAGTGTCTGCCTGAGGGTGTCTGCAAATTCCACTCTTCAAGATTCCTTTCTTTTGGCTTCAGGTGTCTCTGCCCTCTATTAGCAGGCACGTGGTGTGGCTGCAGGAGTAGCCGAGTGGATTTACGGTCTCAAATGTGTATTTTTTAGAATAATCTCAACTATCGCTTCATGTCTCTACATAGAAATTTGTTTCATTCCTTTTAAAAACTGCATAGGTTTATGTGCACCCTCATTTATTTAACGACTCTTTTATTCATGGGCATTTAGATTATTTCTAGTTTTTGCTTTTGTAAAAAGACGTTATAGTAAATAAAAATGCTGCAAGAAATGTTCTTCTACACTTGAGTAAGGATGCTGGTAGAATGAATTTCTAGAATCTCTGAGTCCAAAGAAACATATTTACATTTTGGTAGCCACTGCAAAATTGCCTCCAAAATGATTATATCTATTTGCGGCCCCCACCAACAGCATGTCATGATAGGTGCCACGGGCTGTGTTAGAAGCCACAGGTTTACGGCTTCCTTGTTTTCCCTGAGCTGGCAGGGTGGGCTGGGGTGGGAGGCATGGTTCTATGAGCAGGGGCCAGGGGCCAGGCAGTGCTCACCTCCTGACCTTTACGCTGTCCCCTGTGTCCCGCTTGCTCGTGGGCAGGGGCGTGGTGCTTCCTCTTGGCTCAGGCAGGGCCACTGTGTCCTCTGTGCCTCCCGCACTTCCCTTGCAGCCAGCGCACTGGCCCCGCAGCGCCTTCCCTGCTGGGAAGCGGGAGCACTTCTCCGGCCAGCCTCAGGGGGATGCTCTTAGGGTTTGTGAAAAGCCCTTCGGGAGGGAAGGTGCAAACATATCTAAGTCCAAACTTAAAAGCGCGACCCCATAAATAATGGGACTGGGGAAATGCCAAAATATAACGTTACAATGTCAACAAAAGCCTTGTTGTCGCCTAATCAGAAACTTGACATTTCTTCTTTTGGATTCAGACTTTGCAAGGTTTGGTTTCAAGCCGACTACAACCTTCCATGGAAAGCTCACGTTTGTTTGTTCCGCCGTGTTTGCAGTATGTGGCAGAAAAGAAAAGAAAATCTTTTCCCTTTGCTCCCCCTTTTATCAGTTTCATCAAGGAAGGGCCATTTATCATGCTTGGCTCAGGGTTATGTCTGTTTTTAGGGGAATATTTTAACAAGAGTTTGGGTCGAACCTCCTAAATGCTGTCTAACCGCAGCCCAGCGGTCCCCACTAAGCTGACTCCACATGGGCCTTGCTGAGGTCCTGAGTCCTCGTGGTCCTGGTGGACAAGAGCCAGAAGGGGGCTGTTTTAGAGATTAACTACAGGTCAGAGCCAGGGTGTGAGGATCACTTCTCCAAGCCTGGAGGCCTGTGCAGCTGCTGATGGGATGTAAGGGGCTTGTCAAATTCTGACCCGAGCAGACTCAGATCTTTGGCTTCTTTAACTGTAAAACAGTGTCTAGAATTGATCTGGCCTTAGGCACGATGAGGGTCTGATGCATGAAGACTGAGCTGCGTGGAAGAGCAGCCAGTCTTCTTTGGTATCACCTTTCCTTTGTGAGTATAAAAGCCAAACATGATGCTGGAAGAATCCCCTAGAGTAGCATCAATTTAGGATAGCATTAAGAATGTCAGCTTGATAAGAAGTTTATTTTTGTGTTAAAAATTATAAGTATACTACTATGACATTATGTCGTTATAGTTTAAAGGTTATAGCTTAGAAGATGTAAGTTACAAGCATATGCAGTTGACCCTTAAACAACACGGGTTTGAATCGTGTGGGTCGACTTAATGTGGGTTTTCTTTTCCCTCTGCCACCCCTGAGACAGCAAGACAAAGCCCTCTTCTTCCTCCTCCTCCTCAGTCTACTCACGAACTTTATGATGATCCACTTCCACTTAATGAATAGCAAATGTATTTTCTCCTCCTTGTGATTGTCTTAATAACATTTTCTTTTCTCTAGCTTATTTGATTCTAAGAATGTAGCATATAATACATGCACAAAATATGTGTTCATCAACTGTTTATGGTAAGGCTTTGGGTCAACGCTAGGCTGTTAGTAGCTAAGTTTTGGGAGTCAAAAGTCAGTTTTCCTCACGCCTGTAATCCTAGCACTCTGGGAGGCCGAGGCGGGAGGATTGCTTGAGCTCAGGAGTTTGAGACCAGCCTGAGCAAGAGTGAGACCCCATCTCTACTATAAATAGAAAGAAATTAGCCAAACAACTAAAAATAGAAAAAAATGAGCTGAGCAGAGTGGCGTGTGCCTGTAGTCCCAGCTACCTGGGAGGCTGAGTCAGGAGGATCACTTCAGCCCAGGAGTTTGAAGTGGCTGTGAGCTAGGCTGATGCCACGGCACTCTAGACCAGGTGACAGAGTGAGACTCTGTCTCAAAAAAAAAACCTGAGTTTTCGACTATTCAGGGATTTGGGGCCCATAAAACCCCTGCGTTGTTCAAGGGTCAACTGTACTATAATACTGAATGATTTCTATGCCCCTCGTACAAAAGGGCTTAATATATATTAATTAATTTAATCTACAAAAGGTCCTATGAGATAGGCAATAAAATTTACCCACTTTTACACATTATGTACATAGTCATAAATATAAGTACATTAATAATAATAATAAATTACATTTATTTAGTGCTTATTATATTCAGGGAGCTAACCTAAGCACCATTACCTATATTATTTCATTTATTCCTCCTAATCCCATGAGGTAGAGGTTATTATCCCTGTGATGTAGATGAGGAAACTTAAGATAGAGACTAAATAACGAACATACCTAAGGCCACTGAACTATTAAAAGTCGGGGCTGGGATTTGAAACATACCAATATACAGGATAAAGCAAAAGCCATATTGCAGTTAAGCAGTAGGAAGCCTAATTCTTCTGTGAAGTGAAAAGAAAGATAATTTTGTTTTAATTTCCATTGTATTCATAAATAGATATGGCAAAAGCACCATGCAATTGAACATTTTATGTTCAAGGGAGCTACTCCATGTCATAAAGTGACCTGTTATAAAATAGATCACATTTTCCCATAGGAGCAATGTTGTATAATAATAACGGGCCTTGTTCTTGGCTGAGAATTTCATGTCCGATAAATCAACAATATGGTGGAAAAGTGGAACCAAACAATAAAATCACACTTCAAAGTCAAAGGAGTTTAGAACTCAAAGGGACCTCAGAGACTGTATAATAAGTAGCTTTAAAACTGATTTGTTTGTTTTCTTAAATACATAATTTGTAATTTATCAAAATGAAAACCTTTTTGCTTCAAAGAAAACCATTAAGAAAGTGAAAAGACAATGTACAAAATGGAAAAGAATGTTTGAAATCACATATCTGTTAAGGGACTTGTTTCTAGAATATATAAGAAATCTTACAGCACAATAGTAAAAATACAAGGAACACATTTTTTTAAATGAGCAAATGATCTGAATAGACATGGCTCCCAGAAAGATATACAAATGGCAAAAAAATATATAAAAAGATGTTCAACATCATTAGTCTTCAGGGGAATGCAAACCCAAATCACAAAGATGTACTGCTTCACTCAAACCAGGATGGTAGAATTACAAAGTGGTGAGGACTCAGAGAAATTGGATCATAAGGGTACCATAGTTAAATATTATGATATCTCAGGTATAATTCTTATTTGAGCCCATATAGATTAAGGACATGGAGGTTTCCCAATTAATGCATTTCAACAGATGTTGAAGTTAATTCAAAACCTACTTTGAAGAGATATAAAACACAATCAGCACTCATTTAACCTTTTATTTTATATATTATCTTAGTAATCTGGATGTCTAATTGGGTCAAATTGTGAAGCTTTGTTTAGCAATTCACAAAGACTTTTCAATCACCAATTAATAACAGAAGAATTAAACAACTACATAAAAATTAAACTTACATATTAGGAATACATTTCAATTCATCATAGATTCAACACACTTAAATGAATAGAAAAAATTTTATTAACTGACTTAAGAAAAAGGCACTATCTATTAAATTCATGTACTACTGCTTAAAACATATCTATAGAATTTCCACCTCAATGTTTCCTTGCAAAAGAAGTGAAAACCCATAATACAGACTCTCTTTAATAATAAGCCACTGATAAACGCAATAGATTGATAACTTGTATAACATTTCATTCACATGCATTTTTTCAAGCATTACACAATAATTTCAAAGCAGAGAAACCTCTTCTTCAGCAAAATGGTATTAGCTCATATAGAAAACAACTAAAAAAAGAAACATTTGTACAAGAATGGAGATTTTATACAAACCTATACTTGTGTTGCCTTGAGTAATTCTCAGGGATTGCAAGAAAACGGCATCAGGTGAAGAAGAATTGGAGGTCTGTGGCCAGGGGTGAAGGGGCCCTTCCACGTCACTCTGGGCCCTTCAGAGTGTCTGAATTTTTAAACACTGCCACACATAAATATATCAAATGAAATTGCCTTGCTGGGTGCGCTCTCCCTTTCCCGCTTCCTCTCTTACTTCTGTCTCTAGGGCTGCCCCAGCCCTGGGAACTGTGGTGTGCACGGAACCCGGGAAGCTTCCTCTTCCCTGCCACTGCCCAGCGTGTGCTACCGGCACCGTCATTAACTTCACAAGGCCTTCACTTTCCCATCTGAACAATGAAGATATGAAACTCATATGTTTGTAGGAAAGATTAAAGAGAAACTGTCTATAACAGCAGAAATAGAATGGGAGCCACAAATATGAGTTGCATATGTAATTTAAAATGTGTTTAGTAGATGTTTTTTTAAAAAAAGAAAACAAGTGAAAGTAATTTGATGAATATATTTTATTGAACCCACAATGTCCAACATATTACCATTTCGACATGCAATCAGTATAAAAATTATTACTGAGATACTCTACATTCTTTCTTTCCTACTAAGTCATCGAAACCATCTGTGTGTTTTACTGATAATGGCACATCTCAATTCAGACTATCCTCATTTCAGGTGTCCCGTGAATGGCCACCTGTGGCTGGTGGCTGCAGTGCAGGTGTACAACATGCTAGGTGTCCTGCCTGCACTTAGTATGCACTTAATGAATGCTAGCTGTATTAATTTTCTACCTTCGCTCCTGCTGTTACACCTACCCTTTCTCTGTTGAATTCTTGCTCATACCTCAAGGTGCGGCTGTGCTTTCTGGACAGATCCTATTCTGACTTCCTCCCACTCTTTGCTCCCTAATGGCTGTCGCCACTGTAGGTGTATTATTTGTCTATCTCCATAGAGTTCAAGTGCCTGAAGAGTTATAACCCACTTTGGGATCTTAAAACCCTGGGACTTAACTCAAAGCCTGGCCCACCAGACACCAGACGGGCTGAATACCTGTCTCCTGAATGAATAAAGGGACAGAGGAATGGCTGCATATGCATTTGCTTTGGTGGCAGGGCTGCTTATTTGTTTCTTTTTCTTTTTGTTATTTAATTTTTAAATGCTAATTGGCAGACTCAGCTCCCTCTCCCTTCTTAAACTACCTCTCAAGGTCATTTCCCCAAGCTGGGCTTTGCTACAAAAAAGTCACGATAAGAAAAGCAAATGTCTTCCTCAAACACTGGGCCCCCAGGGAAATCACGAAATGTAAGCAGCGGAGCCCAAATACACAACTGATAGGTTTCCTGCGCTCTCTTACTGAGATATCATAAAACTTTGTGGAGTGCAAAGAGAAACTGCTCACTCTCCACTGCTTTCAGGGTTTCGAGCCTGGGAGTAATGAGTCCAGGGGACGAGAGTGCCGGGAGGACAGGGAGCATGTTTACTGAGAGGTTCTCTCTGGGGAGCAGGAGGGGGCGTGGGGACACCAGGACAGGAGGGGCCTCGTCTCAGGGCAGCTGCTAAGGAGCAGGGTTGCTGTGTCCTTTGCTCACATTCTCTTTAGCTCAATTCTCAGAGTGTTCATTTTTAATCCTGGTTTCTGCCCCTTCACGTGGAGTTGGGGGTGAGGGTGGGGGACACAGGCATTTTTTACCCAGGGCTCATTTTTCACCTTCCGTCAAAGCTGTGTGTCAAGTTTGGTGGAACCGGGCCCTAGCGCATTCCCTGTCGCCTGCAACTTTAAGGAACTGCGGAGTTGCTGTGTTTGATGTGTCTTCACTTTAACACAAAGCACACCAGGGCTGGTTAATGATCATGAACTGTCATGGCAGCCACTCTGCAAAGGTGACATTGATGGATGGGGCTGCGGCTTGGGGGGAGGTGGGTGGGTGCAGGGGCAGGAGGTTTATTTAAGCCAAAGCTGATAATAGAGGGGCCTTGTGAGTCACCGACCAGCAGGACTTTAATGGGAGAAAGAGAGGAGGAAAGTCCCCCTTTCTGCACTGCCCTCTGAAGCAGCAGCTCGGCTCTCCTCATCCTGTCTACCAAATCAAAGCATTCCTTGAAGATTCAGATCTATTTTAAATCTTCTGCTGGGAGGGTGGAATAAAAACCCACTTCTGTAATCCACCTCGCCATCTTTCTTGGTTTGGCCTCGTTTATTTGGTAGTTCCTGTTTGCCTCGCTTAGCCTTTTGAAATAGACATCCTTGAACACATTGTGTAGGGAGGAGGCATCTAAGTAAGAATGACTTCAATCTTCTGAATAGGCTTGATCCCCGAGGGATTACCACTGAAAGGTGACTAGGGGTATGAGTTCCCTAAGTGATTGTATCTGGGAAAATAAAATCTACTTTAAAAAATAATTCAGTAAAATTTTGATTCCCATCTTGTGGGACAGTACTTGTCTCTTTAGGTAAATATCAGGACATCACTATCACTTGTAAGCCATGCCGGTGGTATTAGCAGATGAGCCATTTTCCAACATGATGCACCCAGGGTTAGAAGCTAAAGCTTCTCCCCGACCTCAGATGTAGCTGTGCCACTAGAGTTTTGTTAAAATAAGCTCGTGGGGAAATGGCCTGACCACAGACCCCCTCCTTTGGATGGAGATGCCAAACGTGGATCTTCTGGGATCTTTAATCTCTGAGGACTGAGGCAGAGAGAAGGGGTCCGCTGATAATTCTGTGGGCATGAGGGCTAATGCCAGCTGGAGAGGTCCCGTTGGCCCCCCGCTTACTAAATGCAGCATGGCTCCTGCGCGTTGCTGGACAGCGTAAACATCAGGTTCTGGTAAATAAACTCAGGCTATCATGCAACTGTCCGACATGCACTTAAGCCGTGACTGACAGCTCGCTGGGGCGGACTTAGAGTCTAGGGCCGAAGCTTTTGGATGCAGAGGCTCCCAGGTCCCAAGATAAACAAATCTGTCGGTGAGAGTGACCAGAGTGTTAGGTCAGTCCAAGGGTCACTTATAGGTCATCCTGCTGGGAGCTTGGTCTCTGCTTTGTGTTTATCCTGGGGAGAAGAGCAGGAGGAGCCGGGCAGGAGGGTTGGGGGTCCCCTGGGAAAACATCCCTAGCCTGCTCAGAAGCGCCTTTGGAAGTGGATCAGCACCCACCTTGCTCTTAATTTCCAGCAAAGGTTATGGGTGCAGGATGGCATTTTTTACACGAGTTGACCAACAAGTGTCTTTGGAAATACAAATTATAGGATGTGCGCGGCCAGCTCACCTGGGCTGCAGAATCAAGCCAGGGCCTAGACTGAGTTAATAGATTACTGTAAGGAATGGGTGGCAGCCAGCTTTGGAAAAGACAGAGAGGAATGGGAAACTTTTCCTGTTGCTATCCCTCTTCTGGATCTTATCAATTTTCCTTCAAAATATTTCCCCAGATTTACATTCCTTCCTAGCTATGAGCTTTTTTAGAGAGTGATCCTAAACTTGATCTTTTGTGTGTGTCTTGGCTCTTTCAGATTGATAGAGAGGTGAAAATTTGGGTATGTTTTATGGCCCTCTTTAGTTGATTTTTGGCAAAGTGAAGACGATCCTCCCCTATGGACTTCTCTGTGCAGCCATCTTCCAATTCTCGCTCATTTGGAAGACACTCTGGGACAGGAAGAAGATGTGACATCAAAGGAAGAGCTTATGGCACTTTTTGTTTCAAGATTGCAGATGAAAAAGACTTTTTTTTCTTAGAGACAGCATCTCACTGTGTTGTCCAGGCTGGTCTCGAACTCCTGGGCTCAATCAATCCTCCTGCCTCGCCTGCCCACAGTGCTGGGATTACAGGTGTGAGCTATCTCATCTGGCCAAAAAGGACTTTTAATCCAAAATTCAATTGCTTTCTCTGAAAATATCCCTATTTAATAAATAAAAGGTCTAAAGGATAAGCCAGAAGCTGGAAATACTCACAAATAAGTCCCCAGGGATATTGGTAGCCTACTTTAAGTAAACCCAATTTAGAAAACATATGATACATTAAACATGCATTTTTTTTTTTTTTTTTGGAGGCAGAGTCTTACTTTGTTGCCCGGGCTAGAGTGCCGTGGCGTCAGCTTTAGCTCACAGCAACCTCAAACTCCTGGGCTCAAGCAATCCTCCTGCCTCAGCCTCCTGAGTAGCTGGGACTACAGGCATGCGCCACCATGCCCGGCTAATTTTTTCTATATATTTTTAGTTGGCCAATTAATTTCTTTCTATTTTTTAGTAGAGACGGGGTCTCGCTCTTGCTGAGGCTGGTTTTGAACTCCTGACCTCGAGCGATCCGCCCGCCTCGGCCTCCCAGAGTGCTAGGATTACAGGCGTGAGCCACCGTGCCCGGCCTTAAACATGCATTTAAAGACATGTGTAAAGATGCATTTAATGACATATGTAGAGATACATATAAAGATAGCATTAAACGAATTGAAATCATACTGAATGTCTATGACCACAATAGAATGAAACTAGGAATTGATACCAGGAGGATAACAGGGGGCACTCTCTAAACACTTGGAAACTAAACATAAAGAGGAAATCCTTTTTTTTGGAAGTGTCAAGGGAAACAAAAAAATTGAGCTGAATGAAAATGAAAATGTAACATATCAAGATTTGTGGGATACAGTTAAAGCAGCACTGAGAGGTAAATTTATAGCATTAAAATGCTTACATTAGAAAAGAGGGGAAAAAACCTATGCCAATCAGAAGGAAGGAAGCAATACAGATAAAAGCAGAAACCAATGAAGTTGAAAACAGAAAAACAGTAGAGGAGCCTGAAGAACATAGCAAGACCCCGTCTCTACAAAAAATAGAAAAATTAACTGGATGTGGTGATGGGCACCAGTAGTCCCAGCTCCTTAGGAGGCTGAGGCAGGAGGACCTCTTGAGGCCAGGAGTTCAAGGCTGCAGTGAGCTATGATAACACCCACTGCACTCTTGCCCAGGCAACAGAACCAGACCCCATCTCAAACAAAACAAAATAAAAACAAACACAGAAAAGAAAAACAATAGAGGAAACTAAGGAAACAAACATTGATTCTTTTAAAAGATCAGTAAAATTGACAACTCTCTAGCACAGAAAAGAAGAAGACAAAGAAAAGGAGAGACAAGACACAAATTATCACTATCAGAAGTGAAACATTTCATCATATAACTGAATGTTAAAAAAAAAAAAAAAAAAAAAA
>VBSM01003157.1:11336991-11347875 GCA_008086735.1 Cheirogaleus medius
AGGCTGGTCTTGAACTCCTGAGCTCAAACGATCTGCCCGCCTCAGCCTCCCAGAATTGTAAATTTTACAATAACTAAAAGAGTGGAATGGGAATGTTCCTAGCACAATGAAATGATAAATGCTTGAGGTATTGAATACCCCAATTACTCTGATTTGATCTTTAAACAGTGTACACCTATAGCAAAATATCATGTGTATCCCATAAATATACATACCTATTATGTACCTATAATAATTAAAAATAAAACACTTAAAAAACAAAACAAAACAAAGAAGGTACGAAAGGCTCTCTGGCGTCTCCCAAGTTGTCACTCTTCAGATCAATGGGCTTTTCAAAATGACACGGAAAGTGAAGAAGCCCTTTCTTTTCTTCTTTAGGGTTTCATAGACCAAATATATTATTTAATTTAAAAAATATGAATAAAGGGGAGGAGAGGAAAAAAAGAAAAAATGTGAATAAAAATGTAAAGAATAAGTAGAGAGAGATTTTGTTTTTCTCTCGATTCTTCTATAAAAAGTGGGTCTACCAACATTTGATCCGAAGAATTCTTAACTGGAGATCTGTGGATAAGTGTGAGCAGTGGCTGAGACTGTACGCCATATTTTGGCATCTATGCGTTCTTCTGGAGAGGAGTCCACAGTTTTCAAGAGATTCTCCACATCTACGACCCAGAAAATATTAATATAAGAATATCTGTTTTAACAGCTGAAGGATCCAGAGAAGCAGAAGAACTAGATACATGGAGAGGAGCTTATCCCTAGCCAGGTGCCGAGCTGGCTTCCTCTCCACTCACCAAGTCTCTTAAGGGCTGACTCGAACACCCCCTCCCCTGCGAAGCTTTCTCTCATCAGCACCACTCAGCCAGAAGGCATCTCCTCTCTGAACTCCCCACGCCTTTGTTTGCTCCTCTCTTAAGACACTAACTACTTTCTATCATGTGTGAGAGTCTAGACTTCACCTCTGTTCCCCACCCCTGTACCATCATGGACTCGGTCTGAGTAGATAATCTATAAATATTTGCTAGGCAAGTGATGGTACCCATCAACTGTCACTGGGTCCTTAGGGGTTTCATGGCAGCCTTTGCAGAAATGGCCTGGAGAGATTCGGAGGTGGGAATGGTAGATTCTTTCTCTTTTCAACACGCCAACAGGAAATGTAAGGTGTTGGCATGGACTGGGATTTCACATGATGTGAGCCGCGCAGTGGGGAAGGTATAGTCAGTCCTCCTGCAGGGACCGAACGCCTGCTCAGCGAGAAACTATAAGTGCCCCTTGCATCTGCTAGATCCAACTCAGCTGAGGAATTGAAAATTGCACTCTACCTTGTCCCAGTTGTCTTATTTGGGAAATACTTTAGAAACTCCACCAACCTCCTGACTTCACCTTTTCTTTAGGGTAAATCTATTCTTTTAAGGAGGGGTGGGGAGTGGAGAGAGGAGCTCAAGGATTCCTTGTTCCAGTGGAATTTGTCCCAACCTCCCACAGCACTGCCTCCAGCTGCTGTTGTGCATTCTTGGCTTTTGAGGAGGGGAGGCAACCCCCTCTTATCTGGGATTGCCTGCTTAAACAAACGCAGTGGTGTGGAGGTATTGTCCTTTGGAAACTTGGCCTGGGACACTTTACCAAGTGTCTGCAAACATTTAGACACGGAAAACTACCCACTGTTAACCCGGAGCCCATTGTCTCTGCTCCGGCTGCTCTCCCCTGAAAGTGGCTTGTGGTTGGGGGTGGAGGTGGTGAGAGTTGGCCCAGGGGAACCCCTCAGCTGGGGCTCTGGGCCAGGGAATTGTGCTGCTGTTTGTTTAAACAACCTGAGTGTAATTGGATTGTCTGAGATGCCCAAGATGTTTGGGAAAGCAGAGGGGGGAAGGGAGGCAGCTTGCTGGGGCAGAGAGTCACCAGCAGGGACTTTGACGGGTGGCTGGCTGGGTGGTTGTCAGCCCCCAGATTGCAAAGCCAGTGGGAAGGATGGCCCTTCCGGCTTGACCGTGGGCACACCAGGACCTAGGTCAAGAGGTCGGACCCCAGAGTCTATAAAATATTAAAGCTCGTACTTAGAGGTGGATCAGGACATGAGGAATATTTAACTTAAAATCAATTATCCCTTTTTAACCATAACAACCCAAGGATGGCACAAATGAATAGATAATTGTTTGCTTCTTTTTTTCTTTTTTTAAACCTTATTTATTTATTTATTTTGAGACAGAGTCTCACTCTCTTGCCCTGGCTAGAGTGCTGTGGCGTCAGCCTAGCTCACAGCAACCTCAAACTCTTGGGCTCAAGCGATCCTTCTGCCTCAGCCTCCCAAGTAACTGGGACTACAGGCACACCATGCCTGGCTAATTTTTTCTATATATTTTTAGTTGGCCAATTAATTTGTTTCTATTTTTAGTAGAGATGGGGTCTCGCTCTTGCTCAGGCTGGTTTTGAACTGCTGACCTTGAGCCATCCTCCCGCCTCGGCTTCCCAGAGTGCTAAGATTACAGGCGGGGAGCCACTGCGCCGGGGCCTAAACCTTATTTTTTAAAGTCCCACAAAAACGGTTGTCATGACCAGCTCAGGTTTCCCGGTAAGCATGCTGGGCGAGGGATTGTTTAGGAGTGCTCACGTCATTTCCTTGGGACATACGCAGCCGTGGGGTATTCAGCAGGCCTATGGAAAAAGTAAGGCTGTGTTTTATTGTAGAGATCATAGCCTTTCATTTGACCTGGGGAAAAGGACAAAAATGAGAAGAATCTGGGAATAATAGAAGGAATCTTTGCAATGCTGGGCCTGGCCAGCGCCACCCTGAGTGATCAGGCCTCACGTGCTCACGTCACCTGAGGCGCGCGGGTAACAGGGAGACTCCGCAGACCAGGTGGGATTACTTATTAGGGGCGCTTACCGCATAGGAAAGGAATAGAAAAACTGTGGGGCCCCTGTTATGTGCTGGGCCCCAACATACGTAATTTTACCTAATCGCCACTGACACCTGTGACCTAGGTTAGTAGAAAAACAAACCGTGGCTCAGAGGGTTGAAATGAACTTGCCCAGACCACAGAGGGAGAAATGACTGAATCCGAATTTGCACGAAGATCCTTCTGTTTTCAAAACCCTTCCTCTTTCCACTAAAGCATACTCAAAATACCCCCTACCCCCTCAGAAAAAAAGAATGAAAATGTAGAATTCATCACTGTGTAGGTTAAACAACGAATAACCCTCTTTTGTTATGCTAATAGCACATCACACACACAGGCCTTCAGCTAAATAAACAATCCATTAAAGAAAGGATAGAAATGTTAATATTGGTAAAACCTACTGATCTTCTGATTGGGTATAGATTTTAGATTATTTGAGGATGGAATGCTTGTCATCTTCATTTGAAGATGGCTATCAGTTTTTGAAGGTGGCCCTTTTCCTTGGTTAAAATAAAGTTATAGTCAAGTACCTTGTAACTGATTTAATGGAGCAATACCTGACTGGGCACATTTGCCCTTTCACTCCTAACCTGAGCAACTCTGTAACGCTCAAAACAGTTTTGTAAAGTTTGAGAGATTCGTAACAGGTTTTTGATGAATACTTTAAACATTGCTTTCAGAGAAAAGGGCTTTCTGTACTTCCTGGGCAGCTCGGTGTTGCCCAGGCTTTGGGCGGCAGCTACCTCTGCTGTCCTCGACAGTGGGTGTCATCGCATGGGTACAGGGAGCCACAGAGCAAACAGTGGAGTCACAGACAGCACAGAACAATCAGTGTTTTTATGCCATTTGGCAACTCCATTCTGCTAGGCTCTGAGGGCTTCTTAAGGTAAGAGCCAAAGGACTTTTCAAAATCAGACCATGACCACACTTGCTGCGTGGGAGCTGGTAGCTTCTTGTAGCACTCCAGGTCTTTGGCACCGGAAGGCTGCCTGGCTCCAAACACTTTCAAATGAAAGGTCTCAGCTAAGTAGAGGGGATATTTACAACATGGAGAGAAGGAAACACCCAGAGGCTGGTGGCGCAGCGAGGGAGAGTCGGATGGTGACTTTTAATCCAACGCAGCTTGTAGAGGATGTGGAGGGTGAGTGCGGGGGCAGAGGAGGGCTGAGCCACTGCACAGCTGCCACAGGGGTGGACACTGCTGGCCTCGATCATGCCCGGAGATCGCATGGACTCTGGGAATGCATTGCCCATTGGCCAAACCGAGGATTCCAGCTGCCGCGGGTCAATTTAAAAATAATAAGTGGTTTTTTTTTTTTTGCATTTTGCTGTTCTCATAAGGTGTTCATGAATTGTTTTAGGTTGAGAAGTTTGTTCAATTATTAAACAGATGGAGTCTCCTTCCATACTCTTTTGAAGAATGACACCTCCTCCTCCAACCCCCATCCTGACTCCCCAAGTTCTAAACTCCCAATGCTTGAAAGGTTTAAACCTTGTTGGTTTTAATGATGGCAATCTACAATTAACAAATATGTTGGTCATGAGTGTTCTTTCCTGTAGGTTTGTTTAGAAGTGAAAACAATGTGGCTAGTCATAAAAGTTTCTATTTATTTTAGTCTGGCTAGCTCACGTGTTTGGAGGAGGGACAGTTTGGAGGAGGGACGGCGCTCCTCAGGGAATTAGACTTAGTGTGATATGTATTGACGAGTTTCATGGCTAAAGACCAAACAGAGGCTAATGTCTCTTGCTCAGGAGGAATAATCACCATGTTAATGGATTCAAATTCTGTTGCACAGGTTAGTTGAAATGAGACTCCGACTGTTTTGTAATTATCATTACATGGAAATGCACTGAATCAAGAGGACTTAGATATTCAGTTAGAGGCACTGCGTAGATGGTGATGTGAGTTCCCATGGAAAGGCCCTTGGACAAGTTTATTTGCCATGTTTATTTCCTGTCTTGATTATTTCCAGAGTGATCAAGACAGGCAATAGGGAGAACAGGTTGGGTGTGTATGTGTATTCAATTCAGTGCTTAAACCCACACGATCTGGAATCAGAGTTCATGGGTTCAAATCCTGGTTTCACCATTTACCACTTCTGTGATCTTGGGCAAGTGGGCTTACCTTTTTGTGTTTCAGGATCCTAATATCTAAAATAGGTATAATTATAGGGTTAAATAAGATCATATATATATAAATAAACGCATATGCTGAACACACGGTCGATGCTCAATAAATGAAAGCCATTTTTATTAGTAGAAGTGATGGTAGCAGTAATATTTCTCCTTGGGAACAGCACAGGGAGCAGTCCAAAGAGGTCGTCGTGGGTGCGTAGTGACGGGCAAACACAGCAGGAAGGAACAGGTTAGCACCATTTCCCAAACTATGAAAAATAGAGGCAAGAAAGCTTGGATTTATAAAACTCCCTGAAGTGTCAAGGCCAGCCCCTGTAGGGAAGAGGCCATGGTGGCGTCTTGGGAAAACAGTGGGCTGGGAATGGATGAGACCGCGGATTGAATCCTGGGGCTGGGGCTCACCAGCGCTGAGGCTCACCAGCGCTGAAACTTGGAGCAAATTCTCTGGGCCTTAATGTCTTCATTTATAAAATGGGGATTAAAAAATACCTAAATGACAGGGTTGTTGTGATGATAAATAGTGTTATTATGCAGAAGTGTCCCACTTGGATGGACATTCAGGAAATGTTTGTTTTCCAAATAGAATCTGACTTCTTAGGGAATAATGAATCCTTGAGGCATACAGTCCTCTGAGCTAGAGGCCAAAGCGGCCTTTGAAATCCCCCTAGAAGGAGCAGGACTGAGAGCTGCTGGTCACTGCCAGGCGGCCACAGACCTTTCACCCAGGCAGCCTTTGGTCCTTGTGCTTTAGGGGTCAGGAACCCGGCTCACATGCTTTCCGGGCCAGCCCTCCTGGGGCTCATTGTTCTGAGACCTTGTACTATTTGTTCATATAATCTATTAGCAAAAAGGCAAACTGAATATCCTTCACTTGGACCCGGGGCTCATGTCCCACAAAGAAGAGAAGTGAACTGCCTGTGGTGGCCAGTGGCTCTCCATCCTTGTTCCGCGTTGGCCTTTCTGGAAGGCCCTGGGCAGGGAGAGGGCCTGGTGTCTCTGCCTCTTCAGGTCTGTTGGGACCTGGTTCCTGTGTTCTGATGCCAGGAAAGGCCCTGGGACAAGTTTGTCACTGGAGAAGCCACCTCCAGCAAAAGCCCTAGACCATTCCACTTCCTCTCCTCAAATTACTCCTGCCCTTTGGGGAAAGATATACTGAACATGAGGCAGCTGATGGGAATGTCCCCTTGACCAGCTCTGGGACCAGGATGTGAGTCGCCGAATAACAAATGACCAGTAAGGGAGGGCCGGGCAGGCGCCAGCTGCCCGTCACCCCAGCCCTCCTCTGCACCCCCAGCCTCCCCTTCACCTAGTCCTTTTTATAAGTTATTATTTTAAACCAGGGCCTGTAGAAAGAGCACCATGAGAGATCCTTGTCATGCCCAAGTTACAGATGAAAGCATCTAAGGTCCAAACAGGCGTGATCCTTCCCAATTCGTACCTATTCTGTGGCCAAGCCAGGGTCCAAAGCCACTTTTTCTGACTGTAGATGGCCTGTCTGCAACTTACTTCCCTGCATGCCACCTCCTCTAAGTCTGGCTATGCGATGGCCACACTCTCTGGCCTGGCTTGCAAAGACCCCCAGGTAATCTCTGCCACTCTGCACCCACAGGAGTGCTGCCGGTTATCTTTTGTGTATTTGCTGCTCTATCACATGTGTTTTCTGTTTAATTTATGTCTTCCTGTTCCTACCTCCCACCCCAGACACATATTCCAATGAGACTAGATTGTAGGGCCCCTAAAAGGCAGGTGTCGGACTAGCTTACAGCTGCCGTGGAGGAGTTTCCCCCTTAGAGAAGCAAAGGCCACATTCTTTTTTTGCTGACTTAAAAATGTCCTGTTGCTACTTCGTAAGGTGGCAGTGACTCACCATCAATGGTTTCTATTATCCACACCCTTACTTTCATAGTTCAGACTAATTATGACATGCATATCTGTGGGGTCCTCTATGGGACTGAATTGCTCGAGAAAAAAAAGTGTTAGCGTCAGTAAGTTTAATCAGTAACAGAGCGTAGAGTCCCAAGGAGAAGCTTCAGGAAAGGCTTCCTAAGCAACAGGTCCTGCTCACTCCTGCAGACTGAATGCTTAAGGGCTGACCATGCGCAGGACTGAAAGTTTTCTCTGGGCATTTTTGAGGGTTCATGCTATTAAAATGAATAAACAATTAAATATCCTTGATATCATTATGCGCACACACCTATATGTATGTATATTTATATACATATATATTTTCTTTTCTTTTCTTTTTTGTTGTATGGAGTCAGAAAGATCTAGCTGGGTTCACACCCCAGCATTGCTACTCACTGGTTCTGGGACCTTGGGTACAGCTCTTGCCCATTTCTTAGCTATAAAATGTGAGCAATACGCCTTCCTTGCAGGGGTGTTGAGAGGTCTAACTGAGATAAATCATGTTGTCTGGGACCAGCAGCATCCAGAAAGCTTGTAGAAATGCAGAGTCTCAGGTCTCATGCTGGAGCCACCTAATCAGAATGCGCATTTGACAAGGTCCCTGGGTAATTTGCATGTGTGTTGAACGCTCAAGAATTCCTGTCCTCAAGGAACAAATAATCAGTGTGTGGATCTATATGGAGAGGACAGCAGCTATAGCTTACATTTGTAGAGTTCTTTCTAGCCTTTTTTGGAATTGGGTCTTGATAATGATTGGAGAAATAGCCATGAGGCCTTGGTGGCAGATGAAATGTGCCTGGGGTCTGGGGACAGGCTGTGGCCACTGTTGACAGAAGGGGGAAGTTAGAAAGGCATGAGGAATATGAGAGGGAGATGGGGTCCCGAGATGGAGGAAGAGTTCTTTGAAGGCTTTGGGAGCATAGAGATGACAGACACAGAGAGAAATGAGCCTATTTACATAGAATTTGGTAGAGCAAAGTCTTTTATAAAAGTCACAATAGCTTTATACATTGGACTCCACCCAAATATAATATATTCACATATATGGCAGGTGGAAATAAAGCAAAACTATTACTAATTTAAAATAATACATGATGGTGCTGGAATGGAATCTTAGAGATCATTATTGGTCTAATCCTTTTGGACCCTGAAGCCCAGCTAGTTTAGGGACTTCTCTCACATCCCACTTACTGTGTGATCTAGGTTATGCGACCTCCTCTCACTAAACCTTTTTTCTAGACTGTGAAATGGGAAAATGAAAGTGAGTTCATAGGCTGTTGTGAGAATTCAATGAGATAATGCATGGAAAGTACCTAGCCCAGTGCCTGGCCCCAATTAAGTAATAACACATACTATTATCACATTGCTAATGACCCATAGGAGGTAGAGAGGGGAAATTTTTTTTATCAATACTACTACTATTATTAATAAAGATTAAGAGAGTAAGTCTGAGATTCAAGGAGTTGAACAAATTTTCTGCTGTGCCCAATCTGGATAATGGTGATAACATATTACAATAGTAACAAGCCAATAATGATCACAACAATAATTACAATGTAATAAATATTAACCATAGCTGATATTACTTGGGTGCTTATTACAGGCCAAGCACTAAATAAAGCACTTCACTTGGATTATCTCCCTCGGTTCTTCAAACATACATGATGTTTACAATACTACCCCCAGTTTGCAGATGTAGAAACTGAGGCCTAGGGAGATTATTAGGTAATTGGCCCAAGGCCTAGAGCATGTCAGTGGAGCTGGAATTTGAATCCAGACTGACTGGCTCCATTAACTGCTCTCTTAACCACTGTATTAGTTCCCATGCTGAAAAAAACCCAGTGAACAAAATGCTCTTTCCATTGGTGGCTATTTGCTTTCTGGCCTGTCTGATATATTTCAAAGAGAATACACTGGCTGGGCGCGGTGGCTCACACCTGTAATCCTAGCACTCTGGGAGGCCGAGGCGGGTGGATTGCTCAAGGTCAGGAGTTCAAGACCAGCCTGAGCAAGAGCGAGACCCCCGTCTCTACTATAAATAGAAAGAAATTAATTGGCTAACTAAAAAATATATATATAAAAAAATTAGCCGGGCATGGTGGCGCACGCATGTAGTCCCAGATACTTGGGAGGCTGAGGCAGGAGGATCGCTTGAGCCCAGGAATTTGAGGTTGCTGTGAGCAAAGCTGACGCAACGGCACTCTAGCCAGAGCAACAGAAGTGAGACTCTGTCTCACAAAAAATAAATAAATAAAATAAATAAAGAGAATACATGGCTGCAGGCTGAAAAAGAGAGAGTAGCTCGAAAACAGAAGAAAGGAGAGGAAAACCCATTAACCCCCCGTGTGCCGTGCTAGGCGTGGTCACATGCATGAACTCAATAACCCTCTGTGGATGTGTCCTGCATATTCACGGAGGGCAAAACCAAGGCTCGGAGAGGTTGGGCCGCTTGCCCAGGGTACAAGCTAGAAAGTGAAGGGGCTGGGATTTGAGCCTGAGCCCCAAGCCCAAGCTAGTTCAGAGAAGACCTAGAGTTATGACTTGTATTTTTACCCGAAGGAAAATTATACCCATCTCAATTTCCCAAGGTCTTTAAACCTGGCTCTACTTCCAAACTCCTCCATTATAAAGTCTTCAAACAGCCTGAAGAAACTTCCTCTAGAATTGTTTGAAATCCCATCCTGGAAAGGCATATAAATCTCCTTTCTAGAAGTATTTTACTTTTGACTTATGGCTCAACTCTTCCTAGTATGAATTTCAAGTAGCTTACAGATAGACAACTATGCCACAAGAGAATGGAAAAAATTGAGGTAGGAAAGAGAAGTTTAGGTTAGGAATAAGGTTCGTTGCCAAGATATATGCCAAAGGGCCCTGAGTCAGGTGACGTGGCAGTGTGACATTTTTAATTGGAGTGGAATACTGTATTTATTACTCTCAGAGGGACCACAGGCGGCAAAAGCCAAGAAACTTCCAATGGGATCTCTCAAAAATCCATGGGTCATGCGGATGACTATAGAAAACGGGAGACATTTCAGGGCATGGTCTGGCCTTAAAGCTAAAGTTTAGGTTTGGAGACAGGCCCTTCCTTAGTCTGCAGGCCCCCTGGTGAGAAAAGGCTTTGGCCGAAAAATCACAGGCCTTCTGTTCTGTAGCAATTCTCAAGTTCCTAGTGCCTTTTCTCTGTGGTACCAGTTGGATGTGACATTTCACAAAAACTCCTTTTCTTTGACAAGCTCTCTCATGCACGTCATTCTACTGAGGCTGGGGGTCGGGGGGATAGCACAGGTCTTCCCAGGATGCAGAAAGCCTCCTCCCCAGAAAGATGGAACTCCCAAGCTCAGGGCAAGGGGGCCTGCAGTGTTTCTGTCATTTATGGCTATCAGAAACACAGGGCAGGAGTCAGCCTGCATCACCAGACCCCACCCTGTGTCAACAGCCCTCACAAACAGAGGGGCCGGCAGCCACCTTTTCACCGCCTGGTACTGTACACGGGGACCAGCTCACACGCTCGGCCGAAAGGAAAACAAGTACCAGCCCTGTTCCGACGGGCGATAACGCAGGCCCCGGGCGGGCGCTGTTGTTCTCTCCCCCTACGATTCCCAGCAGACTTGTGTTTGAGCTGGGATTGTGCGACCCATTACTCACGGGGGGACGTGGACTCGCTTTGGGAAGGGCAAACTCTGAGTTAAGGAGTAGGCGAGAGTAGCAATGATTTGTGATTGACTAAGCGACTATACCGTCCAGTGGGTCTCACTGCTGGAGTCAGGGCCATTTGTGCAGTTGGTGTGCGTCTCCACCCAGGTGTGAGTTGAGAGTGACCACAGAGAAAGGCAGGCAAGAAACGAACATGTCGTGGGCATCAGGGCAGCCCTGCGTGGTGCCACGTGGAGGGGGAGAGGGGACCTTGCTTTCCAAGGGCCCATTAAACACATCTTTTTTTTTTTTT
>VBSM01003157.1:11390249-11414334 GCA_008086735.1 Cheirogaleus medius
TGCAGACATTCGTGTAGCCCTTCGCAGCACGGAAGCACTCTCACACGCCCGAAATAAATACATCCTTATGACAGCTCTCTCAGGTATGTCCTGTCAGCGTACTTTTTCTGATAACTTATTTGTGTACGCTGTATAATTTTTAAACCACATTTTAATCTCCCAGTAAATTCGTAATTTTGGTGTTATCATCACTATCTTAAAATGAGTAAATGGAGTTCGGAAGTTTCCGGGGCTGCCCTGAGGTTTCCTGCTGCTCGCGGTCAGTCCACTGTGGACTCGTCACTTGGTCCCCGCTCCCAGGGTGACTCTAAGTTGTTCTGCTGCCACACGGTGTCGAGTCTGCTGGGGGTCTGCTCCTGAGCCTCAGGACTGCCACTCCACCCTGCTGAGAAACCCCCGACACCCTCAGGAGAGAGCTCGACTTACAGTATTTCAGCTGCCTGCTTGCCGGCCAGTCTCCCCTCTAAGTTTGTGAACCAGAGGGTGGGGACTGTCTCCATCTTTGTTTCTCTAATGCCCAGAATAGTGTCTGACACATACAGGCACTTGGTGAGTGTTTGTCTATGAACAAATAAGCAAATAAACTCATCTCGGTAGGCAGACTCAAAAACTTATAAAATATTTTGCAGACACTGCAGTTTTCGCATTGAAGTATTTTAGTGTAAATTAGAATTTGGACTATTCCTGATAAGGAGAATGAAAGGGGTTTGTATAAAAAAAAACATTTATTTTTCCTTAGACAAGTGTTGTCTATTCACTCCCATCTAAGTCTCAGAATCTTATCAACCAACAAGGCACTGTACTAGGCTCTGTAGACAAATGAAAGAAATATAAGAGGTGAACCCTCCTCTCAAGGGATTTATAGCTTTGTGGCAGGACTGACCATTCTTTGTCTACTCAAAGGTCTTTCCGTGGAGTTTATAGTACAAACGATAGCCGTAGGTGTGGGAAGAACCATGACAGAGTGGACATGAAGCTTTTCAGAAAGCCATCAAATTGCCCATTTAGAGTCTTATATTTCAAGACCCTCGGCGATGGCCGGTTAGGGAGATGAGCATATCCTTTAGAAGTTAATTCTCCAGATAAATAAAAGGGACACTGCAGAAGCCTACATGTTACAAAATGCAGGAGACAGAGAAGTGTGGGGAATAGTAACCCTTTCATCTTCAAGGCGAGAAAAAATATTGCATGGTCCAGGACAAACAAGCCATAAATTTCCAGCTTGAGCCCCACCAGAGCTGCCTCCTAAATACGGCCCAAGCCAAGGCTGTCGCGCAACATGAAAGAGGAGGAGATCTTCTCTCCCGCCAGCGTCAGCCCTCGAGCTCCCAAGGGCTGGTCCTGTCTCTTGCGAATCCAGCTTAAACTCTCAAGGGCTCCAGCGTCGGGACGTGACAACGTGGAAAACCCGTGGCGGCAGCCAAGACCACCTTACAGACCAGGGGCAGCAGCAGGGTCCTCCTGGAGCCAGAACTGTTAGTTGTAAAACTCTCAGAGCCAGACAGATGCAAGGGAGCAGATTTCTTTGGGGTTCTGTTGTTTATACTTAAGTGTTTGGTCTCAGCAAACCGAAATGGGCCTGTAACAGCCTTGTCATTAGAGATTACAAAGAGAACTACTCTGGTGTAACCAGACACATCTTCTGTTTCTCTTTTTTTTCTTTTTAATATCTTAACTCTTCTATTTGAACAGTATCAGAAATTACATGTATGGTTTTGCAGGCTCTATATAGCCACTATATATACTTTAAATGATGAGAGCCAATATTCATTAAATGCTTATTACTGCCATAGGAACTGTTCTAAATGCAGCAACCCTGTGTGGTGGGTACTATTATTATTGCCATTCCCATTTTGCAGATGTTCCCATCTGTAAAATGAGGCACTGAGACGCTGCGAAATTGAGCGCAGCTGGCAAGCGGTGAAGCTGGGATTTGAACCCAGGCCCTGTGTCTCCAGAATCTGCCCACCGAACCCCTAAGTGACAGGGGTGCTCAATAGGTTGGATGAGGCAGATTTATATGCAGAAAAAGGGACAGCCAAGCCATGCCGTAGGACATTCTTTCTGAAAGTATACTTGGAGACTGAGATTCCGAGGGCGCAAAGCTAAAAGGGAGCAGCAGTCCAGTTCTTATCCTGCCTGTCGCAGTCCAAGATGTGGAGGGAAGAGGGCAGCCTGCTCTCCCAACCTCTCGTCCCCAGCTGCAGCTTGCCCGACGTGCTCGTGGAAAAACGCAGCCTGGCCCAGAGGGACTGAGAGGACACTGGGCGTGGCGTGTGGCAGTGAGGAGCAGAGGCGACTGAGGTATCAAACGCTAGGGGAAGAAATAACTCAACATTGTTGAGTATGAACTATGGAGTTCTGTCCAGAATTTAGAAGCCAGGAATTTGATATAGATAGATACGCCAGCATTTATTCAAAAAGCACAGTGTTGGTTTAAACAGTGAGAAACGAAACAAGGTCTCTAGTCACTGTATCATTAAGGTAGATAAAAAATACGAAAGCAAAACAGCACAACGTGGTTTACAAGGATGCATCGGTGGGGGCAGGGGCTATGGAGGGAGAAGGAATGGGAACTGGGATCTGAAAAAAGTTAGTAAAATAAGAGAGGAGAAAAACACAGTCTGGAAGTGACACAGTCCCCACTGGGAATGTGGATGGTAGATTGTTAGATGTTACATGCCATTCATTGATTCATTCACTCATTCACCTAACAAACGCAGTATTAAAACGCCAAGGGGCTGAGGTGGGAAGTACCCAGAAAAGCACAAAGGCTCTGGGACCAGGCAGGCTGGCGCCCTGTCCTGGGTCCACACATTGCTGAGCAGCCTTGGGCAACCTCTCTAAGACTGAAGTGGGAATAGCATGTAATTCACACGGCTGATGTGAATACTGCATGCAAAGCTCCTCACACACAGTGGGTAGCGCATACCCTTAGTAAACAGCAGCTGCTATCTCTGCTGTACTGATGATCAAAACAAAAAAAAGTCCCTGACTTCTGATGGAAGTGTAACCTTAAACAAATGAGCATATAAAAAAGTTTAATTTTTAAACTCACGCCTGTAAGCCCAGCACCCTGGGAGGCCAAGGCGGGAGGATCGCTCAAGATCAGGAGTTCAAAACCAGCCTGAGCAAGAGCGAGACCCCGTCTCTACTAACAATAGAAAGAAATTAATTGGCCAACTAAAAATAAAAAATAAAAAGTTTAATTATTGAAATTAGTGCTACCAAGGGAAAAGGGTGCTATGAGAGCATTTAAAAAGTTTGAGCTTATTCTGGGGACTTTTGAGATGTTAAGATCCTGAAAAAATGAAGGTCAAGTTAGGGAGCCCAGACGCGAACACTAATGTGACAGTGGCGTCCTTAGCACTGTTGGGAGCAAGGACCCGGGCAGCTCACGCACGCGGAGGGCCTAGGGTCTGAGGTCTCAGGGAGCTGAGGGAGGTGGCCGGAGCTGGGGTAGCCTGTGGGCTGGTGGAAGTGGGTGGGGTGGGGTGAGCCTGAAACAGGTCTGTGCGGCACCCAGCCCCCTTCAGCCCATGTCTCCTTTGGATAACCGTGAGCGTCTCAAGCCCTCCCCCTACACACACAGTCCTGGGGCTTCCGATCTGCTCCCCCAGTTGGGCTGGCCCTGGGTTATTTCGTGTGGATCTCCATTAGCCGAGATGTTATCGAGCTTTTCTCTCTGTAATTTATATCGGACCTCCATAGGCGCTTGTTTTCATTTCCCACATACAAAATGATCATACCATGATTCTTTTCAAGCTACAGCCGCTGCTCCCTGGAAATTCTGAACCTCCCCCTCCCCACTACCGGCCACCCCCAGCCGCGGGCCCTGATTTCCCCAAACCATCTATTACAAAATAAGCAGTGCCAGAGGATGGGAGGGGGAGATAAGATCCTCTGGAAGGTAGGTTAGGGCCAGATAACAGGGCCTTAAATGTTGCCATGGTAACCGCCCCCACCTGAGTCACACATTCTTCTTGCATGAGGTGGGCAAAGGGGGGCCACTGAGGGCACACAGGAGCGAAGGTTGGTTCTTGTGGGGCGGGGAGACTGTAGCTTGATGTATAAAAAATGATTTGGTCAACCTCAAATCAGAGGTTGGAGAGTTGGGTTTTCCATGAGATCCGTCTCCGAGCCCACTAGCTTTCCTTATCACAGAAAACCAGGAGAAAAGGATTTTCCCATTCTGCAAGCTCCCTAAACCTCACTCATTCGGGAAGAGCTCAATATATAGTCTTTAGTTCTAACTTGGGATCTCTAGGTAATACTGGGGGGACAAGGGTGGGGGCAATTCTCTAAGCCATTTTAATATTACAAATGGCAAAACAAAATTAATGCATTGACCTGAAATAAAGATGCACAAGTTAAAGAAATTCAGGTCCTTTGGGCTCAAATTGTATCTACCCAATGTAGTGACACTGGTCCTCTACTGATTTCAAAGACGTATTACTTAATAAATGCAGTGTGTTTGGTAGACAGGATCTTTCAGTACATGAAGTCTGTGGAATAGTAATGATGACAGGTAGTGTTGAGCAAAGATACAGTCTGTGTTGTAAAATGTTTGTTGGAATAATGGAGAGAAGAATCAAGTTCCACCAAGTTCTACTAAGTAAGAGGGAATAATGACGAGAGAGTGGCACAATCCTGGCAAAGCTTCCTTCTACCTGGGGAAGAGCCTTGGTCAAGACCACGGAGCCCGGGAGAAAAGGAGGCGAGGCAGAGGTGCTCTGTAGCTCTTTGCTACTTGTCCTTGAGTGGCGAGTGTCGGTGGCAATCAACCTTCGGAGTCTCCATCAGGCTTCTTGTCTAAATTTGACACTGGCTGGTACCTACTTGTTGATGCACGAGTAGCAGCGGCACCATGTTTGCAAGGAGCTTTAAACCCACCTCCCTACCCCTGCCCCGCACCCCTTTCCCAACTCAGAGAAGCCATCCTCAGTTTAGCCCTGGGCAGGAGTTAGCCTTTAATCTCATTAAATGTTAATGGTAGGAAAGACTTTCTTCATCCCCCTGGTTTCCCATTCATTCATTCAACACATGTCCTTGGTCAAAGTAAGATTTTATGAGGGATGTGTGGGCCTCCGTCTCTGAGTCCAAGGTCTGTGAAGTGAGGACAGCAATCTCAGCTCAACCAGAGTGCTGGCCAGGATGACTCTGACACTATTACCACTTCAGCGACGAACTGTAATTAGCCAGCTGGGGGCCTGCTGGTTAGAAGCCTCCTAAGCCTGCTGGCCGGGAGAGGAGCCAGGCAGGGTGGGCAGGCAGCCGTGGTGCCCAGAGGAGGCGAAGCCCGAGCAGGGCTGTAACCAGGACTAGACTGAAGCGGCAGTATGGGCAAGCCCAGCTGAGACACCGGTCTCTCCAAGGCGTGTGTCTCCCTACACTTCCGCTTACACGTCTGGATGTGGGCGTCCTCCCACCCCTGTTTCAAGTGCATCAAGTATAGATGGGGAGTGTACAGCATCCTTACACAAAATGTTCTTCTGAGCTGTGGTGCCATACTTAGGAGACCAGAGGTCCCTCGACATTTAGCCTTCATCCCCTGCATCTGAAGGTCTGGGAAGTCGAGCTCCTGACAGGTGCTGGGGGCCAACGGAGCAGTTGCCAGGCTGCTGGGAGGGTCAGAGGCGGCTTCCTGCTGTCGGCCAAGCTCAGCGCTTTCCAGAAGGCGGTGAGCGAAAGTCGGTGCACTTGACTGAGCACAAGTCCCGGCATTCTCTCAGCCTTCGCCAACTGGAGGCCGATAGAAATGTTGCTCCTGGGTGAGGCAGCAGGAAACAGGAGCCCCATTGAGCATCCACCAGGCTTGCTCCCACTTTGGCACCCAAAATGGTCAATTTTAGCTGATCGGGTTCGTTTCGCAACTGGGTTATGTGATTCCCAAGCATTACCTCTTATCTCAGAACAGAGGTGTGAAAACAGAACTGCCTTGGCACAGACCGGCCGCCTGACGGAGGGTCTTTGTGTGAGGCTCAAGGTCTGTGGGGTGGAAAAGAACACACGGTGCCGCCCCACAGCCCCCCTGTTCCATCTGCTTTTGCGTCCCTTCGTTCAACGGAGACCAGACTCTGGTCTACCTGCTTTAAATATTCCTGGCCCCTGTAGAAAGGAGAGATAACACCCGTGCCATTACATGGGGCTTTTGCCTCTGCCTGAGGTGCACCTGCAGCCCCAAATGAACTACTCGAATAGCTCGTGGACGTTTCCCGAGTGTGTAGAGGGGCTTGTGCACAGATATGTGGCCAGCACTGTTCCCTGCCCTCTGGGGAGGGAGAAGCAAGATGGCGCCATGCCAGCAGTCGCACAAAGCGGCCTTGTTAACTCTCCTTTAGATGTTCCTGTGTGGCTTCATCGGAGCAGAGGAGGATCTGTTTACACCGACGGGCTCATATTGATCCTCTTGGGGGAGGGGAACGACAATGCTGGGCTCTGTTAGTCTCTGGAGTGTGCCGAAGTGCTTGGCCCACGCTGGAGGGTGTCCTGTGATCCTTCTTGGTTGGTGTGATACTGAATTACACCCCTGCAGTGTGAGCTCATTCCTGGCCTCAGACAACAAGTGTCTGACTAGGTTGGGGACAGAGGAAAAGCTTCAGTGTGGGGTTCTTTGAGAAGCCCATTGTGTCCTGGAAGTGAGTTGTGGGCGCTGGTTTTCAGAGTTGGGCCCCGGAGAAGTGGGCGTCCACAGGTTTGTTTAAAATATACGCGACAGTGAAATCTGTGGGGCTTAAACACATCTTTCACCCAATTCCCTTAAGTCATTGGTCCCCAATCTTTTTGGCACCTGGGATGGATGTCATGGAAGACAATTTTTTCACAGACTGGGGGCAGGGAGGGATGTCAAGTGATGGGAGCCGCTGTAAGTACAGATGAAGCTTCACTCACCCACTGCCCACCTCCTGCTGTGTGGCCCAGTTCCTAACATGCCTTGGACCAGTGCCCATCCTCAGCCTGGCAGTTGGGGACTGCAGCCTTAAGTCATAGTCATGGTCTCTTATATTGGAAAACTTCAGCTGTCTTTTTGCTGTAGTTTTTGTTTCCAGAAAGGTTGTGGGCATTTCAGGCCCTTTGTCCTGCTAAATACACAGGAGGCAGAGAGGGCCCAGGTCAGAGAGGACCTCGGAAGCCCCAGGCCAGCACCCCCCCCACCCAGGGCCCGAATTGCCAAGTCAGACTTATGTCTCCCGCAGGGACTGTCCTCACCCCAAGGACCCCAAGGCGGTGGCCTAAGATGTGGTCCCTGTCACATTCTCTGAAGACTTTCTTTTCTGCTGACTGCAGGATCTACTACACCTCCTCCCTGACCTGGCTTCACCAGTCCACAGCATTAGTAAAATCAGTCTGTCACCTTCTTCCCTCTCTCTTTCCTTGTCCCGTGCACCTACATTTCTTCATGTGGGCCTGCTCCACATCGCTGGCTGTCTTTATCTGCCCCCGGCCCCTGCACGACTGTCCTACTGCGACCGGTCTCTGCCTTTTCTTCTAGTCTGTGAACAAGCAGGGATAGAGACGGCGTCTTTTTTGTTTTTTTCATCCCCAGCACTTTACAGAGGTGGCAAAATACTGGAGCGCAGTAATTGTTGCTGAGTTATTTTTTATAAAAATCTTTCCTAATATGTGCTAGGTGCCTTCCTAAACAAAGTGATCTCAAGGAAATGTAATCGGTTTTGACTGGCTCAGTTGTTTTCCTGAATAGGCTGCGCTGGATCACAGTTGTGTCTGAGCACCGTGGAGTCCTCGTGTTCCAGACTGAGAAGGAAAGGAAAGCATTTCTGGAGGGCAATTTGCACTAACGGCTTTTACAGAGTTGGCCAAATGATTCCACTTCTAGGATCCTACCTCACAAAATAATAGTATATAAGATGGTATCCAGGAAATGTAGTTTTTGAGATCAAAATATTGGAGCTGATAGTTAAAATACCCAGAGACATTGATACCACAGAAAACGATGTGGCTGTAAATAAGAAGGGAGCACGTTTGTATTTCTGACATGGAGGATGCCCAGGGTATCAAGTGGAGAAAGTGAATCAGAGAAAAATGTGAACAGTATTGTCCTCAGACATCTGCATGTAAATGTTTTGTATGTACAGAGAAAGTTCTGGAAGGATACACATCAAGCAGAAGACCATGTCCATTCCTGGGCATGGGATATAGAAAAGAGTGAGAATTGTTGATTTTTATGTTGTTTTTTCTGGAGTGGTTCAAGTGCTGAATTATGCCAAGGTCCAACGTGGGGAGGGGGGAGTATAGGGTTAGAATCGGTGACCTCAAAGCTCTGCCGTTATTAGCACTGACAGGACACGGTCGATTTTTCCCTGCCTTCTGCCTATTTTCTGTCTGCCAGCATCAATGTCCTGCTTCAACAGATCCTTCTCAGGGCTGCTTGTACTTAAATAGAGGATTCTGGAAGATGGGTAAGCTTTTCCAAGAATCAAGGTCATGGTTTGCCAATGGGGAAGGTGATGGGGAAAGAGACCGTTCTAGTCAGGGGACTTCCCTGAAATCACCCGTGGAGGTGGCCAGCAGGGTCTGAGTTTAAACAGCTCCTGGGTCGGGTGTGGTGGACCCTGCCCTGCACTACGTTCTTGCTGGTTGTGCTGTCGGAGAGGAAGTCTGAGTTCAGGTTCATGAGCGGGTGTGTGATGGGGTGGAGGTGGGGGACAATATAGATGCTAATAACCACCGTTTCCTGAGTGTTTATTGTCTCAGCATTGTGCAGAATGCTTTATAAACATTCTTCCATGTGACTCCATGATTAAGTTATCTCTATGTAATCTATGGATTTCTTTTATTCTCTTCATTTCTCCCCCTGATGTGAAAATTAAAACTCACAGGTAATAAGTGACAAGGGCACGATTTGAACCCACGTCTGACCGAATCCCAGTTTCATGCATGTGACACCACACGGCCTATCCAGGCTGGGGGACCTGGCTTAATCCCAGCACTGTGGCTTAGTAGCAACCCAGGCAAGTCGCTTCTCTGAGCTTCCATTCTATCCCGTCAGGTGGAATAACAAGCCCTATCTCACAGAGCTGTGGTGAAGAATAAGGGAGCTGGCGTGTGTCAAGTACAAAGCCCTACTTGGCACCCAGAGGAGAGCCGCAGGCGGTGTGGATTTGGATAGACTTCGTGCTCTAATAACGATGAGCACTGCAGGTACCAGGCCCTTGGCCAGCATTATCTCTTCCGACCCTGCAGTAAACCACCAAGCTGTCTCTCCAATCCCCTTAATTGCCCCGCTTGGGGCAAGAGTTGTTTACATTCAGCTCTGCTTCCTCGCTTCCATTTACACCTCAAACCACTGGAATCTGGCTTGAATCCACCCATGCAGTGGGCCAAGGTCTGGCCAAGGTCACCTCTCGTTTGCTCCAGGCAAAATCGAATACGGAGCCCGTTCAGTCCCTATCTTACTGGACTTCGCCTTTGAGCACTCTGCCCTTGGCCTCTATCTAGTGCTTTCTTCCTCCTGGTTTTCTTCTCGCCTCTCCAGGTGCTGCGGCCCTGCCTCTTTCACCTGCTTCTCACCCTCTTCGGTGCCTTCCTTGTTGTTTCTTAGTGTCTGTCCTAGACCCAACTCTGATCACGTCTAGTTCCTTAATATTTCTGAAACCCACTGAGTTCTCTTCGCTCAGCAGCTGGAGAAATCTTCAGATGTGACCCCTGCTCCATGGCACCTGCCTTTTGCTGTTAGGATAAAGACCACATGGCCCGAGGTCCTGCCCATCTGGCTCTGCCCCCCCTTCAGGCGGACTCTTGCCCACTCGCCCCTTTCATCCTGGGCTACACTGCTGTGCGGCCTCTGAAGTACAGAGCCCCTTTGCTAGTCCTTTTGCACTTGTACTTTGTTTTGTGGCAACACCCCTCCTGCCCCGCCATGCCCTTCTGCTCCCATGGGCACAACACCCAGCACCTTGGCCAGACCAACTTCTGGTCTACATATCGCTTTCTCAGTACCCCGCACCGGGCTAGGTCCACCTGGTTATCTCTTTCCTGGCGCACGGTAACTCTTCTTCCTAGCGTTAATCATGGTTGTAATTAATTATTTGTATAATCATTTGTTTAATATTTTTGAACCATTTCTCCTGAACGTAGTCCCCGCTGGTCTTACTCACCCCTCAATCCCTGATGAACCCAGGGCCTGGAAATGCTCGATAACCAATTTCATCAAATACGTGCCAGGTTCATTTATCCATCATCTCACTCTATCCACTGTTGTAACTATGCGTGTCTTATACATAGGCCTTGGCTGAGCCTGGTTCCTCCTGTCTAAGAGCAGGGCTTTCCGTATGGTCACGTGCAACAACGTGGTTCCCTGAACCGGGTCTTGTTGAAGATGGTCCTGACAGTGTGATTGGCACATGAATTTTTCTGCGTGTGGGTAAAGGTGTTTATTTTGACTTATCGGGGCTCTGTAAGGCATAACATCTACAGAAGTTTGGGAAGCGACTTCAGAATGAAAGGAAGCCTGCAGTAAGGGCATGTCACATAGGGCCACCCTCCAGATTCTTCCAACTGCCCTGGTAATGGATGAGTGGCTTCCTTAGATGCACAGACCTGAGTTGCTTGGCAACTGAGTTATGATGACTTTGCCACCATCCTGCCTCTGCTGTCTCTACTCCCATCACAGGATTGGCCTGTGGCCCTCCCTGCCAGGGTAGTTCCGAGTGAACACGTGTCAGCTGACGTTTGGATCCAGATTGCTGGCGGGTTCCCCGCTCAGCTCATGTGAGTATGAGTGGAGCACAGGTTCAGACTTCCACAAATCTGTTCCTGGCACGGCCGAAATGCTCCTGAACCCTCTTGCCAAACGTCTCCCTTCGGTTTCCTCTGCTTGTCTTTCACTTGACCTTCTGCTGGTCTTCAAAGGCTTCTCTGGCAAGGAGTTTGCTTTCCCAGTGACTAAGTGAGAGCTGCCATTTGGTTTCTTTATAACTAGATTAGGATTTTTTTAATTGTTAGAAAAGAGTACCAAGCCCATTTTTCAGAAAAGCTAAAAATAAATCCCATGCTTACACTGATTATAAATTCTGAACACAAGAAACTCCCAAGCTCCACATCTTTTACAAGATCTGTCCCAAGTTTACAAGGACAGGTTCTGTCTTTCTCCTTCTCAATTCAGAGAGAGCTTTCAACTCTAGCAAGGACTTGTCAAGGTGAAGAGATTGAAGGGTTGAGGGAGAGACGTGCCACAAACTATAACAAAAGCTGGGAGAAATGACATGTCGCTGAATGGAAGGTGGCTTTGTGCAAAATGTAATTTCTTTTGTAAGAAACTGGGAAACAGTTCTTACAAAGTCAAGATGAATTGGTGTGTTAGTACAGAGATTTTTTTTTTTCCTTCTCCAAATGATCAAGGAAAATGGATTTTTAAAATGTAAACATTCTCTCGTAGTATTTACAGCTTCTCTAATATAGGAGGACAAAGGTCTCAGAGCTTAAAGTAAAAATGCAGGAACAGGGAGATAACAGTTCTTTTACAGTTTGATTGTAATCTAAATATAACAAGAAAATCACTCTATACATAAAGCACCCTGATGAATAAATATCTGGGTGAGGCGATTATTGTGTCTTTTTTCCTTTTTCCTTACTTTTTCTTTCCTAGTAAGTTTTCTTTCTATGAAAAAGGCCTTTGGTGATGAAGATAAATAGTGATTAAATGAAAAGCCAATGTTGGGCTTTGCTGATAGAGGGCTTGGGGGAAATGATTTGTCAGGGCAGAGAGGCTAATAGATTAAATGTGAAACCTCAGAGATCACCCAGTTCAATCCTTCATTTTGCACATGAGGGTCCTGAGCTCAGGTAGGTATATGATTTCAAGAGGCACAAAGCCTCATGTCATGACATTTTAGGACTTGCTTATGTCCCGTAAGATACATAGGAATACACTCATTTTTTCTGTCAAACTGATAGTCTAATGAAAAGCTTCCTAAGAAAGAAATCCTTAAGATATCTCCATTAATGACCTCTATTCTCTTTAACAGCAAAGTCACTCACCAATAAAAAATTTTTGGCCGGGCACTGTGGCTCATGACTGTAATCCTAGCTCTCTGGGAGGCCAAGGCGGGTGGATTGCTCAAGGTCAGGAGTTCAAAACCAACCTGAGCAAGAGCGAGACCCCCGTCTCTACTAAAAATAGAAGCAAATTAATTGGCCAACTAAAAATATATAGAAAAAAAAAATTAGCCGGGCATGGTGGCACATGTATGTAGTCCCAGCTACTCGGGAGGCTGAGGCAGGAGGATTGCTCGAGCCCAGGAGTTTGAGGTTGCTGTGAGCTAGACTGATGCCACGGCACTCACTGTAGCCCGGGCAACAGAGTGAGACTCTGTCTCAAAAAAAAAAGTGTTATTCGGGGAAAGTCATGAATGCCCTGGGCATCTAGTTTAGTGTTCACTGAATTTTGGCTATGTTGGTTCTCACTCTATTGTTGGTCCTTGAGAAGTTTCTGTATCTGTAGATTTTGCTCTCTGTCCCCTACTTGCCTGTCTTAGTCCATTTGTGCTGCTATGACAGAGTTATACCAGAGATTGGGTGGCTTATAAACAACAGAAATTTATTTCTCACAGTTCTGGAAGCCGGGAAATCCGAGATCTAGGTGGCAGCAGATTCAGTGTCTGGTTCACATCTGACCATCTTCACATTGTGTCCTCAAGGGCAGAAAGTACTCCCTGGGGACCCTTTTATAAGGGCACAAGTCCTACTCATGAGGGCTCCACTCTTATGTCCTAATTACCTCCCAAAGTCTCCCCCCCGCCCGCCCACTATGAGAAGGGTGAGCCCCTGCAGGCCCAGGAGACCCAGTGGCAAACTGAGCTGAGTTGTCCTTCCAGAGAGGGGTGGCCCAGCCATTCTCTCCACTCCTTGCGTGGACTTAATGTAGCTCCTCTTTCATAGATGCTTACCAGTCTGCCTGCCCACACAGAGCTCTTGTGGGCAGTGACCATGTCTCATTTATTTCTACATCCCAGTATTGAACCCCCAGTCTTTCACACATTAACTGTCATGTGAATTGTATTGAACTCATGTTAGTTTTGAGCCCAGGGCCTCATGAAGCAGGTGTATCTTGCACACATCTCTTTACCTTGGGAGCCGCATGGGGTGGGGACAACTCACGCTGCCATGCTGTAGCATACGTGTTACGGGATGGGTGGCCCCCTGGGCAAAACCCTGCAGTTGGTTTGTGAAAATCTTACTTGTTGAGGTTCTTATTGTTACACAGAAAACAATAAAAAATAACAAATTAAATTAGAAAGAATTGTTTTGTTTTCAAAGTTTTTATTCCATTTTCATAATAAAACACCATGACCCCAAGGAAAAAATACTTTTCTAGTGTGGCAGTCAGGGTGTTAATAGATGTTTGTTGCATGAAGTGATGCTAAAGGGTCATCAAGTGTGAAAAAGCAAAACAGAACTGTGCTTTTCCTTTTATTGCAATCAGTTATTCATGAAGCAGTCACTGAGCCCATCCTGTGGGTTGGTGCCAGAGTAGTACTGGAAATACAGTCCCTGCTTCCAGAGGACTTCCAGATAACTAATGTGACAAAAGGAATTGAATAACCCAATCAAAATGTGCTCACCAGCAGCTCCACCCTGGGGACTAGACCCTTATCTTCATCAGAGGGGCATTGGGAGAAAGCCAATGACATCAGAGTGATTTGGGACATTGTTGTGGCCATTGATAAGGTAGGGTTGGCATTAGGTAAAGTGTAGGAGAAAAGTAATGGTTGGTCTAGTCGTTCACCACCTACTCATGTGTATACTCTGTGTATCTCAAAGCATTTTTCACTGTTGGGGAGAAAAAAACTCAACGTTCTCAAATCCAGTAGGTTGGCATCTGGGGCACTTTTCCAAGATCTTCTCTTGGTTACAAAGACAACTTCTTGTCTTCTGAGTCTTTTTCTATTAACAGTCTTTAAGAAATTGTCTGCATGAGTCACCTGGGACTTGGGGGTGAGTTTATGTGCTCCCGAACAGACAAGAGACACATTGTGTGACACCAGCAGCTAAACTTGTAAAACGTGTTCTAAGCCCCAAATGTATCATGTTTTACCTGCGAAAATGAGCAAATCATATGAAATATGTTTTGGAAAATGCACCCCACTGCCTCTGCAAACTATTACTGAGTGGACAGCAAATTCTGCCCGTGCCTTGCTAAGTTTCAGGGAGGGCGATGCAGGCGAGGTTGGGGGCGCGTTGTTTGCTCAGCATCTCACGCCAGGTCTCGCTTGTGACAGTCTGAAATGCGACCGTGAATAGCAAGTATATCACAAGTGTTCTCAAATATGAAAGTGCAGTTGGAACAAAGAGCAGGCACCAGCCAGACTTCCTCTGTTAAAGATTATCCAACGTATCACCTGGGTGCCAACATTCCCATAAATCCCAGCAGCTATAAGCAGCTCTATCTGACCTAGTGTAACTTAACGGCTTTGAAACCCTGCCTGGGACCTCATAGCATTCCATGAAACGACCTCATCACAGGGGAATGAACTTTATCTTGAAGACTGTAAGTGTGTTTGCTTTAAAGATGATTTACCACGCTCAACAATGACCAAATGTCCTAAATTAAACCTGATCTCTTGTTATAATTATGTATCTCACAATCTCATGAAGAGGAATATGTCAGCTAGGGAAGTGTAAATTTCTCTGGGTTGGCCTTTAAATGAATCCGAAGGCTGATTCCCAGTTGGGCGGAAGCAAAGGCAGTAAGGTTTCTCCTGTGTGGAAGGCAGAACCAGTTCCCTTAGGAGAGACAGCTTGGGAGAAGCTCCTTCCCAAACTCTGCCCCATCTTCCTCCTTCTAGGTCCTTCCTAACTCTTTGTCTCTTGCTCTTTGGGGAAGTGAGGCTCTCAGGGCTCCTGGTCTGAGACAGAGGTCGCCCAGGAGGAGAAGCCAGTTGCTATGAGCAGTGACTGCTCGGGCCAGAGCCCGCCCCAGGCTTCCTTATTCTGGTTTGTTCTGTCCTTTAGCAACAATTCCTCGCTGGCTTCCAGACACACAGCCTGGCTCTGAGAGGGGAATGGCCCACATCCCTTGCTGAAATTTGTTGCCTTTGCTCTAACTGTTACAGGGCACTTATAGTCCAGTTAAAGTAAAGGATAAGGGCTAATCCGTGAAAACCATTTGGGAACAAGCATAAGACAACAAAAATTCAGAGGAGATCAGGTGGCCCATGGGTGCTGGCATGTTGAAAGGCCTTGTGGACAGGGCAGCCCTTGAGCTCCCAAGAGTGAGCAGGGTTTGGGCAGGCAAGGAAAGGGCGTTCTAGATGGGAAATGTAATGTCATAGGTAGATGGCAGGTACATGCTTATTTTATTTTATTTTATTTTATTTTGAGATAGGGTCTTGCTCTTTCACCCAGGCTGAAGTGCAGTGGTCCAATCAGTTCACTGTAGCCTTGAACTTCTGGGTTCAAGAGATCCTCCCACCTCAGCCTCCTGAGTAGCTGGGACTATAGGTGCGTGCCACCATGCCACACCTGACTAATTTTTAAATTTTTTGTAGAGACGGGGTCTTGCTATGTTTCCCAGGCTGTAGCTGAACTCCTAGCCTCAAGCAATCCTCCTGCCTCAGCTTCCCAAAGCACTGGGATCACAGGTGTGAGCACTGTACCTGGTCATCTTTTGTGCACTCTTGTAGAAACTTGTAGCAGAGCTGGGTGGTTTCAAAAGTAGAACCAAAGCCCTGTTCTTCTGGAGTTGGGCAGCAGGTCTCAGGTAGGAGCTGGATCAGAGGAACACAGAGGTGCTTTCCAGCTCTGGAGCAGATGGTCCCACCCACACACATACATGTGAGTAAGCACTAAGTGTCCATTGGCCATTCTGCTGACCTGAGGTCACTTGCCTTTCTTAGATGACGAGGCTGCTTGTTGCAGGGGACAGCAAGGAAATTCTGGCTTTACTCTTGCAAGCTTGTGCTATTTGGGGCACGTGACTGATCTCAGTGCTTTGCAAAATGGGAGTAATGATGCCCTCTTTCCAGAGTTATTCTGCAGGAAAATATGAGGTAATACATTAAATGCCAGGGGCTCTGTAAATGCTGGTTTCCTTTTCTCTTCCTGTGTCTCTCTTCTGGACGGATTTTTCTCCTCCTCTTACCTTTTATTTCGCCCTGCTGGAACTTCCTTTCTCACTTCCCCCACCCACCCCAAATTGTCCCTGGGCTCCGTGTGAAGGACCCAAGTGTGTGTACGGAAAGATTAAGCTGTCTGTTTTATAAAGGAGCAATGTATTCAAAATGGGGCACATCAAAAGTAAATGTAGGTGACAAATGTTTATATTTGGAAAGTGTTTCTGCTTTGATCCTGGTTTCTATTTTTTGAGAGCTTGACAAATGTGCCCTCTGGGCCTTGGCTTCAAACCTCTTCAGTCAGCAGAGCACTTTACTCGACGTGAAGCTCATTTGATCATGCACTTGCTATTCCTCCTAATCCGGGACATTCGAAGTCTCAGAATAGGCCTCCCCTTGTACCCCTGTGTGCCGCCCAGAGCCAGTGTGGCTGGGTCTCTGAAGTCTGGCTCTTAGGACTACAAATGCCACAGGCCGATGGAGGCCTCCCCTGGCTCCATTCCCTGGCTCGGCCACCACGAACAGTCCCCTGACACCCTCCACCTTCCTTCCTTCTCCATGAGCTCACGTGGAGCCTTTCTGAACAACCTCTGACCCAGCTACTTGGGAAGGTGTCAAAGGTGACTTCCCCAAGGGGAATTTCTTCAGGAGAGGTTGTGTGGCATTGAACTCTGACGGAAGTCTCCATACAGTTAGCTACAAAATGGATTTTTCCAGGGTTTCTTAGATTTCTTGGAAGAAAAATCTTGACAGGCATTAAAAAAATATGGTCAGCCACTGCGTCTTGCCCCATCCTTGCAGGTAGGTTATAAAGAGTCCCCAAGTGTGTGGTGACTCAGCATGACAATGGCATTCTGCAGCCTCATGTGGGTTTTAACGCTCCGTCATGCGAAAGCCCCAGCCAGCTGCCAGGTGGATTTTCACTAGAAGCTTCCTTGTCCACAAAGTGGTTTCTTTCAGTCTGAACCAATTTCTTTCCACTTTTGGACCTTTGAGCTGAAAACAGGACAGAAGGTCACTGGGATGGTTGCCACTATTCCTGCCAGGGTCAGTGTCCATCCGGGGAAACAGGATCTGCTCTGAGCATTCCCAGCAGGGGGACTTCAATGGCAGGAGTTGGTTCTGCAGGTGAAGGAACCAAACAGGGGCAGTGAGACAACCGAGAGGGTAGCTCCAGCAGGAAGCCACTGCCACTCCAGGCTGGAAAGACAGGAGGAGGAGGTGGTATTACTTGAGTGTAGGGGCTGGGGTCACCTGGCAGAAGCAGGGGCCATAGTGGGTCCATCTTGCAGGAACTAGAGCCCTGGACGAGATGCATCCTCTACTAGCAGGGAGGAAAGGGGAGAAATGTTCTTCCTCTTCCACCCCTTCCCCATCTCCAGCTGGAACCTCTGGTTGGCCATTGCTGAACCCAGACAGAAGCCACTGACACAGATCCTGGCGGTCTGACACAGAGCCGCAGGTTCAGCGACCAGCTCCCCGCCCTTGAGTTAGAGGGCAGAGCAGGGAACAGTGAGAAGGTTCTCTGGCCCCTGGAGTGAGAAGCCTGCTTTGGGACTTCTCCCTTCTCAGAAAACTGGAAATCAGTAGTAGGAGGAGAGACAGCCAGGATCCTGGAAAGGGAAAGGCATGAATGCCGCCAAGCCGGTGCTCAGTGTGGAGTCGCCTCCCATGCGGGGGGTGGGGTGGGGGTGCTCCACAGGCCCCAACGCTCTCACAGCCATGTGCATCCCTAAATAACTTTTGGGCCTCAGTTGCCAATGACTGTGACACACCGCTGGCTTAGAACTCAGAACCGCTGGTTTAGGCAGGTGGCATTTCCAAGAATGCTCTGGGCTGGGATCAGCGGGTTATGAGAAATGTGACTCTCACATGCCTTGATAACCAAAAGGCACCATTGTTTGGCCCCTTTTGCTAAATGCTGGGTTGTGGTGATGTTCTAGGTCTGAGGACAGGGGTGACTCTGGGAATCTGCAGCCCAGGTCCCATCTCTTACGAGATGACTCCTACAGCTTTAGAGACACTCCCTTCTTATCTCCCTGCGTCCTGTGTGTGCTGTGTGAGAACATATTTTTTGAGAGTTGAGGGTTGCTAAGCAACTCTCTGGAAGTGCGGAGCTGCGGATCTTACACCGCTGAGTCACCTTGGGAAAGACAAGCCACTGCCTGGGCCTTGGTTCTCTCTGGCAAGTGGGAGTCATGGAAGCTTCAAAACGTACCGTATTCCCCAAATGCACACTTTCTGGTGGTGTTTAATAATAGCACATTTTTTTTCTTATTTGCAAATATATGTTTGTTGTAGAAGATTTGAAAAACATAGAAATATTTAAAGAAGAAAATAAAAAGTACCTATGATTTCATAATCCCAAAATAAACATTGCTAATAATTTTGTGAATTTACCTTTAGTTTTTTTTTTAAATTGAGTTTATATTTTAAATTGAGGTTGACACTATATATAATTATACACTTTTCTATCTAATATTAGGTGGAGAGGTCTATGAGTATTTTCCTTTTATAAAAACATGTTTTTTCATCAATAAGTAACAGCCCAGCCAGATGGATGCACTGCATTTTGTTTAGTTATTCCTTATGATAGGATGTTTATAGTGTTTCCAATTATTTCCCTCTAAACATTCTTTCCCATAAATTTAGAACTTAGTACATCTAAAAAAAATAAATACAATTAAGATGTTTTATACTCTAAAGAAGAAAATATTTGCAAAAAAAAAAAGATAGAGGTTCCATGTTCTTAATATATGAAGAGATCTTTTAAATCCATATGAAAATCACTATTGCCCTAATGGAAAAATGCACAGAGAAACTGAAGAATTATCCAGTACCATTAACGTTCAAAGTCACCGGTAGGTAGTCAAGAAACACTCCCCACCACCCAGTGTGGGCTCTGGTTAGTGGCTTGATTCCAAAGCATAGAGTGTGGGAAGGTGGGGGAGGGGAGGGACTTTGCAGAGGAGAAACTCGGCAAATACTACCTTGCCCTGGTGATCAACCCTAACATCATCAACAATAAGTTTGATGTGTTGGTGGTCCCTTTGATGTGCTGTGATGTGACGAGGAGGGCAACTCCCCTCTATGGTGTTCTTACCTGTAACTGCAGTCTAACCATAAGAAAAATACCAGACAGACTCAAATTGGGGGACATTTCACAAAACACCTGACCAGTACTCCTCAGAATAGTCAAGGTCATAGACAAACAAGACAAATCTGATGGATTACCATGGACCAGAGGAGACTAAAGAGACAAGATGACTAAATGTGATGTGATATCCTCAATGGGATCCTGGAGCAGAAACAGGGTATTAATGGGAAAACAAATGAAATCAGAATAACGTGGCGAGTTTAGTTAAAGAGTAATAAACCAATGTTAGTTTCTCTGTTGTAAAAAAAGATCCCATGATGACACAGGATAACAATAAGGGAAACTGGATGAGGAATATACAGGAACTCTCTGCACTACCTCTGCAACTTTATTATGGTCTAGAGCTATTTTAAAGCAAAAAGTTTTATTTACAAAAAATTTTAGAGTTAGGAGCGAGGTTTCTGAGAGTGCGGGGTGCTTGGTGGGTCAGGGCTTCCTCTCCGTGACTGGAGGACCATCTACTGCACCTAGTCCCTTGTGAGGTTGGAGGTTTACCCAAAAGAACAAGCCGTAAATAAGGCTATATTGTTCAAGGAGACAAGTAGCCACCAGCGTAAAAAGTGTGGTCTGAACCATTTGGTGGGAAAGGAGAAGACTGTCCCCTACTCTGGTTATAAAAGGAGATATCTTCACTCTGTTCTACATCGATGACATTGTCACCTCGTTGTAGAATGATGGCTGGAGATAAAATTCTGTAATGCCCTAAATAAGAGTACTTACTTGAGATGAAAGACTATGCACACACATTAATATTCTATTTCTTAAGTATCAAAAAAACCCTGGAACAAATTGTACCATTAATGAAACCAAAGGTTTTCATGGTTTGGTTGACACCCAGCTGTGTTGGGAGGAGATCTGCTTATTACTCTGTCTTTACCACTTACTCGCCCAGTTGTGATATGAACACAAGCAACCTGCAAGCTTGAGAAGGTCCAGGTCTATTTGAGAAGGTGCATTTTGCCATCTTCCAAATAAGAGATTTCAGTGCAACACCACCATGCTGAGCTGCCTCACAGGGCTCTTTGAAAATGTTCAAGTTGATAAAGCTCTTTGAGGACAAGGTACTTTGTGTTGCTTAAGAATAAACAGTTCCACTTGAACATCTCTTGTTGAAGATTGTTCCATGTTGGAAAATAAATAAGAAGCAAGTCAAACCAAATGGGTACACACACATAGTAGAAATCAACAGTGAATTAACAGAAGTGAACATATGTATTCAAGTGATTTATTTTTATTTCACAGTGCTGTGTTAAAATTTTTGTAGATCTTTTTTTGGTAAACTAATTAAGGTGTAGTACCAAGAAATACTATTTGGCTAGATTCTATCTGGAAAAAAAATTTTTTTAAAGATAATTGAATGCTGCAAAATTCCCTGTAGAAGGTGATGACAAATTCTATGGCGACTTTGATGGAAGGCACTCGATGGGGACAGGTGTAAGGAATGAGCTGTCTGGATAAAATTTACGCTGTGCCACCCAACAATTGGATACCCATCTGCCTTCTTTGTTATTGAAAGCTGAGTTTTTCCTGTAGCTTAGAAATTCAACCTGGAAACGCACAAAGACACACACACAATGTATGACAAAATTCCTTCAGATGTATCAGTTAATTTTTCCTTGTAACTCTTGAAGACTTCTTTGATAATCATTAAAGATACAATTAGCCCAATTTTCGTGGACCCTCATCTCTGTAACCATCATTTCTATTTTTGGAACTGCAAGGATAAAATATGACAGAAAGTTTTCACAGGCTTAGATTAACTCCACAGTACATTTTATTTTATTTTTTTGAGACAGAGTCTCACTCTGTTGCCCAGGCTAGAGTGCCGTGGCATCAGCCTAGCTCACAGCAACCTCAAACTCCTGGGCTCAAGTGATCCTTCTGCCTCAGCCTCCCGAGTAGCTGAGACTATAGGCATGTGCCACCATGCCCGGCTAATTTTTTTTTTTTTGTATATATTTTTAGTTGGCCAATTGATTTTCTTTCTATTTTTTAGTAGAGACGGTCTCACTCTTGCTCAGGTTGGTTTCGAACTCCTGACCTCAGCCTCCCAGAGTGCTAGGATTACAGTCGTGAGCCACCGTGCCCAGCCTCCACAGTACATTTTAGATTACCTTGTATATATGTTCTCCTTGGAAGCTGTGATTCTCTCACTGAAATGTCTATTTGTCATTAAATTAAGTATTTTTTTTAAAAAATTAAGTTAAAAAAATTTTCCCCTTAATCCCACTCTTAGCACCACAATTTTTAAATGTCTTTCTGCTGATGAACCCAAGTGTCACAGGCATCCTAGAATGTGTTCTCTTCACGCACCCCCATTCCTCCAAAAAGAGAAGACTCATTTTCCCCTAATGTGCATTTGCAAATATCTCCAGCTTAGAAGTTGGTCGATGCTGGGGCCATTCTTCCTGTCGAAGTCATTATTTGGTAAACACACTTGGTTTTGCCCTTGCATTTTCTTGAGCCTGAGAGATAGGACCGACTACGTGATTTGTAGGACCCAGTGCAAACTGAAAATGCTGGGACCCTCGCTCAGAATTTATTAAGAATTTCAAGAGAGTGACAGCAGAGCTTTGAACCAAGAATGGAGTCCCTCTAATTACCAGGTTGGCACAGGTCGAATGCCTAGGAAGGGGACTTGAGGTTATGGAACTTCTCAGCGTGCCCCATCTACCTAACACTTGAAGAAAAGGTGATGGGGGTAACTTTAGACCCCACTGTCTATCATTCATTCAGAGAGGCTAGTAGGAGCCAGAGAACAGGGAACCAGATACCCTTTGTTCAGTAGCTCAGCCTAGTCCTTGTGGTGAGAGAGTCAGGGGACTATTTAGGAGGGGGAGGGGCAGGATGGCCTAAAGTCAGATTTCTGTAGTCAGGTGACAGCACCTTCTTCATAACGCCAATGAGGGAAGAATAAACCTCACCTGAACACCAAGACCTCCTCCTGCTCCTCCAGAGAGAAGTGGAGGTTGGAAATCCCCTAAATGCCTCTGGGGCCACCTGGCGCTGGGCCTCCCAAAATGTGGACCTCAGTTCAGTTGAACAGTTTCTGAGCAGCTAACTCAACTTACTTACCTAACATCTGGGACAGAGCTAGAAGCTAGAAGTAAATATAAATGAATAAATAAATGAATGAATGAATAAAGTACTTGCCCTTGGAGAGATAGTCTAGTGGGGGAGGCAGATATGTAGATGGATGATAGCAGAATAAATATGTCAGATTTTTTTTTTTTTTTTGAGACAGGGTCTTGCTCTGTCACCCCAGGTAGAGTGCAGTGGCATCATCATAGCTCGTTGCAACCTCAGACTCCTGGACTCAAGTGATCCTCCTGCCTCAGCCTCCCAAGTAGCTGGGACTACAGGCATGGGATGCCACTGGTTGGCTAATTTTTCTATTTTTTGTACAGAGGGGGTTCTCACTCTTGCTCAGGCTGGGCTTGAACTCCTGAGCTCGTGTGATCCTCCCGCTTTGGCCTCCCAGAGTGCTAGGATTACAGAAGACTTGGGACCTCTTGGCCTGATCAGACTAAAGTGACCCAGGCTCTCTGCGTGTCCATGTTCAATCCCGGATGTGGCAGGTAAAAGGAGCTGTGTATCTGGCCAAACACCAGCAGGAGAAGGCTTCTTGTCAGGGGCACACAGCAGTGTCCCCCAGTGAAAAACCCTGGTGTGGGGATGTTTTATTTAAGTTCTGTCTAAATACATTTTCAAGGCTCTAGGTACATATATGACTCATAACCTAACAAATGCCAAAGTTTTCAATGGATTAGATTTGTTTTTAACTTCACCAGTTGAGATGATTAAAGAGTTTATTGCTTTTTTAGATAGCGATAAGAGTCCCATCATAACGTGAAAAAAATCGTCCATGAGTCTCTTTTGCAACTTTAAATGACCTTTTACAGTGTTTTCTCAAAATCAAATACTTTTCTGAAGCAAATAGCTTGACATTTCCTATCATATGATAGGTTGGGGCTATAAAAAGGAGCTGGTAGATAATTCCACATCACTTGTTATAAATTCAGTTTGCACATGAAGGTGTCAATTGCTATACATTCAGTTTGCTTACAAAGGTGCCTGAATCCCCAACAGATCGGATCAGCCATCTGCCAGGCTGTAGTACCCATGTTTTCCCAACCCCAAATTGATAATGATGATTTTTTTATTTGCTAATCATTTGGCAATGACTAGCACACTCCTAAGAACAGCAATTCAGAGGATTTAAAAGTAGAATTGTTGCTCACAAAGAGAACTTCTCTTGCCTTTGTAGCTGGGGTCCCTTGAGATATTCACCTCTGTCCTTCCTTATAGCTGTCCCTGTGCATATTTCTGACCTGATGAAGACTCATTCAATGACACACCAAGGCTCCAAGCCCCATCCTGTCTCCTCATCCCCTTGCCAGGCTAGGTGTGTACGTGTTAGGTCCACGTGAAATGCTGATTGAATGAGTACGTTAGTGATTCCCATTTCATTCTTGCAAGCAGCTTTGCAAACACCAATCTTGTCATGGCCCTGAGTTGTGGTAAGCAGAAAGGAAAGTTCATTTTTGCATGAAGAAACAGAGACCTTACTAAGCAAAACGAACTGCCCAAGGTGACACAGCTAGTTGAGACGAGAGCCAGGCTGCAGACTCAGTCTCCTCGCCTGTTGAGCAGAGCCACTGTCTCTTGTTAAATAACCAAAGTAACAAATGTTGGCTATAAACCCGCCTGATACAATTGGTTAATGATGGAACTTGCTAACTAAGAGTAGCGTCAAAAGGATTTGACGATTTACTGTTAACCTTTCTTGGGAACTCATTTTTGGAAACCAGATGTTAAAACCTTCAATGAGTTAGAGAAGAGAAAAACCAGCTGA
>VBSM01003157.1:11418497-11430200 GCA_008086735.1 Cheirogaleus medius
AAAAAAAAAACCACCAAAAACAACAACAAGGGTAAAATATCTGAGATCCTAGTTGTAGTTTTATTTGGAATTAAAAATAATTTTGGTACTTTGACATTAAGCAAATAGTGAGGCTGAGCGTGGTGGCTCACACCTGTAATCCCAGGTGCTGGGGAGGCCGAGGTGGGAGGATCGCTTGAGCCCAGGAGTTCATGACCAGTCTGGGCAACATAGCAAGACTGCATCTCTACAAAAAAATAAAAATAGAAAATAAAAAATGTAGAAATCTTCACTGCCTAACAGTTCCCTGGTCCCCTTTAATCTCAGAAATAGAGCAGAGGGACCCAGGACAAGGCCATGTGTGAGTGTGCGCTAGCACTGCCACACAGAGTCACAGGGCTGAAAGGGACACGTGCCAGTCTGTCCACTCATCGTCCTAGCTTTGACCTCTTCGTTGCTTAGACTTCTCCAGAATGGAAAACAGAAATACTGGGAGGGACAGGGGTGTTTGGGGAGCAGCTGGGAAAGGGGTTATTAGGGTCATTTCTTGGCCACTTCCAGCACAGACAGAGGCAAGAACACCAACCTGCTTTGAATTACGGACGTGCTGTTGCCACTCAATAGAGGCCTGAGTAGCCTCCAAATCGCCTAACTGGAATGGATCACTTTTCCTGGCAGGTAGTTGATTGCTTTTCCCATTTTCTGAATCTTACTGAATTTCTACATGTGGCCGGGTTCGGTGGCTCACACCGTAATCCTAGCACTCTGGGATGCCAAGGCAGGAGGATCGCTCAAGGTCAGGAGTTCAAAACCAGCCTGAGCAGGAGTGAGGCCCCGTCTCTACTAAAAATAGAAAGAAATTAATTGGCCAACTAAAAATATAGAAAAAAAAATTAGCCAGGCATGGTGGTGCATGCCTGTGGTTCCAGCTACCTGGGAGGCTGAGGCAGGAGGATCGCTTGAGTCCAGGAGTTTGAGGTTGCTGTGAGCTAGGCTGACACCACGGCACTCTAGCCCGGGCAACAGAGTGAAACTCTGTCTCAAAAATAAAAACAAAAAAAACAAAACCCTGACACATCACTGCAGTGCTCCACCATCTTAACCCCTCCGCCCTCCGGCACGTGACCAGCCTGCATTGCAAGAGGTGAAAGATCGGCCTTTTATTGTTTGTTAAAGCACTCAGCAACCCAGAAATAAACATGGACACTGATGTTGATTCGAGAACGAAAGGATATCTTTCAAGTCTAATAAATGTGATAAAAATAAACAATATCCTTTCATAAATTTAATGGAGCATGGCTCTGTGTTTATCTTGTGTCATGTACTTAAGATTACCCCATTGGAAGAAGAAAACACTTGATTAATGCAGGGAGTCTATTTTGTAATCTGCAGTGGTTGGAAAATATTTTCCACTTCCTACCATGCCCTTTTTTTTCCCGCTTCTCTAAGGAAGTTATTAATGTTATACTTTACAGTCATGAGAATGCAACAACTTCTAATGAGAAATCCAGCGGAGTCTCAAACTGCAGCCACCTCCTATTTGGTAGTTGGTTAGAAAGGATCCATGTCCTTTCTTCCATCCTGTGGCTGAGGAATTTTACTTTAGGTGTTATGACATCTGAGACTAATAACAACAGGAATAATAATAACAAATATCTCTAGCACTTATTGAAGTACTCAACAAAGCACTTTCTATAAATTATTTAGCCACACAATCCTATGAGGTAAGAATTTGTTAATTCCCACTTTACGGATGACAATCTAAGTTTCTGGGGTTAAGTGTCTTGTTCAATGTCATACAGCTAATAAGTGGTAGAAGATGAGATTTAAGACTACCTCTGCCTGACTCCTGTTCTCACTTGAATGGATGCATCAGTCATGATATTGAAGGAAGAGTATCCATCTTATTCATTCATTTACTGAGCTTGAGTATAATTTGAGCATTGTCCGGACATCGGGCCTTGGTCTAAGCACTGGAGATACTGGACCAAAGGATATAAAATCCCTGCCCTGGCGGTGCTTATATTCTAGTGAGGTCTAGTGAGATGAGATCTAAAATCAATAAAATAAATGATCAAATATATACTAGTTGAATGGTGACAGATGATATGGAGAAAAATAAATCAAGAAATGAATATAGAGAATATGAGGGCAGGGGTTAGAATTTTAAGCGGGGCAGTCAGGGAAGGTTTCATTGAGAAGGTGAGTTTCCAAGGAAAAGCTGAAGGAAGTGAGGGAGTGAACCGTGTGCCCTGTGGGGGAAGCTGGAACATGCCAAGGCCCTGACGCAGGGCTGTGCTTGGCATGTTTGAGGAACCACGAGACCAGTGTGATTGCAGAAGTGCCAAGCAAGTGGGAGCTGAGAGAGGTACAGGGAGGCAGGATGTTGTCTGCCACAGGCCACACGGGGATGGCTTCTTTCACTCACAGTAAGGTGGGGAGCCCTTGGAAGTTTATAAGCAGAGAAGTGACATGATCTGACTAAAGTTCTAAAATGATCCCTCTGGCTGCCATGTGGGGATAGACTCGAGAAGGACAGAGTAGAAGCCAGGATGCCAGTTGGGAGACTCCTGCAGTAAACCAGGTGGGAGATGGCGGTGGCTCGGCCCAGGGCAGGATCCCTGGCAGGGGTGAGCAGGGGATGGGTTCTGAAAACAAAGGGAAATGAACCAGAATCTGCTGACGGACTGGGAGATGTGAGAGAGAAAGGAGTGTTATGATGCCTCTGAGGTTTTCATCTGGGGTGAATCCACGAGAGGAGTAGATTCTCTCAATCCTTGACCGGATCGCTCAAGGTCAGGAGTTCGACACCAGCCTGAGCAAAAGCGAGACCCTGTCTCTACTAAAAATAGAAAGAAATTAATTGCTCAACTAAATATATATAAAAAATTAGCAGGGCATGGTGGTGCATGCCTGTAGTCCCAGCCACTCAGGAGGCTGAGGCAGAAGGATCGCTTGAGCCCAGGAGTTTGAGGTTGCTGTGAGCTAGGCTAACTCCATGGCACTCTAGCCCGGGCAACAGAGTGAGACTCTGACTCAAAAAAAAAAAAAAAAAATTCCCAACACAAAGAAAAGACAAATGTTGGAGGTGATGTGTATCCCAGTTACCCTGATTTGATCATTACACATTGTATGCGAGTATCAAAATATCACATGTACCCCCAAAATACATACAACTATTGTATATCAATTAAAAAAAGAACAAAAAGAAAACTAAGGCTTTTGTGGCCAACTTTTACCCCATGCAATCAGCTCCCCGAAAAGCAGGAGCCACAGACAGGGGACATCCAACATAGTGGATGCAAATTGACAAAAGCTTATCCTGCCTAATAGAAAATTCTAGAAAAACAAGACCTTTCTCCAGTTTGTTTTCTTCCGGAGAAAATCTTTTCTAACTCAGCCTAAGGGAAAAACATTTGTCACAAACCATCATTGCACGGGAACCTACCATTGTGACCGAATGAGGACAGGCCAGTTAATGGATTATAGAGATGAATATTCTGAGGGTGAGGGTGGGTCATGAGATATGCAAAGTCTGACTTCTCATGCAGATATGCTTATCAGACCGGAATCTTGCAGGTTCCCAGAGGAAGCAGGAATGAGGGATAAGGGAAGGTTTAGCTAGCTGAAGGGAGGCCTAATCTAGGGGCCACAGATTTGACATCAGAGAAGAAGTCTCTAAAAACCAAAGCATGGGGTGAGGGAAGGAGGGAGGGGCAGCATCCCATGGGCCAAGGTCATCTGGGGATTAGGAAACTCAATCGTGTTAGAATTTCCAGGAAATGCTCTTTTTCTACCCCCACCCCCACCTTCACCTTCCAAAGTGCTCTAGACTGTGGTATCAATGTCATAACGAAATATATTTCTTTGAGAGCATTGGAAGAATTTTTTGGTACTTTGTTAGGATAGTTGTAAAACTCTGGGGTTAAGACCAGTGGTCTGTGGTGTAGCGATGACAAGAACGCGCCTTTACAGAGTGCTTGTCACAGGCCGGGCTCCGTGGTGGGTAACCAAAGTGCGTTTTCTAATTGAATCCTCACACAGTCTTAGGAGACGGGTACTATTATTGTCATCCATGTTTTGCAAATAAAGAAACAGAGACTTGGAGAATCAGGTACTTTGCCCAGTGCTTGAGGCAGGTCTGAAAGGCTGACCTCTGTCCCGCTGACTCCACAAGCTGTCCTCTCCGCCAGGGTGGACACCAGGCAGGGGACACAAAAGGGGAAACTGAAGGGCCTTTTCGGGAGGGGGAATTTCTGTGCCCTGCATTTTCAGAATTGAACCATGAAAGGCTGAAAGCCAGTTAACCTTGATTTCAAATTAAGGAGTCAGTTTTCTCAACATCCGACTCAGAAAGAAACACCTACATTCTTCCTTCTTGAAGTAATTTAATTTTCACATTATACTTTAAGGGATATCCTCTATTTACCTAATGTTTTCCTGTTCAGTCTTTTCAGACTATGAATCTTGTATATTTTATACACAAAGGTGACTTTTCCTTCCTTTAATGACCAACGCTTATCAGCACAAGCAACTGATACTGAGCTCATAAATATGTCACTCCGAGTTCAGTCTCGGCCCTTCTCTTCTCTGAGAGCAATTCTTGCAGGACAGTTTTTCTCCCCCTTTCTTTTCCTAACCCTGTGAAGACTGCACTTGTGCCCCAGAAACACCCTTGGACTATGTTTTGGTTTCACTCCCCATTGGCAAATATAAATAAATGAGTGACTGGCGCTTACACACCAAGATCATTTCAGCAGAAGCCTGCAGACAATATAAAACAAGGCCCATGGAGCCAGCGCCTTCCGATTCCAATTAAATATTTCCTGTAAGTCGGTGCCAATTGTGCATCTTGTAAGAACATTTGAAAGCAGAAGTTTGAACTCACAGGGACCCTGTTGCCTTAAAAACCTGTTTCCTGTTTGACAAGACTTTACTAGTAGGAGCAAAGTAGCATATTCAGCAACAAAAATCATTGTCAGTGGTTCAGATGTGCAAAGGTGGTCATTTCCTCTCTGAGTGCCCACAGCCTCTTTCAGTTGTAGATTTCTCCATTCCAGATAGTCTCTCGGAACTCTAGAACTCGATTTCTAAGGGCCCTAATGACATTTCCAGGGTTACAGGAAATGTTTGCTTATCTCCCTATCAGTAGCTCCTACCTTATGCTATCTTGTAAAGTTGCAAAAGCTCTTTGAGACAACCCTATAGATAGTATCTCCCTCTTACAGCGGAGGAAACTGAGGCTCAGGGTTCATAGCTTGTTGGGTTTTGTCTAGAGTACAGTAGATCGTCAGGGACTAGGTGTTCAAGGGTCCACTCTGCCTCGTGTCATGACTTTGCACAAGTTACTGAGATGACTGCTTGTCTCAGTGTCCCGATCCATAAAATGGGGTGGATTACAGCAGGAGATTGACATCGCAGATATGAGATACCTTTGCGTCGGTCATAAGTAAGGCACTATATCGCGACAACACTGGTGAACCTGGGAGACACTATGCTAAGTGAAATAAGCCAATAAGCCATGCACAGAAAGACAGATACTGTGTGCTCTCATTTCTATGCAGAATCTAAAAAAGTTTAACTCATGGGAGCAGAGAGTACATGGTGGTTGCCAGGGGAGGGAAAATGGAGAGATGCTGGTCAAAGGGTACAAAGTTTCTGTTACACGCAATGAATACGTGCTGGAGACCTAATGCACAACATGGTGACTATAGTTAATAACACTTGTATTGTATACGTGAAATTTGCTAAGACAGTAGATCTTAAATGTTATCACCACATGCATACAAAAAAATAGAATAAAAATTATGTGAGGTAATGGATATGTTAATTAGCTTGATTGTGGTGACCATGGTGACCAATGTATACATATATCAAAACATCATGTTGTACACCTTAAATATATAGTTATCCCTCAGTATCCACAGGGGATTGGTTCCAGGACCCCCCTCTGATACTAAAATCCATGGGTGCTCAAGTCCCTGATATAAAATGATGTAGTGTTTTGGTTTTTTTTTGAGACAGAGTCTCACTCTCTTGCCTGGGCTAGAGTGCCAGTGGCGTCAGCCTAGCTCACAGCAACCTCACACTCCTGGACTCAAGTGATCCTTCTGCCTCAGCCTCCCGAGTAGCTGGGACTACAGGCATGCACCACCATGCCCGGCTAATTTTTTTCTATATATTTTTAGTTGTCCAATTAATTTCTTTCTATTTTTAGTAGAGATGGGGTCTCGCTCTTGCTCAGGCTGGTTTTGAACTCCTGACCTTGAGCGATCCTCCTGCCTTGGTAAAATGATGTAGTATTTGCATATAACTTATGCACATCCTCTCCTATACTTGAGATCACATCTAGCTTACTTATAGCACCTAATATAACGTAAATGCTGTGTAAATAGTTGTTATGCTGTATTGTTTAGGGAATAATGACAAGAACAAAAAATTTGTACATGTTCAATACAGATGCAATTTTTTTCTCTAATACTTTTGATCTTCAGTTGGTTGAATCCACGGATGCAGAGCCCACAGATACTGTATACGATTTTTATTTACCAATTATACTGCATAAGGATGAAAGAAAGAAAGGCACTATAATAATCACAAATTAGTATTATTATTAGAGTGTCATTATCATTATTAAAAAAACAACATTATCTTAGGAGTGAAACTCAAAGTACTCCATGAGGCCGGGCAAGGTGGCTCATGCCAGTAATCCTAGCACTTTGGAGGCCAAGGCAGGAGGATCACTTGAGGCCAGGGGACCAGTTTGAGCAAGAGCAAGACCCCATCTCTACAAGAAACAGAAAAATTAGCTTGACGTGATGGCACGTGCCTGTAGTCCCAGCTACTCAGGAGGCTGAGGCAGGGGGATCACATGAGCCCAGGAGTTTGAGGCTGCAGTGAGCTATGATGACGCCACGGCATGGCACTCCAGCCCGGACAAAAGAGTGAGATCCTGTCTCAAAAAAGAAAAAGTGCTCTGTGATCTGGTTCTAGTCTACCAGTCATTTTTCCAGCTACAACTCCCTTCTCCCACTCCATCTCACACACACACACACACACACACACACACACCATCTCTCTTTTTGAACTTTTTCCTCTGGATCTTTGTCCACATAGTCCCTTCTACCTGGGACACTCAATCCTCCCTACTTGGCCTCACACCTCCATTAGGCCACCCCAGACTGGGATAATAAAGGACATTGGTATCAAAATCAGGGAGGCCTAGTGTGTACTCTCAGTGTGATTTAGCCAAGCGACTTCACCTCCCTGAGCCTTAGTGTGCTCACCTCTAAGCTGGGCTAACACTCTTTTTTGTTTTGGGGGTTTTTTTGGAGACAGGGTCTTGCTTTGTTGCCAGGGTATGAGGACAGTGGCCCAATTATAGCTCACAGCAACCGCAAACTCATGACCTCAATCAGTTCTCCACTTTGGCCTCCAAAGTGCTAGGATTACAGGTGTGAACCACCGCATCCATCCAGGCTAACACTCTTTATCTCACAACATTATGGGGACAAAATGAGACAACCCATGTGAAATACATGGCTCAGGACGGGCACAGAATACACCTGAGTCTCTGCCTCCCATGCCCACAAATAAAATTTATGTCTCACTCCCTTGTGCTGTGAATGTCCTTTGCTTGCACCTCTATTATAACATTCACCAAATTCTAGCTTGTGTTATTGTCCCTTGTGTATGTCTTTGCTGCCCTCATGAAATTGTGAGTTCTTTGAGGGCCAAGAAATGCCTGATTTATTTTCTCATATCCCATTGTCCTTGCCTCATAGTAAGTTCTCAGTGTGGGTGTTTTTGCTAGAACTTCAGGAATGTTATCAGCTGGCTCCCTAGCACCTGATTGCCTTGTGGGCTGGGCTGGTGATTAATACTCAGGCTAATTTGTAGAGCCCTGGAAGCTGAGCCATAGACTGGCTACGTGAGTCAGCATGAGGCCCAGACATTCCAGAACCCACCCTGTAGCTGCCCCAAACTGCATTCTCTTACCTGGTCGGCTTTGTGCAAATTTATTCGAGTGAACTTTTGCGTGACCATGTGAATATGATTTGATAAAGTGAGATTCAAGTATTCAGTTAACAAATCTGTACCACTAATGCTACTAGTGAATAGGTACTACATTCTAGGCAGGGTGCTGGGCCCCTTACTCATGTGATATTTATCTCATAAAAATCCTGAGAGGCAATGTTGTTTTTTCCCATTTTACAGCAAAATGATGCTTAAACAGTACTTGCAATATCCTGTGCTAGGTTCTAGAGGTATCCATTAGCAAACACCAAGCTCCTGGTTGTTAAGATCACAATGTAGTAGCAGAGATAGGCAAACAAATCATTAAATGCATCACGAGGCTCATATATTAAGTTAAAAAGTGGGGTCACAGTGGGGTAGAACAATTAATGTTATTGGGAATGAGAAATTATTACCATGAAAAGAGGTAATATTTGAACAGATCTTAAACGATGAGGGATCAGAGAACAGATAAAAGGAGAAAGGGCAATTCTAGCAATAGGGAAGAGTGTGTTCAAGGTTATGGAAGAAAGAACAGGGCCTGTTTCAGTTGTGGTAGAAAAAGGAGGCAAAATTCAGGATGGGACAGGACTACGTACCATGCCAAAGAGCTTGGTATTTTTTCTGTAGGCAATGGGAAGCCCTGGAGAATTCTACACATGGAAATTACTTTGGTGTGTTCGAGCAATCAAGTAGTGGCCTCGGAGTGGCAAGAGACAATGAAGACGCCCTGAGCATGTTAGCTATAAAGTTGTGTCAACATTGAAAGTCATTCCAGTGAAAATATAAATGGGTTCTGTCGTCATCCCTGGACATTAGCAAAATTAAACTTCTTCCCTTTCAAGGATTATTTCTTCTTTGGTTAAAATTAGGAGGAACTAAGCTGTGTTTTCAAAACACTTCCTTTCAGGAACTTTCAGAGAAAGTTTACTTTGTAAGATGTTTTGACCCATAGTACGGTAATTATAAATCTTTTGAGTGACTATATTTCTTTCATTAGTGGAAATATAGTGTGTCTGTGATTTGATGACTCTGGCAACATCCCTCAGGACCCCCGGCATTCTCTTCCCAGCACTAGCTACTCCCAGCGACGCTGCGGGCAGAGTGACTTTGTAATGTCCAGCCATCCTGGCCCAGCCCTGCTCACCCTAAATAAATGAATCTTCAGACACATACTACATATGCAGTGTGTATTCTGTGTGTATGTATTTATGTATGTATACATATCTATGTCTTTTAGAGACAGGGTTAGAGTGCAGTGACATCATCATAGCTCACTGCAACCTCAAATTCCTGGGCTCAACAGATCCTCCTGCCTCAGCCTCCCAAGTAGCTGGGACTACAGATGCGCACCACTGTGCCCAGCTAATTTTTTATATATATTTTTTTGTAGAGACAGAGTCTTATTATGTTGCTCAGGCTGCTCTCAAACTCCTGGCCTCAAGCAATCCTCCCACCCACCTCGGTCTCCCAAACTGCTGGGATTATAGCCATGAGCCACCGTGCCTGGCTTATTTATATATTTTTTAAATGGGATGGAGAAGAATATGTAGGGTACCGGAGAAAGAGAATTCACAAAGTTTCCAAAGATCTCCCTGGTGCTGGCCGGCCCAACTCCTGCCAAGCAAGGCCCTGGGCTACAGAAGACCCTGGTGTCCGCAGCTCGAGTACCTCTCTGTTGGGCCTCGTGGAGGGAGGGCTGGGTTCTTGCTCCTGCCATTCCCCTGTGGCTATCTCACATGACGAACCCTGCACGGGCAATGTCCTTGAACAGTGTTTCTTTTCAAACATCTACTTAATCCCAGTAGCAGCGCCCTTAGTGAAGTGAGCTCACCAACAGATGGTGCTGCTGGGACCCATCCCCACACAGGCTGCCTCCTTGGCCCAGGAAGGGCTGCTCCTCCCGCGCTCCATGCCAGGCTCCTGACACCCCTCCAGTCTGTAAGCTGCTAAGCATCTGCGTCCTCCTCCTCCTCTGCAGCAGGCCCAGCAGGGAAGCCGTCATCTGTATGGGGTTAGAGCGGGAGCTCCGGGGGGAATGGGACTTTCCTGGAGTCACTTTGGTAGGCTCCATCTTCTCTGTGGCTCCCATCTATATACCAACTGTGGCCTGAAAAAACATCATAAAGTTCTAGAGACTTCTTCCAAGGACACCAGACATTGGCTCTGGGTCTGAAGAGTTTCCAGAACTTCAAATTCTGCCCCCTGGCCTGGTGTCAAGAACGTGCCCATCTTATGGTCGTAGGTGGGCTCTGGGCCAGGCCTGGCAGTGTCTCCACAGGTGAGGAAGGCCTCGGGGTGGCTGGGCACTGGGTACGGTTCCTGTGAGGTGGGAAGAGGGCGCCTGGGGACGTGGCGAGTAATCCTTGGGTTGTGGGCCGCTGTGGTGTGTTTGCCGCCTTTGGAGGCAGCTTACTTCCTCCTGACATGGAGGACACACAAACCCTGTGCCTTTCGTCAACCACCACTACCATCAGGAATTACCCAGAGAAGAGAGGAAGGCAAAGGACAAGGACAAGTGTGCCATTGCATTAGGCTCTGGAGCCACTGAAGGAAGAACAGAGAGGGGTAAAAGGAGAGAAGCCCGAGCCCAGGTCCGTGCACTGGGTGGAGGGAGTTGGCGTGGCTGGGAGCACGTCGGTGCCAGGCAGACTGAGGTTGGGGTCCTGGCCTTTCTAACAAGCCATGAGGCCTCAGCAAGTTACTTGAGCTCTCTGAGCCTTGGTTTCCTTATCTGTACAGTGAGAATTACAGTATTTTCCTCACTGATGTGCTGTGACGATGAAACGCAATGCTGGGCCGGGCACGGTAGCTCATGCCAGTAATCCTAGCACTTTGGGAGGCTGAGGCAGGAGGATCGCTTGGCCCAGGAGTTTGAGGCTGCAGCAAGCTATGAAGAGGCCACTGCACTCCACCCAGGAAAGCAGAGCAAGACCCTATCTCTAAATAAATTAATTAATGTAATAAAAAAGAAATGCAATGCTGGATAGAAAGCAGCTACATTCCTTTTATCTCTGTTCCTGGCTTGAGGAAAACCTGGCTCAAAGTCAGCCCGAGCCTCTGAGGGTGTGGCTCAAATCCAGGCGCAAGGCTCCTAGGAGAGCTCCCATCAGCTCTGGTCTGCCCCAGGTCTGAAAGGATCTCCAGGTTATCTGGTAAACTTCCTGCATTCAGTAAACTGCCCAAGTGCCCCGTGCAGGGGATGCCAAGATGCAGGTAGACGGGGGTACCAAAGAGGCAGATAGCAAGGGAGTGTGCCAAGCAGGCCCCGGGGGACGGGGGAGCCGGCTGTAGCATCCCCACTCGCTGTAGACCCTGCGTTTCCTCCACAGGGGCTGTGGAGTCTGTTTGCCGTCCTCTCTGGGGTAACGCTTCTGCAGAATTACTACCACCCCCCTTTAGCCTGTTTCCCATTCCTCAGGGGCATTTTCATCAACCGCAGCGCCTTCTGTTGGATGGCGTATTTTAAGCTTTTAAACATCTAAAAAGCGATTAAACATCCCGTTATATTTAAACGACAGGTGCGAGTATGTGCGTAAATACAAATATTTTAGCTAGAAAAGTTAAGTGTGATTGACAGGATAAGGTAAATACTCAATATTACATTAGATAACTCAACTTATTTCTTGGAAACCAAAGTCGTTTAAGAGCAAAGCCTCGGCCAGGCGTGGTGGCTCACGCCTGTAATCCTAGCACTCTGGGAGGCCG
>VBSM01003157.1:11430300-11442335 GCA_008086735.1 Cheirogaleus medius
AAAAAAAAAAAACCATTGCAGCGCCCTGATTGTATATAAATATCTAGTTATGGAAAGTGACTTGAATAAACAAGAGGGCTGTAAAAATAAGATGGGGAACCAGGGTGGCAAAATGAAAATGATTTTGCCCAGACAATTTAGATTTTGGGAGATAAGTGCATGCCAAACATTTCAATCACATGAGCCTAGAGGAAGGGTATTTGCTGAAGACATTACTAAAATTTTATCTCAATTGTAAAGATTGGTTTATTTTATTTTTATTATCTGCCCTATCTGCTAATTATTCTGTTTCTACTTGGGGTTAACTCACTGTTCTATGAAATTTCAAGCAGAAATCTGGCTCTTCCAATTACTGATCACCTACCTGTCCCCAACTCAAGATGACCTCAGGGGTCCTTGCCTGACCTTCATGAGCCAGGCTTGCCTGTCCTACCTTTGCTTGGTTTTGTTCTGATAGACTCTGAGCCTCACCCAAGCTGGGGGAGGTGGTGAGGCAGTGGCTCAGCCCAGCAACCAGGAGTGTGGTTTCCATGAAAGAGACATGTCCCCAGATTGAAGCCTCTCCAGGTATTCCCTGTCCTTGATGAAGTGGGCCTTCATCAAGGGGGGTGGGGAGGGTGAGCTTTTCATGGGTTTGGAGAATGGTGGCATGGAGCAGAGATGGGCGTGGGGGCGAGACAGTCACTCTCATCCAGGGCTTCATGTCCAGCACTTGCCATCAGCATTTACGAAGTTCCCACCTGGGTCAAGACATTCTTAGCACATGGAGAGTAGAATTCCTGTTCTGAGTTTGAAACTGCTGCTCTCCAGTACAAGATCCACATGCTCAAGACAAGAGGAATAGCAAGATCACATGGATCCTACAGAGCAGTTATTGGCTCTTCTGGATTTGAGCATTTAGCTGTCTACCCCTCCATGGATAAAGACAGTCATTCTTGTAGGGGGAAAATACAGCCAGAACTCCCAATTCCAAGTAGTTTTTCTTTTTCTTTCTTTCTTTCTGTGTTTTTTTTTGAGACAGAGTCTTGCTCTGTTGCCCTGGCTAGAATGCAGTAGCATCGTCATAGCTCACAGCAACCTCAAACTCCTGAGCTCAAGCAGTACTGCTGCCTCAGCCTCCCAGGTAGCTGAGACTACAGGCTCGCTCCACCGTGCCCAGCTAAGTTTTCTATTTTTTTGTAGAGATGGGGTCTCACTCTTGCTCAGGCTGGTCTCAAACTCCTGACCTCAAGCGATCCTCCAGCCTTGGCCTCCCAGAGTGCTAAGATTATAGGCATGAGCCAATGTGCCCTGTCTCAAGTAATTTTTCTAACACTGTATTTCATAATTAGCTGAAGCTTGGTTTCCTTATTTGTTATTTTTCTTAGGAGTTCTTATCCCATCAAAAAAATATTAATATAATGTGTTTTAAAACCCACTGGGGCCGGGTACAGTGGCTCACATGTGTAATCCCAGCAGTTTGGGAGGCCAAGGTGAGAGGATCGCTTGAGGTCAGGAGTTTGAGACCAGCCTGAACAAGACAGAGGTCCTGCCTCTACAAAAATAGAGAAATTAGCCAGGAGTCGTGGCATGTGCCTGTAGTCCCTGCTACTTGGGCAGCTGAGGCAGGAGACTTGCTCTAGCCCTGGAGTTTGAGGTTGTAGTGAGCTATGATGACGCTACCGCTCTCTAGCCAGAGTGACACAGTGAGATCCTGTCTCTAAAACAAAACAAAAACAAACAAAAAAACCCTCATTGGGTAAAAAAATCTAGAGGATAATGAAAATAAAAGAGTAAACTAGAGAAAGTAAGACACTCCTATTTCTTAAGTACTTACTATTAGCACTTTAAATGGTCTTATTTAATCCTTGTAAAACCCTGAAATGCGGGCTCTCTCATCTCCATTTTACAGACGTTAGATGTCCAGTCCAGGACTCAGAGAGTTTAAGTAATTTGCATGAAGACAGTGAGTCGTGGGGCAGGATTTGAATTCAGGTTGGCCCAGCTCTGAGGACGGTGCTGCCAACTTTGCGTCTCTGCTCACCAGGCAGGACGCAGACAAAAGCCATGGGCTGGGGGTGTAGGTGGGGACGCAGGCATTTCTTTGGCCCTCAATGTCCTCAAGTGGGGTTGAATTGCACACCCCTTAAAACGTTTTCGAGACATAAAACTATTGCCTATGTAGGTCCTCAATAAACATTGACTGAACGACATTGTCTAATATATATCCAAAATCATATATGTCTCATTAGTTGAGATGGACATGGCCCATCAGGGAAAGGAAATGATACAATGTTGTGACTACACAGACTGGCATTGAAGAGTCCATTCATGTGTATCTTAGCCATAAATTATGTGCCAATCTTAATATATATTTGGTCATTTTGAAAACAGCAAGTAGAATTTTGGCAAACTAGAGTTTTGGCATATTTTAGAAAAGTAGAGCTTTGGTATATTTTTCTATAAACAAATATGGCTGACTCCTTTGTTATACTTTTTACTACATGTCTGGGCTTGACATTATAAATCAAATTGATTTCTCCTCGGGTGTATATTGTCAATAGTTTCTATTTCCACTGAGGATTTAAAGGACCCTTGGCTAGTGTTAACCTGATGTTTAGCATTATGGCTGTATAGACACCTGCTTTATAAATACACCGGGAATTTCCGTATGTCTGAGCTACATGGCTGCTCTGTGGGAAGCGGTTCCTATGCTTGCCATGGCTCACTTTGTATGAGCTGCTGCCACACGTGTTTTATCTAGAGTTATCTGGAACATTTGGGCCTCCTTGATTTATGTGAGTGAATGAAACAAAACCATTAATATAGCTAAACAATAAAAAGATAGCAGGTGAGATAGCTGAGCCCAGCAGTGAGGAGACTAGATTCCTGCAGAGTTTCCTGCCTGTCATGAGCACGCTGGAGGTGGCCCTGTGCCAGGATGACCTGCATAAGCCTTGGGTCATCCGTCCAGCGTGCTCTGGGCGTGCAGCCTGAGGTTAGGGAAGCTGCTTCCAGCAGAGAAGTGCTGAGAGGGCACGTGGCTTCGTGTGACGTGGTAGTTTCACTCTCCCTGGCTTCCCTAGGATCTAAAGAAGACCTCATAATTATCTGGATTTTGTCATTAAGCTCAAGGGGAAAAAAATATGCCAAAGAAAATGGGAGTGAAATTCTGAGGTTTCTCTTTTGGCATCTGAATTCCCAGCCAGGAAGCAGCCCAGAAAGGGAAAATTATGTGGCTCCAACTAATAGGTTCTTTGTAAAAGACCTACGAACTGTACACACGGAGTCATCCTATAGTGATCAGCCCCTTGGTCCAGGGGGTTGGGGATAGGGGACAAATGCCCTTCCCTCCTTCAAACCTCTCTGCCTTGGCGTTGTTTTTCTGAGACGTCTCTCCTCCCTTCTGGCTAGTGTTCACGCACAGCGTATTCAAGGGGCGGAGGGAGGTGGGTGCTCAGCCCTGCACCAGTGACAGCTGCTTCTCCAACACACTGGCTCCAAGCTTCGGAGTGAGTTTCCAGATAGAAGCTGTTTGAATAAATAAAAGCATATGGACTTACTTAGTGCTCTTTCATCAAGTATCTATAAAAGCATTATTAATAAATAGATTTATTCCTATTTGGTAGATGTTGACCATTGGTTCTCAATTCTGCCTGTTAGAACCATCTGGAGAGCTCAAAATCACAGAGATTTTATAGTTCCTTTGATGAATTGGAAACAGAGAAAAAGGTGATTCTAACAGAATATTACTTTCTGAAACCAAAGGGCAACCAGTGCCATGCTTGCTCTTCATTGACTTTATTGGAGTTGACCCAAATAAAAAAAATGTATCTCATCTTATCCACCTGCCCTATCTGCCACCCACCCAGCAAAGAAACTGAAGGTGTTTGGAAGCAGAACTTGGCATCCTGCATGCCTGGTAATACATAAACCAATGTGAGATGCTCTGACAAACCAGGGACAGCCCTTTCTTCAGCACATGGGGTTCTTACTGCAGGGTCCGTGGCACCAGCATTTCTAACCCAACCCTTCTCTCGATGTGCACACCTGCTTCCAGTTGCTTCTTTGGGAAGAGGTCAAGAGCAGGGAGACAGTCCCTGCCTTTGCACAAGGCATCTTTTTTTGTTTGTTTGTTTGTTTGTTTTTTCTTCTTTCTTTTTTTTTACCTATTCTGATTTAGATTACAAGTAATACACAAGGCATCTTAGTGGCTGAAGTGTGATTGCCTAAATGCCATTCCATTACTTAGCAATAAAGAAAGAACAGCAGCAACAACAAAAAACTTTTATTGTTCCAGAAAAGGAGGGCACATTCCTCTTGGTGATGAGGATTATAGTATCTTAGCTAAGAAGGACTCCAGGGATGGACAACTGAAGAATTAGAAATAAGAAGAGCTGGGGACTTATTCTTGATGGCTAATTTTTAATGTTCTGTTTGGTTTATTTTAATGTTCAATGTTCTATTTGGTTGATATTAATGTTTAATGTTCCTGATAGTTTGTGTTTCTGTAGAGCAAGACATAAGAAAAAAGAAGAGGAGGAACAAATAGATTTTGAGAGAACTAAAGTCTCAAGCAATCACTTTTTTGATACTACAGGTTGTATCTTTTACATTGGCCCATAAAAGAAGATGAGGGAATTTACATCCTTACACCTCTGGTTTTCTGAATGGGCCAGTTTGAGTGGAGCTTTAGCTGCCTGGGAAGGCGGAGCCCAGAGGAGTTGAGGAGTTGTTTTCCTCACTCCAAAGCTTACCTGTTGTCATCCCTCTAGGTAACTAGTCTGATAAGCATTTTGGTGGTCATGTTGTAAAGCAAAACCTGAGGGACAAACTGTTTGCCATGACTGCTGCCAGCATTCATGTGACTTCGAATGCAGGAAAATCTTAGTTTAAGTCACAAAGAGTAGAGTTTTATACTCTATCCACTAGGGCTGGCTGAGCTGGATAATTGACAAGGATTGATTTCCAACCATTCACAAAGATATTGTAACAAAACAAAACACAAGAAAACAAATTTAAAGCAAAATAAAACAAATTTAAGAATGGCCTTCAGTTAAGGAGGTAGAGGGTTGCAGAGGCAACCAGAGAGTCCCTATGACCAGGTGACTTTGCAGCTCCTGAAGTCTGTGCTTTGTAAATAGAATATTTAGGTAGGAAGGAAGGGTTCGGTCAGCCTGGAGGAGAGAAGAGAGAAAGGAAAGGGGCAGGGTAGCTGCTCCATGTCCTGGGAACAGGGGAGGGGAGAGTGGCCAGCACCCCTAGGCTGGGACAGGGCAACAGAGACAAGACCCAGGTGCAGGCGCCGGGGTTTGTATTCCTGAAACGCCTGTACAACACTCCTAGGTAGGGTGTTCTCTGTCTTAACTGTGTCAGGCAGGATCAGAGGGTTTTCTAGGAGATGCGGGAGACCCTGGCCCCTTGGAGCTGCCCGGGTAACCTGGATCTTTCTCAAACATTTTCCAAGTTCAAAAATAAGCACTTTCAGAGATGCATGAACACAACTTGAGGGGAAAAAAATAGAACTTTGCTTTAATTTTTTAAACATGGAAACTTTAAGAAATGTATTACTATGATCACAGATGCAGAGGGAAGGTAGCCTTAAGAATATTCATGAATTGTGCAAACAAAATGGTCTCTTGCTCCCTGCTTTACAGTTGGAAACTCTGTAGATTTAGATGATTAGAAGATATTAAGTAAGAACCCAGGAGCCTCCTTAAGTGTTTAAGGAGGGAAAACAGAACAAAACAGAATTATTATGTTTCTTAGCAGTTAGCAGTGTAGTTTCCAAAACTGTCATATCATATTGTCATATCAAAAAAAAAAAAAGATTTTTTTCCAGGTCAAGGATATATTTCTAGAGTTATAAAGTAATGTAGGAAAATAACTGTGTCCCCACAAAACAACTCCATTCCAAAGAAGAAATAAAACTACCCTTTAGCAATGGCACAGGAAGGAAGCTGTGCCTTGTGTCCCAGCATAAAGAGGCAAGTTTAGCATTATTAAAAATCACTCCCCTTGTTTTCATGTTTATGTCTCTCCTAAAATACTAGATTACTTTAGCATGATTTCCCCCATCTTGCCACGTTTAAAAAACATGGAGAGTTTCTGCTTGATTTATTTTCTATTACTTTACCTGTTGTGTAAGTGAAGCTCAAGTTCAGTTTGCACATTTTCTCAGAGATTCTCATGTGCATGAGATTCTTACTTAACAATTTTTTTTTTTAGACAGAGTCTCACTCTGTTGCCCGGGCTAGAGTGCCGTGGCGTCAGCCTCGTTCACAGCAACCTCAAACTCCCAGGAGTTGGAGGTTGCGGTGAACTATGATGACACCACTGCACTCCAGCCTGGGCAGCAGAGCGAGGTCCTGTCTTACCAAAAAAAAGATATTTAAATGGCCAATAAACACATGAGAAAGTGTTCAACATCGTTAATCATAAGGAAAATGCAAATTAAGACCACAATAACATACCACTACACACCTACCAGAATGAGAAAAATTAAAGTGACTGACAACACCAAGTGTTGGTGGAAATGTGGAGCGACTCGAACTCTCATATACTTCTCACGAAAGTGTAAATTGGCACAGCTGTTTGGAAAACTTTTAGTCAGGATTCACTAAAAAGGAAAAAACATACCCCCTACATTCAATGATTTCTCTCCTAGGCATATACCAAATAGAAACGTGTATATCTGTGGAACAACAGACACATAAAAGAATGCTCACTAAAGCACCATTTGTAGTAGTCAAAACTGGAAATGATAAAGTGTCCATCAACAATAAAATACTGTAATATGCTGTATTTATGCAATGGAATACTATACAGCAATAAAAACCCTGCTAACCTCAACAATGTGTATGACTCTCACAAACCTAACACTAAAAAAACGACAAAACACAAAGAAATAGATTTTGTATGGTTCCATTTATATACTTCAAAATTAAACAAACTTATTTATGGTGATGGAAGTTAGGATAATGGTGACTTTTTGTGGGCAGCAACTGTGAGGGGACATGAGGGAGCTTTTGGAGTCGTAGTAATGTTTGATTTCCTTTTCTGAGTACTGCATACATGGCTGTATTCACTTAGTGAAGATTTATTGAGCAATAAATCCATGATTTTATACTCTTCTGTATGCATAAATATCAAGAAAAGTCCAGTCTAAAAACTATCATTTAACTAGGAAGATGATGTTTTCATGACGCTTGCAAAAAGTTTAAATTTTTTTCTTAAAATGAGTGGGAAAAAAGCAACATTTCTAAATCACCATATTCTTTTCTATGTGATTTTAAATGTAGAACAAAATTAAATATTATAAGTAAAAACATGTAGTTGTAAACCTTGTAAAAATATTGCGACCACTTTATTTTACTTAACATAAAAAGCACATTTTATGTTACTAAAAATTCATCGTAAGTATAATTTCTGTCGTCTAATGTAGAATCAAAATTTGTAAACCCTTCTCCTCCCGTGAGACTGAGTAATTTTAAATTTAACGATATTATTAAAAATGCTGCAGTGAATATCTTGGTGCATAATTTTTTTCTATAGTTCAAATTATTTCCAGATGTGGAATTACTGGGTTAGAGAGTATAGAGATTTTTAACTCTTAATACATTTTATCAAATCGCTCTCCTAACGGGCCCCTCCAATATATGCTCCTACCAGCAATGTATGATTGTACTTCCTAAACTTTCACTAACACTGTTCTTTTTGTGTGTTTTTTTAATCTTTGATGATTTGACTTGTGAAAAATGGTGTCTCACTGTGAGGATAACACTTCAAAAATACTACATTTGCTGAAAATGTCTTGTTTGTATTTGTGTGCAGAAGAATTTTGGTTTGTTTTGCTTTGTTTGGGACAGAGTCTCTCTGTCACCCTGGCTAGAGTTCAGTGGTGTCATCATAGCTCACTGCAAGCTCAAACTCCTGGGTTCAAGCGATCCTCCTGCCTCAATCTCCTGAGTAGCTGGGTGTACAGGCACATGCCACTATGCCTGGCTAATTTTAGTATTTTTTTGTAGACATGGGGTCTCACAATGTTGTCCAGGCAGGTCTTGAACACCTGGTCTCAAGCCATCCTCCTGTCTCGGCCTCCCTAAGTGCTGGGATTACAGGTGTGAGCCACCATGCACAACCAGAATAGATTTATTAGCCATATAAGAATGGTTTTTACACAAATAACATTGACTAGCTTTAAAAATGCCTATGTTGACCAAACATTTGAAGTCATATCAAGCCTTTTTATTTCCAGTTATATCTTAGAAATAAAATTATTTGTAAATATTTCAGTATGTATCCTAAAAGAACTCTTTTTAAAAAACATATCCTGATTACACCTTAAAAATAATTATTTAATTTCATTAAATACCTCATCAACATTCATTTTCTCCCAATTTTCTTATAAATGTGAGTAGTTTTTCCACTTGTGGTTTTTTTTTTTTTTAAATCCAGATCTAAGTAAATCTTGATTTATTGTTGTGGATGATGCTGAAAAAAAGCCATTTGGGGTCCTATAATGTTCCTATAGCTTGGTGTACATGTTCATATATGCCCTTTTTTCCTATAACTTGACAGATCTTGAGAAAATTCAGATTTTTTAAAAGTCAAGATAGCTCATAAGTAGTCATGTATACAGCCCTCGGGAGATGTACAGTGTCTGGCTCTCTCTCTTTTTATGTTTGTAGCTGTTGGTGCTCATTGCCTTGATAATGAATTCATTAGGGCTTGCAAAACAGTGATGAATGCTATCATTGATTCTTCCTTTGTTAATTGGAATACCTTAATAAAGAGATTCTTCTCCCTCAATTCTTAGATACTCTGCAGTGGTGTTATTGTAGGAAAGGCAGATTAAATGCCATCTCTACCAGTTTTCAAAATAATAGCTTACTTCCCTTGTATTTCCACAAGTGAACAATGAATTTTGTTGTTGAGCACCATCATGATTTCAGAGATTTAAATATATTTGATGTGTTTCAATCCAATGCAGTTACTTTTCTTTTTCATGTGGAAATCGTCACATTTTTGGCGATTGGCCACATTTTGGCAGTTGGTCCCTTGGCCAGGGACTTCTTCAAAGTGGCTCTTATGTCTTTTTGAGATGAACTCTAATATTCTTTGACAGCTTTTTTACTTTCTGTTTTGACAGGCTGTTCCAGGCTCTTTATATTCTTTTAATTGAATTTACCCTCAAAGGATGAATATAGTATTTGCAACCATTGAACATACTAAGAAGGAGAACCATCTGAAAATGATTCTCAAATTGGAATTCCCCAAAATATTCTAAGAAACGGCAGCTTCCTTTAGGAGCTAGAATAGGTGTGTGTGTGAATGGTGCGGCACTCATCAATTCTTAAGTTCCAGCATACGTGTTTTAAAAACCATTTAATGGGCCGGGTGCGGTGGCTCATGCCTGTAATCCTAGCACTCTGGGAGGCTGAGGCGGGAGGATCGCTCAAGGTCAGGAGTTCGAAACCAGCCTGAGCAAGAGATCCCGTCTCTACTAAAAATAGAAAGAAATTATTTGGCCAAGTAAAAATATATAGGAAAAAATTAGCTGGGCATGGTGGTACATGCCTGTAGTCCCAGCTACTCAGGAGGCTGAGGCAGAAGGATCACTTGAGCCCAGGAGTTTGAGGTTGCTGTGAGCTAGGCTGATGCCATGGCACTCTAGCTTGAGCAAAAGTGAGACTCTGTCTAAAAAAAAAAAAAAAAAACCATTTACTTTCCTTTGTAATTATAGTCATGGACAGCTATGTGTTGGCTTCCTGCTAGTCTGTATTCTGAGAGCAAAAAGCTTACCTTACTTATTCCTGGTACAGAGCTTCCTGGTGCAGTGATTGTCACGTAGTAAGTACTTTGGAAGTATATTTTTTTCATTCTTTACTTTAGAACTAACATAAATAAATTGAGAAGAGCTATATAGTACGGGTAAGCAAAAGTGAGAGAAACAACCCCCTACACTCCCAGATCCTACACAATCTCTGTTAGTGTGTCACGTGTCTATCTGGGTGATGTGCTATGCACACATAAATAGAAAATTAGGTTTTGGATTAATATAACTTGTGATTTAATAATGTCTATATGCATATTTAAAGATCTATACAATTATTTTTAGTCTTAAAAAATTGTTATATTTGTTATTGTTTTTTAATCCTCCAAATGACCAGTGCAATGAATAACACACGCGTAGGTAAGGCCATTTGTAAGCAGGGGGCTAAGGAGTAGAAAGATCACATGATTTAGCTGAGGTCACAGAGGAAATGTCAGAGCTTAGAAGAGACCTTGAATTATCTTGTTCTCAAACCCATTACTGAGTCCTCCTAGGGGTTATTTTTATTTATTTATTTATTTGTTTATTTATTTATTTATTTTTAGGACCTTCAATCCTGCAGACCTCCTAGGGGTTCTTATGCCCAGAGCCTGAGGGCAAAGACTCTGGGATTACCGTCAACCCTTGCTGGAAGCATTTGATAGTCCTGAGGTCTAGGGGCAGCATTACTGGCCTAACCCCTTCAGGGCAGTATTAACATCACAAGAAAAGGAATTCAATGTGGAGTTTTTGAAAGAACAAAAATATTACCCTTTAGGGGACTAAATCTTGCCCACTTTTCAATACTATTTTAGAGTTCAAATTACTCATTCCATTTCAAGAGTGGAAAATCTGAGAATTAAGTGGGCTCTGAATCTGAGATAATTGTCCCTAGAGACCTAGGGAGACCCACGTATGGAGCCAGATGCCATACTTAGATATCAGCAGCTGCCACTTCCCAGGAGCGGGATTTGAACACCTGCTAGCCGTGTTTAGAGCTATTGAATGAGAAGAGTTCTGGATCTCAGATTTTTACCCTCCGCTGTACTCATTTCAGGCTTCCCCGGACAGACAGGCCAGCAGGCAAAGGTGCAGAGAGCAGACCCGAGGCTTGGGAAGGACCCCTGTGACGGAAGCTGGGATATTGTGCTCCGGTGACCCTGCCCCGTCACCCCCCATGCACAGTCACACGGAGGACACAGAACCCCTTTCAATACCTCAAGGGGCTTTAGATCCCGGTAGGACTGCTGCCCTTTGGGAAGGACTAAACTCACCAGACTTAACATCCTAGGTACTGTGACTCAGAAATCTAGGGACTTCCTTTCAATGAATCTTGATTCCTCAATCTTTCTCGAAAATTTCTGAGCCTTGATAAAAGTTGAAAGAACAGTACACTGGACACCATGATATCCTTCACCCAAACTCACTAATTCTTTCAACTGAAATTTATTGAGCATCTAGTATGTGCTAAGTGCTGTGATAGTCTTTGGGTATACAGAAAGGAGTCCCACTCCTGAGCTCAAGCTGCTTGGGGCTTATCAGAAAAAGGAGACCATAAAACAAAAAATCTGTAATCTGGCCTGATAATGTTTTATTACTGACAGGCATAAAGTACTGTAGGAACAGAGAATCAGAAAATGCCCCTGGAGAAGGTGGTGTTCCTGAGAAGTGGCTGAAGGCATGAGGATTTGACACGGCCTGGAGGATTTGGAGGATTGCAACTCAATGATGAAGTGATTCAGAAAGTCCCAGCTCTGGTCCCCGGGGGCTGCAGGGGCCTGGCGTTCAGCATGACCAGCATGGCTCAGTGTAGGGAGCAGTACGTGTCCGATATACTACTGCCCACTCTAGGAGATCCTGAAGCTGACCACCCTAAAAGTTTTAAGCCAAAAATCTTTTCTAAAATTAGTAAGAGAATTGCTTACGCTCCTTTGGGAAAGAAAAATAAAATGTTTGTCAGGGCTTATGGCTGTCAGGGCCCCTGCCTGAAAATCAAGGGTTGTTGAGTTACTTAAGGTGACTCAAGCGCCTTGGGTTACTCGGAATGGATGTCCCAGCAGGGGCACCCAGAATGCACATGTTGGGGACACCTGGCCTTAGTGAGCTCTAGCAATAACTTGCTTCCCATTTCCTGGAATCCATGAGAAATGAGGCTTGTATATAATTACCCTGAATTGTTACAACTAAGTTCTGAATGAAAGAGAGTGAACCTTCTTTATTTATTTGAAAAGGAGCAAAGAAG
>VBSM01003157.1:11446294-11456694 GCA_008086735.1 Cheirogaleus medius
AGCAATCCTCCTGCCTCGGCCTCCCAGAGTGCTAGGATTACAAGCGTGAGCCACTCGAGCCCAGCCCAAACTGAATTCTTAATGGCAATCATAATTCTAAATACAATTTTGAAGCGATGGGCCTTATAAAAAATTTTAAAAAAATACATACTGAATCTTCCATGTTTCCAGAACAGTGATGAGTTTCTGGTTAATTGAACATTATCGTATATAGCAGGATCACCGCTCTTCAAAGAATCCCAAAACAAAGCTTCAGGGAAAATATTTACTTCTTTAAAATTGGACAGTGTCTCACATCAGTATGAATGGCAATTCTCACTGCATAGTCCCGTTTTAAAAGGATGTAGATCAGCTGAATTTTTGTAAATTCATCCCTTGTTTTCTACTCATTTATCTTCTTCTTTTCCTAACATGACAGGTAGGAGAACATTTCTAAATTATTTGGATTTTCTGGTGGTTGGTATCCTGGAATTTAAAAAGTTACTAACATATATGTTGTTCAACTAGCTTCTTTTCCTTAGGACACCAGCCTAAAGGGGGCAGAAAGCATGGACTTTATACAACAGTCGAAACTCATTTTGAACTCTAAGTGCCTCAGTGAAGCAGCCCTTCCTGGTGGGGGTTGTTTTGTTTTAGCTTTAAGTCATTTGTGTTCCCAGTGTTTGTCCCCACGCCTGGCACAACGTAGGCACTGGATAAATATTTGCCGACTGACCTGCTGACCCACTGACAGCCAGACGGACTTCACACCCAGGGCGAGGGCCCTGCTTGGGCCTTCCTGAATCCCTGGAATTTTTTTTTTTTCTTATTTTAAATAACAATACGTGCTCATTATGGAAACTTGTAAAATAGAGAAAAATCATATGTACGAAAAAGAGAAAATAAAGCTCTCCATATCTTACTAGTCATAGAGATGATTATGCCGTAAAGATAAGCATTTTCCCATTCATTAAATATTCTGCAAAACCATGTTTTTAATGGCATTTTAACGATCCATTGTGTGGATATGCCATAGTTAACTGTTATTATGTTGTGGAACATACAAATTCTTTGCGATTTGTCACCATTGGAAATAATGTTGTAATGTTACACAATAAACTCTCAGACTATTAAAGCTGATGATCAAGTTACTTTACAAAACAATTACATCCATTTAAGTCCACTTGCTAGTGTCCCATATATTTGAAATGTTGACAGTTGAGACCAGGGGTTAGAAACAACCCCTTTCCATTTAAGCAGCCTTCATCCAGGATAAGGAGAGTGAACTTGCCTTTTCCTCCAGACGTAACCCTGGGCTCCTGGGAAGGGTGCGGTAGATCATAGGTGAGTAGATAATTTGGAAAACATGCCTTGAAATCTCAACCTGAATTTAGGAGAGAGCATTAGCCAGAAAGCATTTACCCTTTTAAAAAAGCTTGTGAGATGAAGCCAAGGAGCATTATAAGGACATGCCAAACTAGAACTTCATGGTCCCAAGAGTCAATACCAAGAATTGAGCTATTAATAACACAAAACAACTAATATCTTTATGTTCATTGTTGTCACTTTATTTCTGACTCCAAATTAAAAACCATTTTTTTCCAGGCTGGGCACCATGGAAAAATCCCAGCACTTTGGGAAGCCAAGGTGAGGGGTAGCCTGAGGCTAGGAGTTCGAGACTAGCCTGAGCAACATAGTAAGACCACATCTCTACAAAAAAATTAAAAAAGAAAAGAACCACTTTTTCTTTACAGAAGATAAAATCACATTAGTTAAAAGGAACAAATGTTTGGGAGATGAAACAGTTAAAAGGAGAGAGTACTTTTAAAAAATTACCATTCACTTCTACTCTGAGGAACATATCTGTTTTGTTCTGAAACCAAAACTTCATTTTTTAAAATAATATATAGTAAAAGCCAAAACTTCCAAAAATAACTTGCAATTATTATAAAGAAAATTCTGTTTTAGCAGTTGTCTTTTTCTACCAGTGTATTCCTCCTCAGAGACTGGATGTCAGAATGGAAGCTTCGCTCAGTACCTACGACAAGTATCCTGCTTCACTTTAGCCCCTAAATGCAGCACACACGCTTCTCGTTATTTAGTCAGAATTTAAAATCACTGTAAGCCGTAATAAACATCTAAAATAGTAGTATTATTGCAATAGAATAGCTTAATTCTTTTAAATTTAACCCTTAATACGACAATTTATTTCCAAGCTTCCAGTCAAGTAAAGGTGGTTCTACTTGGAACCCTTCGGAAAGTTCTAGAGATAGAGCCCTGGGCTCTGAGCCAGTCACTCCCTGGGAAACCACCATTTTAGAAAGTGAGATTTTAGGAGTAGAGTGTGAGTGACACTGAAAGCCGTCTTTATGTGGGACAGTTTTACTGAGAAACCTGAATAATTGACCCTTTCTTTTACTTTCCTGTTGTGATTGATCTTCATGCATGCAATTCCAGCTTAATCACAAGCCTATTTATTACCTTTTACAGCTTAGTGGATCGTGAATGAACACTGGAACCAACCTTAGTTAAAAAGAGAAGGATACTCTGTAGAGAGTTGGATAAATTTACTTCTGTTGATAGTAGGGTACTTGGGAAAGCAGGGTTGATCCATCCCACTTCCTTTGTACATTTCTTTAGATATGGTTAACCTTGTAAATTCTTAGTGGATGATTGACTAAAGTCAGACCATCAAAAAGTTGGCTTCGAAGCCACTGTAGTTTCTTCCCAAAGCATGCTGGGGAGTCAGTGAGCACCAGAGCTACTTTGTCAGGGGACAAAGAATGAGTTATATTTCCAGCACTCTTACGTTTCTCTTGGACAAGGAAATGGAGTGGAGAGGAAGATGGAAGACATGTAGACACATGATGATGCAGGAGAAGATGTAAGTTTCTGTTGATGCTTTCCTTTCTGGTGGCGGTGGCAGACCCTAAAGTTGTATGCTGGAGTGAAGTAGTCTGTGTAGCTGGATTTGAGACACAGAGTGGGTGTCTGTCTGTGGTCTGGGGATTTGAGAGGCTGGGGGTAGAGTGCATTCTGGGATAGGGTGAGCAGAAGTATAATCCTTCCATTTCCTTCCTCTGCTCCCCACACGTGTGCCTGCCCAGATATCCAGCTCCCTTGGCTGTGCCCTGTAACACCTTCCCACGGTGGTTGAGTGGGGACAAAAGGAAGAGGTGGCTTAGGGGAAATTGTTGGTTTCTATCCATTTCTCCCATTCACTCATCTCACAGTTTTATCTTAGTTTACATCATCACCCAAGTACTTTGAAGGGAGAAGACCTCAACCTTGATACTTCATTGGCTAAACCAATCAGCTCCTTGCATTCCCCACCTGAGGTCATTGGCTCAGGGATAGGTATGTGACTCATGGGGTCCAATCAAGGTGAATCTCAGGACTCCTGCTCGGGATCCTGTGACAGCAGTTTTACCTCTCTCGTCTGGATGCCGGGATGTGCAGGAACCATCACAGTCCCTTTGCCACCTGAAAAAAGCCATTTAAAAATGAAGTAAAAAATGGGAGAGGCACATGCAAGGGAATTGCAGAGGAATGGGAGGTCCTGGTTAAACTGACTCTAAAGCCTACTCTTCTCTGAACTCCCAGCTCCACGAACTCATGAATGTCCTCACTGCTCAACCAGTTAGAGAACAGTTTCTCTAACCTTTTACAGAGGGTTGTAGGTGGCTCCACTCACCCATCTCTGGGGTATGTGTCTTCCCTCCGGCATGATGTTATGGATGCTAGTCGATTGCTCATGCTCATCTCAAATGTGGATTAAATGTGCACACTTGCAGTGGGCAATGGTAAAAAACAATACTGTTCAAGCACACAGCACTGTTTAGTGAGGGGGAGAAGGGCCGCATTTTGGGGCTCTAACCATCATTTATCACATTATTTCTATAGGGAAATCTGTTCCAAGTTCCACATAAGCAACTTACAAATACAAACGTGGGGACTGTCTGGGTCTCAGGTTTCTCATGAGGGTGTCACATTAGAGGAAGTTTAAGGTATCTTCTAGCTTTCATAGTCTATGATTCTTTGTTACTGGTTCATTTTAAGTAAGTTTTCAGGGAATTCTTGACATAGGGCAGCATTCTTGAGCAACGTGGCATTTGAAGAGTGTTCATTCCCCATTCAGCAAGCTGTATCTTGTTTGTTTTCACTGCAGTTGAGGATTTACCATCATTATTTTAACCATTTTTGAAATTCTAGCATAGCGCTCACATCTTACCACTGAATATTTATACACAGAATTCCTTATTTGTTACAGCAAACTCATTATTTTGATTTGTCAGCTTTATGGAAACCAGAGAACCAAACAGGCTCACATTTCTAAGCAAAAGCAAATAGCAATTTCCTCCTTCTCCACCCAGGGGTTAGTCAAAGCAGGGACTTTTTCTAAGAGTAGAGATAGGGGCCGTCTTTAGATGGTTTCAACACAAAAATGTAAAGGTTCATAATACTTTCGATTCGATATTTAAGTTATAGATTGAAAAACCAGTAAGCGCTGAGAGTGCCTTGAAATAAAAAGATTCATGTTTGGAGTCAGAATTAGGCAAAATCTACTTTACCCGTAGGTGTGGCAGGTGATTGCCTACCTGGTAGGAATTCTAATAAATGTTTCTAAGAGACTCCCTCCAAAAATTCTCTCCCAGTAGACTGCCAAGGAATCTGAAATTCTACCAATCGCTCCTTTAAAAAATCTTATCACGCAACAACAGTATGTCACCTTTGGTGGACTGCTTTTTAACCCTTTCACTCCACGTAGCACGCTAGCTGAGACCAGCCCGATGGCCACCTGTTTGGGAGTGAGTGCTAGGAGAGAGAACAACGGAAGGACAGAATCTGGGGAAGCCTAATGAGAGTCCCTGTTGGGTACACAGAACTGGGTATGGGGGCAGGGGACCGAAGACAATTTGACCCGTTTCGTAGCTTTGCTCTGCTTGGGCTTTCCCTATACATCACAATTCAAAAGAAATCAATGGATCTCGGCCGGGCGTGGTGGGTCACGCTTGTAATCCTAGCACTCTGGAAGGCGGAGGCGGGAGGATCACTCAAGGTCAGGAGTTCAAGACCAGCCTGAGCAAGAGTGAGACGCCATCTCTACTAAAAATAGAAAGAAATTAGCTGGACAACTAAAAATATATAGAAAAAATTAGCCGGGCACGGTGGCGCATGCCTGTAGTCCCAGCTACTCAGGAGGCTGAGGCAGGAGGATTGCTCGAGCCCAGGAGTTTGAGGTTGCTGTGAGCTAGCCTCATGCCACGGCACTCTAGCCCAGGGAACAGAGTGAGACTCTGTCTAAAAAAAAAGAAAGAAAGAAAGAAATCAGTGGATCTCATTCTCCTTTTTGAGTCTCAGAGGGTTCAGATTAGAATACCCCTTCCTTCTACATCATTCCCATTCTCTGCCCTGTTGTCCCTCGTTGTCTGGTCACCTACAAAGAAGTCTTATTGGGACCTCAGTGCTGTGGCCTGGCAGTTGTTCTTTAGGCAAAAGAACATCTGTTTGGATGCTGCTTTTGCTTGGATTGACTTAGTGAGGTTTATGTCCAGAAATAATGCCTCTTTGGTGAACCCTTGATTTGGTGCATGGAGGGAGGAAGTGAGAGACAATTCTTTTGCTTCTTCTTCATTTCCAGCCTATGCTCCTAGTAACAGCGTAAGAGAAAATATGATGCTGACTTTTACTCTTGACATTGTGGAAGAGAAGTACAGGGGAACTGTTGTGAGTCTGTCTGTGCTTTGTATCTAGCTGGGGTGCATCTAATTAGGTAGGATATTTTATATAAATATATAAAATATATTTATATATTCTACAGTTTTTAAAAAAGGATACTGTAGGGCAGGAACCTTATCTATGGTGTGCTTGTAAGGGCTCCACCTTTAGTTTCCTTAGCAGGTCTTGCCCTGTGTCCCCTGTATTTGGGGATGAGGAGAGATGGCACGGTGAAGGGATCAGTCTCTTGGGCTGGTCAGGCAGGGAGCTGGGCTGGAGACTTGGTGTGAACCAGCTCTGTGGTTAAGCTTCTGAACTCTTCAGGCCTCAGTTTCCTCATCTGAACACCGGGATAATAAGAGTACCTTCCTCACAATGCTGTTATGAAGATTACATTGAGATAATCCAAGTGAAGAGCTTGGCTCATAGAAAGAGCTAGGGAAATGGTATCTGCAATTCCCACCACCGTTAGTACTAACTCTAAGTGTTCAGAAAAACATTTCCACATTTGAACATTTGTCATTGTGAAGACAGCCCATTGGAAGGAAGAGAAAATGTTTTCACTTTTAAATCAGAAGTTTTGACATCATGGAGTTCCTGTCTAATGCTGAGCCAACATTTTGGTTGGCATCTATGATTGAAAGATGGCAAAGAGTATGGTCCTCATTATTTGCAGGTTTCATATTTGCAAATTCACCTACTCACTAAAATGTATCTGTAACCCCCAATTCAATGCTTGGGTGCTTTCTTGATCATTCTCAGACTCGTGCAGAGCAGCAAACAATTTGAATTGTCCTATATGCTTGTTCCCAGCTGAGGTCGAACAAGGCAACTCTGCCTTGTTTCAGCTCTCAGACTATAAACAAGTGTCCTTTCGAAGTCTCTGCAGTGCCACGATTTTCCCATTTGTGTGCCTTTTGTTAGTGAGTCTGCTGTTTGATATGGCCTCCAAATATAGTATGGAAGTGCTGTCAGTGTTCCTAAGTGCAAGGAGGCTGTTATGAGCCTTACAGAGAAAATACAGGTGTGAGAGAAGCTCCATTCAGGTATGAGTTACGGTGCTGTTGACTGTGAGTTCGGTGTTAATTAATCAATACTATATATAAAATAAGGTGTCTTTAAACAGAAACACGCATAAAACAAGGTTGTGATTAGAGGTTCAAAGAAACTTAACCCTGTACTTCCCCTAGGAGCAATGGTTCAGTGGTCACTACTTAGTGTTTGTGACATAGAACATAGCTACCGTGAATAATGATTAACTGATTGTATATATATATGCACATGTATATGTGTGTATAAATGTATGTGTGCATAGATACATACATGTATACATATGTATATATTTTTGTTTTTACAAAATCACTGATAAATTTGTCAGAGAATGAATGAGTGGGGCTCCTTTGAATTGAGAGTCAACTTTGTGAGTTGGGCCAGCTTATTGCAACAAAGCCAGGATGCTGGGGTGGAGGAGTGGAATCATATTTATAAAGAGAGTGTTTTGAATTGGACATTAAGTAAAGAATTTTAAACCTAGCTCCTCTTTGAGTGGTTGCAGGAAGAGGATATTGATCTTGTCCTAGTGCCTATTTTGAGAGATTGGGTTTTAAAGCCTCCCATTACTGTAAGGAAAATTTCAGATCCAACAGATGGATCAGCAGAAGTGTCTGAATTGGTTTCAGCTGCTGATGGGAAAGAAGAATCCACAGCGTGACTGTGAAAGATGTGATAGTACCTGCACTCTGGAGCCAGGTTGCTTGTATTTGAAGTTAATCTCTGTCACTTCACTAGCGGAGTGACCTTGGGCAATTTTCTTAACCTCTCTGTGCCTCCCCTGTAAGATGAGGACCTACCTCATAGAGTAATGCAGACAAGTTGGAAAAGCTCTTAGAACAATGTCTGGCCCTTGGCATGTGCTCGTCAAATATTATCTTTTATTAGCATCATTAATCTTCCGAGCTTCCCTCCATCTCAGTCACAGCACCACTAATTCTCTCGACAGACGCTGAGCATGTTCTACGTGTCAGCAGTGTGACAAACTAACAGCTCACCAAGATGTGAGGTTATAGATACATAGATATTTTAAACTCTCCTTCGCACTGACTCCAAGGAAGATACTCACAACAACCAGTTTCTCATTTTTTGCTCTGTCAGAGAGCCCCCCGAGGGGGCACCCAGCCAGGGAGCGCAGGGCGCCAGGGATTCCATGCAGGAGCGGGAAGTGCACTCTCTCAGGAGGTTCTGAGTCCTGGACTGAAGGGCAGACTGAGACCTGGAGAGAACACGGTAATATTACCATCCCCATCAGCAAAAGCACTTACTAAATGCTGATGTGCCCAGGGCCCTCTGCCACATGCTGCCCACCAGACTTCTGAGCTGTCTATCTGAAAAATCAAAACAAAAAACTTCATGGTATTGATTTTGATTGCCGCTGGCTATGGGGATCACAAGGGGGAAATGATCAGAGAGGAGCACACAGGGACTTCAGAAATGTTGGTAATATCTTACTTCTTAATCTGGATGATGGCTACACTGTTTTTTGTTTCAGTATTGTCTTACAGACCACACACGTATATTAGATATACTCTTATGTGTATATATATTTATTATATATAAGTTTGCAGCTCTGTCTCATCATCCAATATGACTGCTGTAGTGCCTGCCATCATGTCTAAGTTCCAGCCAACAGTTTGAGAAAAGCGTATGGGAAAAGCATATTTCATTCCTTGTAAGGGCATGATCCAGAAGTTGCACTTCTCTATTAATATCTCACAACCCACTGTCTAGAACATAGTTTCTCAGTCCCCCTTAGTTGCGAGGAGATCTGGGAAATGCAGTCTTTAGCTGGGCAGCAAAGTATATAGCTAAAGCATCTTCTGCCATATAAGAAAGGAGAGCAAACATTGGAGGGCACAGAGCAGCCACTGCCACAAATATATATATAAATACCTAGGTGATTAAAGGGCTGCAGGTAAAAACTACACTCCCCACTGCATTAACTATGAACTTATTTATTTAAATATTATTAGGGCCTTGAAAGAGAGTCAATAGGGAACAGAGAAACTTAAACCTTAAAAGTTGGATGTTACTGCCAATTGATACCCAGTTTGAAATGAGGAGTTAAAAACTATAGTGTAAATCAACCAGAAAGTGATTTGAAATTTTTTCTTCACCTGAAGGTGGCCTTGAATGATTGAAATTTAAAAAATGCTACGTGCCCATGAGTCTTGAGAAACATAACTAGCACGTAAAGCAAGGGAGACCTCCTGTATGTTGGGGTATTAATTGAGTACTGGTGCCATGGAAGTGAAGGGATTATGTAGGAACCAAGGCAGGAGCCCATTGTCCCTCTTCTCATTTGCCAGGTAAGATGTCACGAAGGAGGTAGACTAGGAGGGACCGGTGGAATAGCAAAGCCAGGAGCTTGGAGAGTAATTGGGCCCTAGGGCACAGCTTGAGAGAAGGCTTGGGGAGGATGAGAAGCCATAGGGGGGACAGTGAGGAGGGTGAGGTGATGTGCAGGTGGCGGGGAGATCCAGGGAAGGACTTTGGAAGCAGAGGACGAAGACAAGTGAGTAGGGAGTCCGCAGGCCGGGTAGGGAATTCACTTACGGCTCCCATGCCAGGGACCAGCCCTCAAGCACCTGTTTTCCAAGAAGCCTGCAATAGTCTACGTTAGTGGTGGACAGGGCCTGGAGGGAGTGTGCCACCGGCCCAAAGACAGTGGAGGTATTGTCAGCGAAAGTGAACAACAATGTCCTGGCATTTGGCACTAGTTTGGGTGTGCACAGCTAGTGCCGCCGGTGAGTAGGAATTATTCAGTGGCGCATCCAGGAGGCTGGCGCTGTCACATCTCTGCGTCAGGGAAGTGAGTGCAAGCTTCTGCGGAGTGCACTGTTTTCACACAGTGCACGTGTCTTCATTCAGTGGATATGTTTTGCATTTCTACTACGCGCCAGGCCCCACTCTGCACTCTGGGGAAACAGTGGTGAACAGAACAGATAAAAATTCTAGCTTCGTTGAGCTTACGTTCTAGTGTTCCATCCTAATTTTATCACTTTGGATTCCACTTTAACGCCCCAAATCTCACTGTAGTTTAGAGATTCAGTCCTAACTTGGCCTTCGTAACACACAAGAGTGATCTCTCTGTCTGAAGAGGTTTTCATCCTTGAGGCCAATTTTCCAATGAATACACTTAGGGATTTGATCATTTCTTCCTCGTTGACACTTTTTATCTTTTGTTCTAAAAGGCCCATTTTTGCACTGCAGTTTTAGTATAATAAATTTTATAGTTAAATGACCTTCAGATGCATCAGGATCCTGCCAACCTCTCCACTTTCTTGCTGGCACTTCACACTAGGGCTCTGGTTAGTTCTTTTTGCTTCATCCCACTTCCTGAGCCTTGTCTGGTTAACTCATTCCTCAAAATTCAGTCAGGTGACACCTCCTCCAGGAAGCCTTCCCTGGCTGCACTCCAATGGTCCCTGACTTCTCTCTGCCAGGGCACTTGCCACCTGGTGTGGTGGTTTTCTGTAACCTTGTGTGTTTCTCCTGCTAGAGGACAGAGTTGTGTCTCTCCTCACTGCATCTCTAGTGCCCACCATGGCGTTTGTCTCGCAGCAGGCATTTGATCAAGGACTCTGAATGACCAAATAAAAAACACCACAAACTTACTTGAACTATCAGTTATATTCAGGCAGGATGAG
>VBSM01003157.1:11465906-11479018 GCA_008086735.1 Cheirogaleus medius
TACTTTGGGTGAGTGGAAAAGTGAGATTCCATGGTGGGGGTAAGTTTGGGGGGGTGTTGGGCACTTGATCCACCCTCTCCGCAAACACGCACATGCACTTGCAGGCTCACGCAATCTAACTTTCCAAAGGTGAGAAGTTGTGTGTGTTTTCCAGGAGGAGGGTATTTTTTAAAAGAGTACAACAGAGGGACCTAAGGGCTTAGGGAAGCTAGTTGGCATCTCCCTCTCCCCAGGGGAGAGAGGGAAAGAAAAAGTGAGAGGACACCTGGACTGGGCCGCCTTGCGGCTATCGTGAAGGGAAGCTGGTGGATAGGTCCTTAGGCATCAGCTGGACCTGGCTCTGTGGCCAGGCTGTGACCCTCAGATCCTGGAGCCGGGGCGCCTATACTTCCTTAGCCCATCAATTTTTCAGCTTCCAGGTCCACTCATACTCTAACTCCTGTGTCTGGGGGCCACTTAGAGGTAAACTGGGAAAACACAATTGGCAAAAATACCTGGAAACACCTCATTTTGGAAAATGTTCTGTTCTGATCCAGCTGGGAGGGTGTGAGCCCTGGTGTTTGGGTTCTTTCTCAGGCACATCGGCTGCAGCATTGTGCATCCTTATTGCTTTCACTGGTCTCGCTTACTTTGTATTTCACCTTTCCTTTAAGGAGAGACAATACCTTTTTTATTGTTGCTGTATGTTTGAGGGGAGCTGTGGAGAGGCCTTTAGGTCACCTGGGTGGCAAGGATAAGGGAGACCCACCAGTCCTAACTGTCCCACTCCAGTGTCCCGTGTAACCCAGGTCTGGGCTTCTTGTGGGAGCTTCGGTGCCACCTTAGGGACAGCAAGTACTTTTAGGGACCCTGATTAGTTAAGATGAAGTGGAGCCTTGCCTATCTTGTGTTCAAAAGACATACTGGAAATGCTAGTGGCCTGAAAGTGAAGGGACTGATTTGAACAGCTCCCCACTAGGAAAATTGAGAGGGGCAACAAACTTCTTGGTAACAAGCCCTTCTTCTTTTCTCCCAGGGGCTCCAAGACTTTGGTCACAAAATTCCCTCTTCTTCCTTCTCCTGCAAAGCTGGTTCTGGAGACCATCTTTACCATCTGTGTGTGGAATGGGGTTGGGGGACCCTGTTGAAATTTGCCCTGTTAGGTTGGGATTTAAGAGAACAGAGGGCTGTCACCCTTCCTGCTGCATAGGGACCCATATTTGGCTCCCAGGAGCAAAGAGAACAGGAGACCCAGAGACAAGGAATCTTCCAAGGACGGGAAGAGGGTGGTGGGTGGGTGTGAAGTTTTTTTTGTCAGTCATGGAGCCTTATAGGGAATCTGAAAGGGTATGTGAGTTGGGTGCAGTTTGAGCACGATCCTGGGGCTCTGCCTATTTCTTGACACACCTTAGCTTGGTCTCTAGATTCCTTTCCCCTCCTCTTCCAGCATTTCACACGACTGAGAGTGAGCTAGTCCAAAGGCTGATCATGAGAGTCTTCAGATATTTACAGTAACTGGTTCTGTATGAGAAATCCTTTTAGGGGCTGTATGGCACAGTTGCAGGCGAGTAGTAAGTTTCTTTTTGTTTTAAATTGAGCCTATCCTTTCCTTGATTTGTTTCACCTTCTGGGCATGACATCACAGTTAGAAAAATCTTCTGTAGACCCAGAGTACATTTAAAAAAAAAAAATGGAAAGGGATTTGGAAACACTCAATTTTGCATGAAAAGTCTGTTAAGAAAGCAGGAAGCCACTGGACCAAGCCAGTATTTGGGGTGGGTGACCCTAACTTTGTCTGTCCTCTCAGGTGTTCTGATGCCAGCTTCCTAGCTAGATTTCCTGTTTCTTCACTTCGATTTTTTAACAAAACAAACCATTTTTTGCAGGCAGACTCTTTAATTGATTTGAGCAAACACAAGGGCTAAAACCCAAGTGCTAAGCGTTATCAACCTTAGCACAACCAAGCACAGTTTGGAGGTTTCTAGAAACCCACTTAGTGTATATACCTCTCCCTGACTGGGGGTGGATGGGGTGAGCTCAGGGTCCTCACAGCTCTTTATTCCCTGAGCCCTGCACCCTCCTAAGCTCCCCTACGAACTGTCACCCCGCAGCAGCACCCCAGCAGCCGTGTTACAAAGGGACGATGAGTTGAATCAGGGGAGCTTGGTGAATAAGCTTTCAGCACAGATTTTATAATTTTTATAAAACTTTTTTTTCCATTTTAGTCAGTTAAAGAATTATAGCTGCCTGGTGGGTATGGGAGGGAGGTAGGGAAGGAATGAGAGAGATTTTCTTCAATTAGAAATAAGCAAACTTCCTAGATTTTGTTTACCGAAAATGGACTTTAAATGAAATTTTGTCTTTGGATTTTCAGATGAATTAAGAGTTCTACCTGGGGGTTCACACCATTTTCTCCTGGGTGTCTTTATTGTTCCCAGCAGAGAGGAAGGAGGCCAGGCTTAGGGCTGGGTTTTCCAGGGAACGCCCCACTCCTCCATCCAGAGGGGCTCTGATAGGTAACATTTTAAAGTCAACAACAAAGACGAATACCTTGTTTAACTTCAGCGTCCTTGAAGTCCTGAGCATTTTACTGATTACCGTAGTCAATAGTGGCTTTTAGGGCGGAGAAGAATAAATCTTTGTGATGTGTTGTAAGTTGCAATATCCCCATGACAACTTTGAACTCGGTTGTGTAGGATGCTAGTTTTTTAAACTTAAGACATAACTCAAGAAATCAGGAGAAAGGAGACTTGTTTTGTAGAGTAAATAGTATTGATGGAATTAAAGAGTTTTTATGCTAAAGTCATATTTAAATATCTTTACCACACAGTTGATGGTAGGCACAAGCTATAAATTGCAGGGGAATGTGAGGGAATAGAAAGGTTTGCTAGTATACATAATCTTTAAATAAAAACTCTGAAGTGTAATGTTAGTTTACTTTAAAAAGTAATTCAGAAATGCTTCTTCAAGAATGCCAAACTAGAACATTTACACCCTGTAATCTAAAGAACCCTAAACAGTAGGAAACATTTTTTTAAAAAGTCTAAATAAGAATCTGTCTTATTTTAGAGAATAGATATTTATTCTTATTTAACCTTGAGGGAAAGTAATAAATGGTAGAACTATGTACCCTTAATTAAGAATTTGTTTTTATTAGCAGGTTTAGGTTAATTGTGAATTCTAAAAGCTAACCAAATAATAAAAATGATATAAAATAGACACATTTTAAATAGATTGCATAAATTGAAATTTTAGTATAGGAAACTCGAAGACTGTATTATTTATCACTGGGAAGTTCTTGGTAATTTTCTCAATCACTAAAGTATCAACCTTTTGTAAAACCTTTGCAGTTAGAAGCAATTAGACCCACTTCTAAATCAGAATATTTAGTTTTTGATCCTGTGGCAAGAAAATAAAACTTAAACTCTGTACTTAATAATGTTAGTGCTTTTTTTCCCCACCAGAGAAGACCCTAGTAATTTTCCCATTTATAGTTTCTAATGATCGTAAGTGCCCAAGAACAGTACTTTTATTTCACTTGACTATTTTAAATTGGAGAAAAGGTGAGTAAGGAAGGGTGGCAGATATAGAAAATACCTTTTAAAAATGATTTGAGATAAAAGTAAATAAGGCATCCTCACTGCGTCCCGCGATATTTGTGGGTTGCAGCGGGGGTCAGTGATCAGCGTTAATAGTGTGTGGCTCGGGGTTGGCAAGTGGCATATTGTAATTATGATGGATTTCAGTTTTAAAAAGCTCGGGGGAGCCTGAGAGTAGGGGTCAGGGGACCAAGCCGACCTCTGAGGTCCTCTGCTTTCAGCACGGACTCCGACCTTCCCAAGGTCTCTCCTGGGGCGCCCAGGGGGTGCAGAAGCATCGGACAAATGGTGAGCAGATCAACAGCGACGAAATCAAACCCCGGCTCCGGGCGTGGCGGCCAGGGGAAAGCGCCATGCGGAAGGGCGCGGGCGGGGAAGCCGGACGGGCGCCTCCGGCACCGGGATTCAGGGGCTGGGGTGTTGGGGTGCCGTGGGGAGGGACGGCCCCGCGCGGCCTCACCGGGTCCCCTGCTCTCGCCGCAGACCTGCTGGAGGACCTGCCCGAGAGTCGCGAGTGCGTGAACTGCGGCTCCATCCAGACGCCGCTGTGGCGGCGGGACGGCACCGGCCACTACCTGTGCAACGCCTGCGGCCTCTACAGCAAGATGAACGGCCTCAGCCGGCCCCTCATCAAGCCGCAGAAGCGCGTGGTGAGTGTGACCGCCGCCCTCCCCCGCGGCCAGCCCCGGGCGCCCCCGCGGGGACAGGTGCGTCCCCGCTGCCCAGTCGGTCCTCGCCGGCGGTCCCCAGCTCTCACCCGCTGGCGCCCGAGCAGAGGTCACCCTGAAACCCGCGTCTGGGAAGCCAAGACAGCCTTGCCCCATATTTACACATAGGGAAGGACGTCCCTAAATGACAAAAAAAAGAAAGTGCAGCGTGTTACCATTTTTTAAAAGTTCAAAAACCTATATTTACACATCTCTGGATGTACTTGCCAATGCACTGAAATAATTCTGAAAGAACACATAAGAAATTGGTAGTGGTGGTAACCTCTGGGAAGAAAAGCTGAGTAGACCGACCGAGGCTAGGTGAAGGAAGATTTTTTTCACTGTGTACTCTTTGATGGTCTGGTTTGGATTTTATTCCTGAAAAACCACGCTCACTTACAACATCCCCCTCAAATAGAATATGACAGAAACACACCCACCCGCGTGCCCTCTTCAGCCTCATTCTGGGCCCCTTTCACTTTGTCCTTTCTGTTTCCTGGTCCCTTCTGTCTGTTACCCGGGAGAGGGACAGGTCTAGCCCCAAATTCCATACGTCTTTTGGATTACCCTTGAGCCAGAAAATTTACTCTAATCTTTGTTATTTTGCAATCTGGCTGTTGAGAGAACTACATAGAACTTGAGGAACCGTGTAGTCTCTATGCTCTCAAGTTGAGAATTTTCACCAATTTGGACACATTTGACCATGTTTGCTCATGTCGGAGTTCTGATTTTCTTCTAGAAAGTTATCTATTGTCATTGTTAAGTGTGCTTATTAGCAGGAGAGGGTATTTACCACTGCAGTGATTAGAGAAAATAAAGTTTTCACAAACCCCATTGTAAGGCTAAACATTTGTTTAGCCAAGTACTCATAATCTAATAACCTTTTAAAGCTAAATATTTTACAGTTAGATGCCAGACGTCTTAAGTATCCAAGTAATTTATTTAATTGTTATACTCTAATTAGCAGGAACAAATGCTACACATGTTGTTTGTGTTAAATAGATTAGAGTGAAATTGCATCACAATGTAAGTCTGACACCTTAAAGAGAAGCAATTAGTTTTATGGTTGTTTTGTTTTTAATGCATTTAAAATAAAGTGGCCGAGGTTAATTTAATGAGTGTATGTGCCTTAAGCTTGTTACAACCTCCCACAGCTTAATATTTCCTTTAAAGGACACCCTTTAACTTTACTGTGTGACTCTCTATGGTTTTCATTTTTCTTAAATGCATCATTTTAAAAAAGAAAAAGTCGCTGGAAAATATTCCACAGAAGTTCCTTGTTTCCATGTATTAGAGAATGCATGAACAATGAAACTGATTATTACTATTTTGGGGGGAAGGCAACATTGAGCTGGGTACTAGCTGAGCTCTAAAAGGTAACACTTTTCTTGAGATTGAGCAAAAAAATCTGGTATTTGGAATAATAGCCATTTAGGTTCTAGTTGCATTATAAATTTATTCACATAACACCCATATTTAGATAGTGCTATTTGTTTTGTACACTTACCCGTAAAAATAACTTCCCAGAAAGAAAACGGTTTTTAACATTTCTGAACTCATTAGTTTTCTCTCTGTGAGGCAGGTGTCTTGGCAGTAACCAAGGTCAGCCAATATGCTTTGTAAATGGGTTATAAATGATACCAATTGAAGGGTGTGTTGCTATCAATTAGTTCTCCTTGTGGGCTTCTTATTTATGGTTTGATGGATCTAGCTTAGTTCTCAGAAACAGAATGTTGAACTCAAGTTTGTTTAGCTAGCAGTACAGAACCAATCACTGTGAATCTGAACTTGCAATACATTGCAAAATAAGAGATTTATGGTGTAACTTGAATTCCTTGTCAGTGAGGAATATAACTGAGATCACTTGTTACAAGGACCTTTTATAACCTATTCACCTGCATTTCACATGTTTATGAGGACTGGCTTCACTTATGATCTGCAGTTGACAGTCATAAAGTTCTTTGTTATAATGGCAAATTCTGATAACAAGTTTGCTTCACATTGGCTCTAAATTCCACTGGAAACTGTCATAAATGGCCTGTTTATAAAATGAACCTTCCTGTCCCTCACCTAGAAAATTATTTTATTTTAACCATAAGGAGAAAAAAGAAAAGCCTTGATGTGTAAGGTTTTGTTAATGGTTTCATCATTTAGCAAAGCAATTTCCCAAGTAGTTCTTCTGTCAGCCAAGCATATTCATTTCAACCAAAAGTCAAATTGATTGTTAGCACTGACTTCTTAGAAATGTTGTGGTGCTAAAAGGTTTACCAGTGACTCCTTGTTTTTTAATTTGTCTATAAAGAGTGATGCTAAAGTAATGCAACAGCATATGAACTGTAAATGCAAAGTTCAATTTCATCTTTTAAAGTTGCTGGCAAGGATTTTGGAAATCTCTGTCCTATAATCTGAATGTTCAGTACATGCTCAGTTTACATTTTTGTTCTCTATTCTTTACAGTTTCTTTTCTTAACTTACCAAGTTTTGTAATTTGCAATTTGCTTTGGTCCCTGAGTTTTCCCCAGAACATTTTTTTACTGAGGTTGCAGCACAATTTGTATAGTAATTTAAACAAAATTTAAAAAAAAAAATTTAGATTTGGTAATTTTAAAACAAATTTTGTATTTTGCCATTTGGGCTAGGAAATTATATTTTAAGGGTGTTATGGACATAAAGAAAACATAGAAATGGGAGTGATAGTGCCAGACAGGTGGCTTTTCTTGGTAATAACAATTAATCCTTAGTGTGAACAAAAGTTGAGTATAATAGATGGAGAAAATAAAATATATTAGTGTTGCTGTATATAAGACAATGCCAGTGTTAAAGCAATGCTGTGAAATTTGCTTGTACCTTTTGTGAAATATATAAAACAAAAATTCAGGAATAGGCAATCACAATGATAATTATAGAATGTATTAAAATGTATTTCTTTCTTTACAAAAATTTTATACCTTTTCTTAGGTCCATTTCCATTAATGTATATAGATCCTGGTAACATTTCTGGTTTATTCCTCTACACATATCTAAGAAATCTGATTATCTCCAGTTTTCAGGGGAATTGGAGACTGCCCAAAGCCATTTAGCACATTGGCAGGTGGCTTGTGATTGCACTGCATGACTTATATCTCAGACCCGTGACAACAGTGCACAGCCAACTGCTACCATTCGTGGATGGGGTGGCGGGCTCTAACGTGAGCGTCTAGTTGTATTACTTCTGGTATGTTTCAGAATGTAACTATTTGGGCAACTTTTAGAAAGTGTCTTAATTCTCCTTAAAAACTAACGGTAGTAACTGGAAAACAGATTCTTGGTGAAGAAACCATGAGTGAGGTTCTCCGTGTTACAGTGCTGATAAAAGCTTTGCATGGAGTATGAGCCAACCGTGTGACTGCTTTCCAGTTATTCTAGAATCTATGATGATGCTTTGGAAGAGTAAATCAAATGTATGGTATCAAGCACACATTGCAAACCTCAAGTTTCTGGGTCCAGGAAGGTCAACCTAATTGCACTTGAAATTTTTTTTTCTCAAGAAACATTTCATTTATGTAATAAAGCAGGTACATGCTTGTTGATTTTAGGGACATGATACATCCATGTATGAATGTAGAGTATACATAAAAATCATTTATATTTTTCTACTTACGTTCTTGTGCTGTTTCTAGCCTTCGTCACGGCGGCTTGGATTGTCCTGTGCCAACTGTCACACCACAACCACCACCTTATGGCGCAGAAACGCCGAGGGTGAACCTGTGTGCAATGCTTGTGGACTGTACATGAAACTGCATGGGGTGCGTCAATTATTCTGCTCACTCATATGTACATTTAGTGTCTGGTTTGTACATGGTTTCATTTTAAAAAATTTGACAAATGAAAGGGTATGAAAGTGAAAAATTTGAATGTATATTTTATTGACTATACTCTATATTCAATATATATATGGAATATATCCACTTTATTGCATCTGTGGTGCTATTAATTATAATATAAACGCTTATGCACCAGTAAGAAACAAAAATATGCTGCCAATTAGACTATCAGGAACATCCATTGTAAGACACATTGCAATTTTAGAAACGTGAAAATGTGGAAAATGTGCATTTTAGAATTGATAACATGGTAGTAACTGATTTTTAAAACCTGAACAGTTAAAGAAATCAACTAGGCGAGCAATAACTAGAAGTAATCAAAGACATTTGTGCAAAGGAGTAATACATTTGATAGTTATAGTTTGAAAGATTTCATTTCATTTCTTTTTTTCAAAGATTCTGTTTCCAAATAATCATACTTCATTTAAAAAGGTTGCACAAAATATTATAAACACCTGAATCTTAAAAAGAAAAATAACCTTGCATCCGTCAGAGGAACAGAATATATGATCTCTTTAAAAATACTTATTCAATAAATATTTACTCTATAATTGAAGTCATATTAAACAATAAACATTAATTAGAAGGAATTAAATTCTCCTTGGCAAATCATCCCATTTTCCCTGAAGGAATCTCTGCATTTGATGAAGAAAGTGTAGTCTTTGTGCACTTGGAATCTATTGAGTGTGTATAAAAATTGGATTGAAACTTATACCAAGTTCTTTTAAATGGGGGCTTTCAGTACCAGTGTTGAATCTTGAGTTTGGTTTTTCTTCAGTATAATATTGATTAAGCTTATAGCCTATGTGAAATTTTTTTAGGTGCCTCGACCTCTGGCTATGAAAAAAGAGGGAATTCAAACCAGGAAACGAAAACCTAAGAACATAAATAAGTCAAAGACTTGCTCTGGTAAATATAATAAAATGCCATTTGATTGTAAATAATTTGCATATCTTAACAGTAGAGTATATGTATATTCACAAGGTTCATTTTGACTGTTGCAGGTAATAGCAATAATTCCATTCCTATGACTCCAACTTCCACCTCTTCAAACTCAGATGATTGCAGCAAAAATACTTCCCCTACAACACAACCTACAGCCTCAGGGGTAAGTGTTGAAACAGTATAGACTCTAAGTTAGTGGGTTGCTCTCTAGTAAATTATCTCAAATTTTATCTTATCTGGTAGTACAATAGTCTAAACCAACAGTTCAGTTTAGTTAGTTGATACCTAAGAATAGTTTTTAGAGGAAATTACATTTAAATGTCAACAAAATGACAAACTGAAGTACTTTACAAACTTCTTAATTAAGATTGATATCATATTTTATGGTTAAATTAACCCAAGTAAAAGCAAGAAGTTTTGGTTTTAAAGAGCTTTAAATTGTTTTATTTCCAGGTTTTTATTAGAGATGCTACATATGTATGTATATGTGTATTTCTAATATAGATCAGAAAAGCTATAAGGCCAGTGGTTTCACAGATTCCGGTGTCCACGACATTAAGTTGTTTTTGCTTATAACATCAACTCCAGCTTTCTTTTTTCTTTTTCTTTTCTTTTTTTTTTTTTATCTATCCAAAGCAAAACTCACAAAATGTTATGTGCTGTAGTATTCAGTGATTTTTCTTCTCCCAATTGTGCTCTTGCTGGGAGACCTTCTCGTCTTCCGATGCACCTTAATTGTCCTGGGGTTTATTTTCAGCCACATGACAAACCTGGGAGCGATTTGTGCCACTGAAGACAGGAGATGCCAGGGTCTTTCTGAAGATCAGTTTTTGTAAAGCCGTGATTGAAACTCAGTTTGCTTCACCTAAAGAGCATTTTCCCACCCTAATGTTTCCCAAATTTACCTGGAATGCTCTTGAAAAAAAATTGCTGGGCCCCACCTTAGACCTCCATGAGCCTAGGGCAGGGCCCCAGGGAAGCAGGACTTTAAAAAAAATGTGTCCTTGTGATTTTTAGGTTTATGCTGAGACTAGCCTAGGACCAAACACCAGCATTTGAATCCCTATTTACTTAGTAATTGTTTTCTACATTTAGTTTTGCATTGGAACTATTTGGGGTACTTTAAAATACTACAGATTCCTGGGCCCCACCCTGGGTTTTCTGAGTCAGAGTCTCTGAGGGTGGGGCTTGGAAATTAGTATTTTTGAACAAGCGCCCCAGGTGAAATTGAAACTGCTGCCCTGGAGGTGTTTGGGAACCACTGTCTTGGTTTCTTTGCACTGTATTTTTACTGGGTTTAACAAAACAAAAATTAAATATTTAAAACAAAATATTTGAACTGTGCTTCTAATTATATTTGATATGTCTCTTTGTCCTCCGACCAAATTCTTTTGCACTTTTTCTGTAATGGAACAAGACGTCTGTTCAGAGTTTCACAAAGGAAAAAGGCATTTAGTTTTTGTTTGTTACAGATACAGTTTAAAGAATGTTTCTAATCTTTTTAAAGGTGGACTCTGGTATGTGATTTTTTTTCTTACAGATGGGTGGGATGTAACTTTAAGGATCTAAAGTGGTAAATAGAATGTGTTAGTTGTGGGGAAATGAAAAGATCAAAATTATTTTAAGATATTCTTTATTATGCCCTAGTCTTCAGAAGCAATTATGTAGCTGAATGAGTCAGAACAGGGTCTTGGTTTTCCAGAGCACTGAGGGAGCAGCCAGGTTTTTGTCCTCAGAGCCCGTATCTGTCCCAGCTGAAATGAGGATTGCTGCCCTCTCCACGAGTCACTCTTTTTGTTGATACATCCAACTTAAGTGTGGCGAAAACCTAATTTGAATGATAACTGGCACTGAAGTAGAGATATTTGCCCAAACAATGGGCTTTGTGGACTTGGAACTTTTGTGGGTGGGGTTAGTTTTGCTTAGTGGTTTTGTTATGCAAAATTCCAAAATTCAGCTATTAGCAAGTCCTATCAGTTGCCCTCCAGGTAAAGAAGAGTAAAAAGGCAGCCCAGTCTGGCTGGAGGGGGCGCCTCGGGAGTTCTACAGCTGGTCCTAGGCTTGCTGGTTGGTGTCCTGGAGCCAGTCGTGGCTGGTGTGCGTGCTGCAGCCGCAGGGTGGGGGTGGTGGGGCTCTTGGTGACAAGGCTGGGCCCCCTTTTCCGGGGTGGGGGGTTCTGGTCTGCCTGCCGTCCTCCCCTCCACCCCAGAGACCCACTCCTCCTGGTCTCTCTCTGAGGGCACATGGCTGGCACCTGGGCTTGCAGGTTTCTGCCCCCCACCGTGGTAACCCTGTCATGGATGTGTCCATACTATCATGGATGTCATGGATGTCTCCATGACCTGACGTGTGTGTTGGGAAATCAGGCCTCCTTGGCAGAAGCCCATCTGCTTGCTTCCTTTGGAAACTGTCCCACTCTATAAGAATGATTGCAGTAGACTTGAGTGGTTTCCCCAGGTTGTTACCAGGGAGTACCTTTGTATGCCCATGGGTCCTTTTAGCACTTTGCAGTATCTTCTCTGGGTGGGCTGAGCCTTCATGTATGTGGCCTGACCAAAGTGGCAGCTGAGTAGCTGTGAAGAGTCTGCTTGAGGAGCCATCTGTGAGCAGCTGGCAGAAGCATTTTTAAAAGGTAGCTGTGTTGACAAAGGTGTGTCATTTTCCCATTTTGGTCACTGTGCATAATGTTGGTGGGCAGCTGGCTTTGTAACTGATTGCCTACAGGATTTTGTGAAATGCTGTAGGTGAAGAAAATAATCAGATCCACATAGCAAGGTTGTGTCTGGTGTTTAGAAAGTGTATATATTACACAGCACCTTCCTTAGCGTGGAGTTTAAGCCTCGTAAGATAACGTATCCACCCCAGTGATCTGCAGTGCTCCCGTCGCTGACTGGTAGAAACGAGCAGTGTAAGGCTACCCTCCTTTAATGGGGCAACTGAGCTACAAAACAAAGGGCAATCTCAGGCATGCTCCCAGTTGAAGAGTGAAGCCACACATTCCTCCATTTAGAAATGTTAAGTAGCAACATAACTGCCTTGCTTTAATGATTGTAAGTTACAGCAGGGAAATTCAGAACTGTTTCAGAGGTTCATATCAAACTTGATCTTTATTTTAATACCTTCTAGAAAAATCAGTTGTAGGTGACCACCAGTAGGCATTCCCAGCAGGCTTTTTTAAAGTCCTACCGCAGGACAGGAGCAGTGTTTCTACTTGGTGGCACCAGGACCCTAGCATGGCTAGCACCAGGTTCCTGAGCTCTCTTGGTGGGGGTTCAGGGGACCGCAGGAACTGAGTGTTCTGGAAGGGGCTGTCCTAGTGTGCTAATGGGAGCGGGGGCTGCTGGGCTCCCCTCCCCAGCAGGAATGGAGGTGTGGGCAGGATCCTGGTACATAGCATTCTTCCGGGATAAGTGTCAAAGTGCCACAAAAACCATTTCTGCCCTACTCTGAAGCCTCATTTCTTTGACTTTTTGGGTGCTTGGCTTTGTATACTTGTTGCTGATTTGTGCTTTCATGAGACCTGTCTGGACAAAAAGGAGTCCTTCCTTCTGGTGAGAGTCATCATGTGGATGACTTGGCCTCCTCCCTGTGACTCTGTCTTGGTCGTGGGCTGTGGGCGTGTGGAAGGTGGCGGGAGGGCAGTGAGTTTCTGTCTGAGATCAGCAAGACTCCCGGTGTGCAGCATGCGGCCTGGAATTAAAATACTGCCTATTTTGTTCCTTTGGGATTCTTTGTGTTTATTAAAAAGTATGTTGAACTTAATTTTTGATAGGCAGTTGGTTAATTTATGTGACAAAAATAGCCTTTCATTCTGGCTAAAAGTTTTCTTATACATGTAGATTTACTGACCTAAATTTTCTTTGGCATTTGTTCTCCATGGATTGTAAGAATATTAAAATATTTTTTTCTTGAATTACATTTATTGACTGAGTTATATCATTTTTTATAATTTTTATTTCAAAATATTAGAGAAGATTGAGTTATAGTTTCTAGTTTTTTTTTGTTATTGTTACTTTGGG
>VBSM01003157.1:11508877-11525751 GCA_008086735.1 Cheirogaleus medius
GCCTCGGCTTCCCAGAGTGCTAGGATTACAGGCGTGAGCCACCGCGCCCGGCCATGGTGCTACGTTTTAAGAAAGAAAATACCCAGGAAAATAAGGCAGAGTAAAACAGCTCATCTTGGCTTAGAAGTGCCAAGCTCGGGTCTCGTCTGAGTAATGAGGAAACCTGGTGCAACCACTGCGCTCTCAGCAAGCTGAGGCCTTTGCTGACAAGATGAATTGTCAGAGTTTGAGGCAAATGGTCCAAGTAGCTGTTTAGTGTCTTTGGCTTTCCCGGCTTCCATTCCAAGCCAATAATGCACTTCTGGGACCCCCAAGTGACCTGTGTTCTAGCAATATCCCCCCCAGGTGGCTTATTCATTAGCAAATGTGAGAAATTACTAATTAGCACCCCTGTACCTTGTTAAAGCAGTCTAGATTATTGGGGTGTTTAAAAAGGAAAACAACGTCTCCTTCCATCCTCTTCCCTTCTGAGATACTTGGATTAACACAGGAAGGACATCTCCATTAATGAAACCACTATAGCAGATTTTTTTTTTTTTTTAGAGACAAGAGTCTGCTCTGTGGCCCAGGCTGGAGTGCAGTGTTGTGAACACAGCTGAATGTAACCTCAAACTCCTGGGTTCAAGCCATCCTCTTGCCTCAGCCTCCTGAGTAGCTGGGACTACAGGTGCATACCACGACACCCGGCTAATTTTTAAATGTTTTTGTAGAGATGAAGTCTCTCTATTTTGCTCAGCCTGGTCTGGAACTTTAGCCTCAAGCTACGCTCCTGCTTCAGCCTCCCAAAGTGTTGGGATTACAGGCATGAGCCATTGTGCCTGGCGTAAAGACTTTTTCAGTTAAAAATATGGATGTAGAAAGAGTACTAAAAAAGTATGAAAGAAATTTTTAAAAACTCACAACACTACCATCATAATATGATTAAAGTATTGTTATATTTGTATTTTCTAGTCTTTGCCCACAAATAAATACACATTTATTTGGCATTGTGGCAAGCTCATTGTAACATATCCATTTAATGTCATCCTTTTTAAACTTAATATTATATCTATACAATATACATATACATATTTCCTTATGTTTATATGTTGTCTTCATAATGATCATTTTCAGTGTCTGCATAATATTCATTATGTTGACACCTTGAATGCACTAACCAATCTCTGTTTTTTAAAAAATTTAGGCCGGGTGTGGTGGCTCACACATGTAATTCTAGCACTCTGGAGGCTGAGGTGGCAGGATTACTTGAGGTTAGGAGTTTGAGACCAGCTTCAGCAAGAGCGAGAACCCGTCTCTACTAAAAATAGAAAGAAATTATCCAGGTGTGGTGGCGAGTGTTTGTAGTCCCAGCTGCTCTGGAGGGTGAGGCAGGAGGATCACTTGAACCCAGGAATTTGAGGTTGCTGTGAGCTCAGCTGATGCCACAGCACTCTAGCCTGGGTGACAGAGCCAGACTCTTTCTAAAAAAAAAAAAAGAAATAAATAAAACAATATCTATTATAAATCATATTTAAATGGTATAAAATATTTGTTAAAGATGAGAAGACATGCAAAATTAAACATAAAGTTAGAGAATGGTGCTATGTATTCTTTTTCTTTTTAAAACTTTTATTGTATATATTTAAGGCATATAACATGATGTTTTGATATACTTATCTTGATACACATACTGAAGTGGTTACTACAGTCAAGCACATTAACATACCCATCATCCCACATAGATACCTTTTTTCTTTTCATGTGTGTGTAAGAATACTTAAAATCCACTCTCATGGTACAATTACCTACATATGATAGTAATACAATATTGTTAATTCTAGTCCTCATTTTGTGCATTAGATCTCTTAAACTTATTTATCCTACATAACTGCATCTTTATACCCTTTGAGCAAAGGAAAGGAAATCACCACCTTGTGAAGATATCTGCACTCCCGTGTTCACTGCAGCATTATTACAACAGCCAGGACATGGAACCAACCAAAGTGTCCATTCACAGACGAATGGATAAAGAAATTGTGATGTGTGTTTATACACACACACACAAATATATATATGTATATAAACACACAATGAGATATTATTCAGCCTTAAAAAAGAAGGGATTTTGTCATTTGAGACAATATGGATGAACCTATGGGATATTATGCTATGAAATAAGTCAGGCACAGAAAGAAAAGTACTGTATGGTATTATTTATACATGGAATCCCCCCAAAAAAAGGAATACAGGAGGTGGGATGGGGCAGGAAATGGGAAGATGCAGGTACAGGTCTAACCACAATTCCTTTTTTTTTTTTTTTAAGATATAGGGTCTCACTGTGTCACCCAGGCTGGAGTGCAGTGGCCCAATCACAGCTCACTGCTGCCTCAAACTCCCAGGCTCAAGCAATCTTCCTGCCTCAGCCTTCTGAGTAGCTGGGACTACACACATGGGCCACCATGCTCAGCTAATTTTTTCCATTTTTTGTTAAGACAGGGTCTGGCTGTGTTGCCCAGGCTGGTCTTGAACTCCTGGCCTCAAGCAATCTTCCTGCCTTGGCCTCCCAAAGTGCTGGGGTTACAGGCGTGAACCACAGAGTCCACTAACTGATTCCTTCGATGGACATTTTGACTGTTTCTAGATTTTCTGTAATTGATGTGGCCAGGAATATTTTTGCATGTACATACTTTGAAATTGTTTTCTCGAGAAAACCTCAGCAGTGACAACTGAAAAAAGGAACTAAGGAAGATGGTGCCACTCCTCTCCCTCTGTCCCCTCTGGAGGGAGAGGCACAGGGCTTTCAAGGTAGCTCATGGGGTTGTTTGCTGAGCTTTCTCAGTCCCTTTAAAATTCCCCTCCCCTGCTCCTTCTGCTTCTGCCCTCATTCCCTCCTGCTCTCTTTCTCACTAACTCTCCTCCTCACTCTTTCTCCTAGGCCCAAAGCTGCTCCTTGGACTCCTCCATCCTCCCAGCCCTGAAAGCCCCTCTCATCTGAATGAGCCAACTTTTTTTTCCTGGCTCCTTTCTGAAGATCTGCCCCCAAAGGGAGGGGGAGGGGAACAACACACTTGAATCTTATCAGCCTTCTGATCTGGTGTCTCATCTGAACATTATTTCTTGTCCTGCTTACGTCACAAGCCTTTAAGGCACGGGCCATGCCTTTACTTGTGCCACTGAGAACAGAGAGCGATGCTGGCACTCGGCAAACGTGTGATGTTGTTATTGTAAGGTGTTAATAATTGGAAGAGGTGAGTAGATGTTCTGGGGAGGTAAAACTAGTGCTAAGAAATGGGAGGGGGTATGGAATGGGCTTCCTGGGAAGACCATTAAGGGAAGAGTCTTCCCCAGAAGGGAGCGATTCTGAACTTTCACCCACGTTTTCAGAAGAGTGCCCAGGGCTGCTGCTAGCGGGAGATGTTGGCATCTAGTGGGGGCTTGAATGGCGTGATGTCCACCGGAACAAAACTTTGTGGAGCGGCCAGGCACGGTGGCTCACGCCTATAATCCTAGCACTCTGGGAGGCCGAGGCGGGAGGATCACTCAAGGTCAGGAGTTTGAAACCAGCCTGAGCAAGAGCGAGACCCTGTCTCTACTAAAAATAGAAAGAAATTAATTGGCCAACTAAAAATATATATAGAAAAAATTAGGTGGGCATGGTGGCGCATGCTTGTAGTCCCAACTACTCGGGAGGCTGAGGCAGAAGGATTGCTTGAGCCCAGGAGTTTGAGGTTGCTGTGAGCTAGGCTGATGGCACAGCACTCTAGCCCAGGCAAGAGTAAGACTCTGTCTCAAAAAAACCCCACAAACTTCATGGAGCATTTTGAGTCCTGTGAAGTTAAATTCAGGGCCATAGACAAGGCAGTGACAGGCAAACACCTTTGGAATCATCCTTCAGTGACATTGGACAATGAGACTGGGACTCCTTGACAATTTCTACATTTTAATATTTTAGCTTGGAAATGGAAGGTAAACTTTAGACAGGATTTTTCAAGTACAAAAACGTCATGTTGGGTCAAGCCCATGGGATGAATCATTCATTCTTCATGGCTTCAACCAAGGGTATAAAATTTGTTCTTTTTGACTTTATCCTAAGATATCAGTGATACATACCTAATCTCCCTTAATAACTCAAGGAGGTTACTAAGGTTGCTAAAGTCTTTAGGTAGAAATCACATGAAGTAGGATAGGAACAAAATCCTGTCTGGTAAGGTCCTCTCGCATCAGGTTTTAAAACAATTTAGATGAGTGGGGTGTTAATATAAATGGGTTCTTCCTATTGCTGAATCTGTTATTGTATTTGAAATGTGTTGATGCTTATTAATTTACTACTATTTTCATACAAATTGCAGATGAGGGGTACTTATAACTGTTTACATATTGTCCTAGAGTTTAACAAGTGCTTTAACAAACATTTTCTCTTTATTCTCACAAGGGTTTGCTTCGGTTTACAAAGGAAGACACTGAGGCAAAAGAGGTTCAGTGACTCAGGCAGTGAGTTGTTGAGTCACAATTTAAACTCAATATTAGATAAGTCCAGTGTTGTAACTGTCTCTCTGATATGGGAAATTATGGTGATTTCAGCCTTCTTTTGATCTTTGTGGGTATTTTGCGATTCGCTCCTGTTGGTTTTTTCTTACTGTCTTTCTGCCTGTCTCGTGGGTATCATTCTTGTGTTGTTAAAATTCCAGAGAAACCATTGGACTTTGAAATAGTCAATAAATGAAGTGCAGAAATGGCAACCTCAGGTATTTTCTTGAGAGATAGATCTGGAAGAGGAGAGGGAAGGAAGGTTCGTCAGCTGACAGCACCCACCGGACACCGTGTGAAGCCCATGTGACATTTACGTGGAGATGGTCTGTCAGGCGAGTTGAAGGAGAATTGATGCTTTTAGGCTCTTTCTGGAAGGCTCTGCCTGCTCCAGGAATGCTGAAATGCTGAAGTGATGATGCTGCCTTGAGTGTCCTGTAGATTTAGATTCTCCTTGACACGTTTTGGTGCCCCAGCAGGACAGAGAGACACTGATTATTTCTGTAGACAGCCAACAGATAAACATAAGGGTTCAACTTTGTTTTAATTAAATAATGTAAATTGCTTATCTATGTCTTTAGGGTCCCTTACTACACCCACTATGACCACTGTGTGACTTGGGTGGGTGATGTCATCTCTCTGTGCCTCAGTTTCCTCATTTATGAAATGGAGATAATACTCACATGTACCACACAGGGTGATTACACGGATTGAATGTGTTTAAACGAGAGCTCTGTTGAGGGCTCAGTAAATGTTAACTATTATTATTATAAAGGCTAACTTGTTCTCTGATGTGTATAGATGCTAGATTGGCTCTTTTACTGGCAATGAATACATTTCTTTTTCCATTTTTGTTTTGTTGTGGTAACTTATGCATACAGGGAGTCTGGGGCAGCACGGGGAGAGAGTGTCGAGTGGCCACCAGAGGAGAGCCACCCAGCATTTGCCGGGCTGCTCTGTGAGCAGCTGACTCGAACGTTTACACTGTGTCATCTCTCTGCTTTTAGCGCCATCAATTCTTTGCCCCTGGGAAGAAAAGGCCTGGGTTCTTATCCATTTTGTTGACGTCATTCGCTTGCGATATCAGCAAATCAGTAGCTGAGAGAGTGCCATTTCAAAGTCCTTGGTACCTTGATCTGAGGTCCATGACTCAGGTCTTCTGGGCCATCTGGGTTACTCGCGGACCTCAGGTCAGCGATTTTACTGCATTCCTCGAAATGGGGAAGGTCGGAAGTTTCAAAGGTCAGTTTCTAAAAGTCAGAAGGAGGTGAGAACAAACAGACTTCAATAAAAATGGACCGCCTACCCCTCAGCTCTCTGAGATGGTTTCTTCAGGCTGTTGGTGGCACTTGTCATTAATGGTGCTATCACTACGAAGCTGGTAAGCACGAGAATAGCTGGAAAAATGACTGCCCCGAAGCTTGGCCTCTGTGTCTGCAAATTCAGTCTCAGAGAGATGGTTTGAAATTCCTTTATTCCTTCATTCATTCCTTCACCAGACATGTAGCGAGTATGGGCCAGAGCTTGTAGTGGTCACTGGAGGGTGTCATCCTTCACCAGAGAAGGTTTATTGTAGGAAGTTTCTAATGTATAACTTTTCAGGCAAATGCCTGTTATCTCTAAATCTGAATTTTTAATTTAACTCTTCTGGGCCTATGTAGCTTGCAGGTGTCAAACAGACACAGGCTTTTAAATCTATTTGAAAGATCTTGGGCTGGCTTACCAGTAAACACCAAAGGGGATCGGCTGTCTTCAAGGTGCAGCTTCAGGAGTTACTTAGAGCTCGTAAACTATTGGCAACCTAGGGGTTTCAGCCGGGCACACGTAGATGCAACCACCTGGGTGCCGGAGATTTAATGTAGCCACCCACCTGTCATCCATCCCTCCACCCACCCATCCAACAGTCATTGAATATGCTCACAGACATTGGGAATTTTATGAGGGGAGAATCATATGTAACATCTCCCAGTCTAGTCAACAATGGAACCCCATGTATTCTGTGGAACAAAGTTTTAGAAACACTAAAATGTAGTCTGTGCAATACTCTTGCATTCCCTTTTGGACCCTCCCATAAATCCTCACCTCACTAGCCTATGTATCTCCTAGGGTATTTTTTATTTTTAATAGGCACAGAGCCAGTGCATCTCCTGGGGCATTCTGGAAAGAGTAAGATTTTGGTAAGCCATGGCTAGAATATGTTATATCCGTGAGATGTTTGAAAGTCCACATTTTTCCAATGCTTTGAGGAGTTGATGATAAGACTATAGAAACAAGTATTTCGAGCATTCCTGCCCTCTTCTCCTGCATTTTCTAGACAAACAAAACTGCCACCTTTTTTTCACCCGGCCACCTGGCTTCTGGCCTCACACCTGGGGTGTTTCATCTCAGGTGAGCTCTAAGTATCTGATTGACCTGCCTTTCTACTCTGCCTCCCACTCCCAGCTGGAATCCAGGGAGTTGTGAATGTACGTGTCTGGAAGAAGGCAGGGATGGCACTACCACCTGGAGGTTGGGCAGGCACACCCCTGCGGTGTCTGTGTTTGTGCCACAGTGCCCAGGTCCTGGCTGGAACCCCGTGTCTTGGGTTGGGTTTAACATGCTGGCAATGCCTGCTGAAATCAATCAATCTCCTTTATTGCTGGGTCCCCAGCTTCTGTCTCCTCCCTGAAGTCACTTCTCTCATCCTACTCTAACTGGGGTAGCCGGGTTGTGGGGGAGGGGATAAGGAAGGACATGTCCCTTTATGTGTTCCTTGAGGATCGAAGAGTCATAAAGGTTTCCTCTGCTGAGGAACACTGCTTCCTGACATGTTGCTGGCCTTGCTATCTGGTTTCTTAGCAGGAAGAAATAGCTTCTTCTCTCCCACGAACAGGGTATGGAGATGTTTTTAGCACATAGAGCTATTAATATGTAACAGAAAATAAGATGAGAATGGCTTCAAGTCCCTGTCTGCCTATCTAGAGGAAGTAGAAGAGTGAAGCTACACACAAAAACAGTGGTTTCCCTATATTTATGAAAATTGCCTTTTAAAAAATACAAATGGATTAATGGTCCTATGTAATAACTTGCCAAGTGGCACACTGACCGCACCACTGGGATTGCAAGGTTTTATTATCATGCACGTGTATCATCGTTGTTATCAGAATAAGATAATATATGTGAGAGTGCTCTGTAAACAGTAAAAGAAGTATGCCCATGAAAGCGATGGTGGTTGTTTTTGCCCTGTTGCTAAAAACATCTATTAAAGCTCTGTTTTTTGTGGGGTACCAATGCAGTTCTTTCCTAAGGCTGGGTTTATCATGTAAGCAATGTAAGCAGATACCCCATGTGATGCAACTCTGCAGGCTCCAAGAGCCAGAATATCTATCTTTGTCTTGTTGCCTTAATTTCCAGTATTTGTCTGCTTTTATGTCAACTCGGTGGGAAAACATAGCAAGACATGTCAATTATCATGCAGATTATTTGAAAATTTAGCAGAGAGCGGAGCTTTGAGGTGCTGGGGCAAAGGACAGGTGTATGTTGAAATAGGGAAGAGAAGCAGATGGCAGAGGCCTGGGGATTCTATAGCACCAGAAGCCGGAAAAGCAACTCACCAAAATAAAGACGAAGGAACGATGAAACCCTCACTCATTTCCCTGCTGTTCAGTTTGCGTCTGACCAGGTCCCTGCCCTTTGGAAGCCAATGATTAATGTTACGATAAAGATATAGGTAAACATATTAAAGATGTTAACAAATACTTATGTTAAAGTATTTTCATTATGGTCAATGTAGTCTGTGGGGTGTTGAGTGATGGGGAATTCTGTGAAGTTCATTTTCAGATTGGGTGCCTGAAGATTTCCTTGTCTCTCAGGGAATCAGGGAAGCAGTGAATTCCAGGAGCCGGCAGAATGATAGCACAGAGACATTCTCAATGAGGGGCAGGGGATTCCAGGTACAGAATGAGGCTCAAGAGAAGGCTCGGAGCTTGGAATAGAAATCTGTAGGTTGATCACTGACATAGAGGGAAATCTCACGTAAATTGCCAAAACACCATCCTGGGTTCATACAGGAGAAGTGTCCTGCATTGTAAGAAAGCCTAATAAGTATATCACAGGTCCCCTACAATCAACACAGACACCAGCCCCTTCAGTGCATATACAGTCTCACTGAAAGCCTCAGGAGGAAGTGTGTGACTTCTGAGCAGCCTTTCCACACAAGTGACGACGGATTTGTTAAAGATCGAAGCCATCAAGTCTGGTTTGAGTTGATAGAGTGCTGCTCTGGGCTGTGATTTTGGCAAAAACTCTGGATGCCTCTGAAGATTTTGTCTGCTGTACGGTTCCTGAACCAACGCAGCCCACACCCTGTGAGGAGCCCACACCATTCACTGGCAGGCTGCTTGATTAAGCACGTTTTTATTTTTCTCTTGGACTTTGAATAACTTTTAGCTGAATTTACCTAGAAAGGGCTATTTCTTTAAAGTACATGAATATGTTCATTACAAACTATTTCCAAATTCAATAACATATTTTTGGAAACCACCAAGATTCTACAAATTTGGGAGTTTGGCGGGATCTTGTCTGTAAGGAAGTTGATTCTTAGGAATATGGAGGAGGAGATGGAGAAGAATGTTCAAACTCTGAGGCTTAGAGTTGTAATTTATAATCATGACTCCCAAATGGTTAACATTTCAGAATATCCAAGGCCATTAATAATTGTTTATTGATGGATCTCTGGGGGCAAACGGACACTTCAGGGTGAATGCACATAAACTAAGGAAGACCCAGCCCCTCACTTCAAGGGTCTTATAACAGATCAGCCCAATGTTGAATACTTGTTTAACTTCTGCCATATATACAGTATTGCACCAAGTGCTGTGGGAAATATAAAATAAATCTAAGTCCCTGTTCTCTAAGAATTTGTGGTCTAGTTGCATATTAAGATCAGGACGTAGGAAACAACGGGGCCTATATCAGCTAGAATGCTTTGCAGGAAACAAAAACCTCAACTGAAACAGGCTTAAACAAGCAGCTGGTCAAGTACTGTAATTAGACCTCAGAGGTAGGACTAGTTTTAAGCTGGTAGGTCCAGAAGCTCAAAAACATTATCTAAGACCCAAGTTCTTGCAGTCCTTTCTCTTCTGCCAATCCCAAGAATGCTTCATCTCAGATTATAAGATGGCACCATGAGACATCACAGCTAAGACTCTTGTCTTCAGGTCCACTGGGAGAGAGCTGGCATCACATAGCTCTTCCAGTAAAGCGAGGAAATTCCTTTCCCAGAAACTCTCAGTAAATCTGTCACTTTTCAGTGGCCCTGATTAGTTACATACTCACTCCTGACCCAAGCATTTTGGCAAAGGCAATGGGAGAGCTCTGATTGGCTCAGATTCATCAGGGCTCACTTCTGGGGTTAGGATAAGGGTCAGCTGCCTTTGAAGTGCAGGACTTCATGGGGGAGGGTAGAATATGGGTGCAATTGAAGAGGGGCAAATGGATGCTGGGTCGACAAATGAGTACACTTATTATGGGATCCAAATAAGATGTTATGATGTCATGGGGAATATTTCGCCATCCATAACCACAGCTGCCTTTTAGCCTGGGTAGAGCTGGTTAGATGGACTTCCTGCTGGTGCCATCTTGGGAAATGTGCCAGTTTTGGAGTATGCGGAAGTGGGGGCTGAGCAGCCCTACACAGTGGAGGCTTCTAAGTTGGGGGTTGGAAGAGGAAAAGCCCAACAGAGAAAGAGAGGAGCCAAGGAGAGGCCCAGGCATTTCATGGAGCAGGAGCCAGGACAGAAATGCCTGGCAAGGTAGAGGGGGAGTGTCGGATGAGAAGGTTGAAGAGAAATGTCCAATAACGAGTTTGAGAGTTGCTGCAGGCAAGTGCCCTGGAAACTCATCCTCTGAGTCCTGTGAAATGCCATGTAAAGTCTACATTGTTCAATGATCCTTTCATAAGGCTGGGTTCTTGGGCAAGTCTGAGCAGATCCTTAGTATTATGTCTGGATTGACACACATCGGAGACCACGGGTGTTAGAGGACAACAATTTTGGAGATGGGGTAGATGAAATGAAAAGATTCAAACAGCCTCATCTTTGCACGTGCCTACATAGCGGAGTTGAGGGATATCCTGCAATCCTGCAATTAAGCACTGACTCTCCAGTTTGCTTTTTTGTCTCTTTTTTTTTGGGTCATTTTCCCCCCTCCCAAACAGGCACTGCCATGGAGAGACCTAGAAAGACAGAGCTATTGCCCATCCTCCCCAGACTAACCTCTTGGCTTCTCTCCTCCAGAGGGACAGGCAGTGGCCTCGGGGGATGTCCCACAGAGGGGCACCTCCCCTCAGCAGAGGTCAACTCTGACATCTCAGACATGCTGATGGCTTTGGGTGAGTGAGGACTGTGTATGGGGGCTACAGAGTTTCCTGGGCTGGCCTGGACTGTGGGTTCAGTACGACACATCTTTATGCAGAAAATCGTCTTTCTTGTCTTGTTTTCCCAGGGACAGTGGGATAAACGCCTTCCCTCATTTACTCCTTGCAACAGTCCTGTGCAGTATGTACTGTGATTACCTCCACTCTGCGGTGAGAAACTGAGGCCGGGAGACATCCAGGCCATGCAGCTAGTCGGGGTGAATCCCAAATTCACTCTGAGCCCATGGACTTAACCGGCACACCACATTGCCTTGGGTGTTTCTGGAGGGGTTCCCTTGCAGCTGTAACACCTGATGAATCTGTAATGTGGGTGGGCTTGGGGCTTTGTGTTAGTAAATCAAGTTTCAAGAGCAGGGTGAAATTTTACTTATTAAATAGCCATGTTTGGTTCATTTAAGTCCATTCTGTTGACATCAACAAACATTTGCCCACCTCTTAAGTGCCATGCACCGTTTCAGGTGCTGAGAACACAGAACTGCCCAAGGCAGCCAAAACACCTTACTCAGTTCACCCTGAGTAACTTATTTTACCAAAAGACTTACATGGGGACGTTTTTTGGGGGCAAGGAAGCGACGGTTTTCCATTGTCAACATTCTTTCCCTGCCTTCCCTAATAGACGAATTCCTTTTGTTTTTGGCAAAGTCAACACCTTATTTGCCCTCATTTTACTTATTTTCCTCCCTCATCCCAGAGAATCTGAGCTGGGAACGGGAGAGCTTACCGGCCACACTGCTTTCCTTAAAGAAAGTCCCTGGGAGCAAATTGTAGGCCACAGAGTACTGAGAGAAAGGTGGCAGGAGGGAGAGCAGCCCCTCCCACGGCAGGCACCTTGCACAGCCGGGCACGTGCTTTATTAGACAGGGAACAAGGAATGCACTTGTGGATGAGTGACATGCCTTTTCAGAAAATAGGCAACGGCAAATTGCACCCCAAACTCGATAGGCTGCTGATGTTTCAGAAGTCGTTGCTATCTTCTCAGGTTTGCTCAGAAATTTCAACTATCCAGAAGTTTGGCATGCTGTAAATCAAAGCTCAAAATGAGTGATCTCTTTTATATAGCCTTATCGTTCATAGTTTTTCACTTATGTTATCTCCTTTATGTTTTGGAATTATATGACACAGTCTAAATTGTAAACGACCAGTTCCCTTTATACTTTGTATAACCAAATTCAATTTCCTTTAATTGGCTTATATTAGCAGATTCAAAGGAGCCTTAAGGAGGCTAGAACATACATGAATTCAAATTGTTTCCTACTCTGTCTTCTTCTGCCTGACACCTGGGCCGCTTTATGCTGGCAATAAAATCTCCCTCTTTTCTGAAACCAGGGATATCTCAGTAACCAACAGGGCACATGTGTCCTTGCATCTTTCTTTTGTTTAATCTAAATATTGACACATTCTCTCTTAAATATTTAAGATGCCTGGTAGAAAACCAAACAGTATTACTCAAATTCCCTCAATCAATGATTAAAGATTTTTAATCTTGTCTTTCCAACAACACACCGAAAGTGTAGCCTATAAGAATGAATGCCAAACGTAGTGTAGATACAAGTTGTAGAGTAATGAAAAAAAATATTTTCAACAAAAACTGAGTTAATTCTTGCTTGAGGTTGATGCAGAATAGATATATCCATTTAATCTCTTTTGTTACTTAACATATGACTTATAGCATAAAACTATCCTGAAGTCAATTATTTTTTATTTTTGAATTTATGTATTTATTTCCTGATAGGGAATCACAAGAATTGAGTACTGTCCAAGACTTAGGAAACCTGTGGTTTATCTCAGGCCTAAAATTTGGAGATCCAAAAGGATCAAATAACTTCAGGGGTGGTTAAGTGATGGAGCCAGGAATGGAACCCAATTTTCCTTACCCCATCCAAGGGATTTCCCTCCACTAACGTGTCAATTGGCCCACTCCCAGCCGTGACTGCAACACTCCTTCTGAAGAAAGAAGTCTCAGGCTGCACCGTTGATTAGGGTCGGGCCACACAGGCTGAAGCTGCCTGCAGAAGCCACCGCTGCCCGGGTGCTCCCCTGAGTGTCATTTCCTTAACTGTGGACTAGTTAAGAAAAGGAAAAACTTCCTCCCCACGATGTAAAACCCATTCATTTTACAGTAGGGACTGATGGTTTATTTCCAAAATATGAATCATAACCATCATCCTCATTAGTAGTAATAAAAGTATTTTATAATTTATAGGATTAACTCATCATAGCCCTTTCTCATGCACTATTTTATCCTGTTGCACTTTTGAGCAGCAGGTATTAGTGATCCCTTATTACCGATGAGGAATTTGAAGTCAAGTGTGGTGTTTGCTAAAGGTCACGTAACCAGTAGATATGAGTAGATGGGAGCTATGAGCTCTCACTAGAACTCAGGTCTTTTAATGCCCCTCCTTTACCCATTCACTTGTATGACAATGTCCATTACTGAGATGAACTAGTTCTGTAACTGTGAGAGGAGAAATGAAATCTCCTGGAATTTATGTTAAAAAATCTTGGATTATTTAATTCCTGCTGGCCACTGTCTTTGGCCTCTGAGTGTTTGGAAGGTTCTCACTGGAGCTGTTTTCTGTGTGGCTGGGACGGTGCCGGGGCCCACTGTGGCTCAGGTCCCCATGCCATGCTGGCGATTGTCCTGTAACTCCCAGAAGGCCCAGGAGGCATTACTGCTGGCAACACCCAAATTGCCACCAAGGCACCTGCCTCTGATATTCTCATGCACATTTTCCAAATCCCCAAATCTGTGGGTTTCCAGAAGTTTCTCTGAAGAGCTCAGAGACTAGTTCTAATGGTTACAAAGGGCTGGTTGGGCCAATTTCCTTGGGGCATGACCTCTCTCTTTGGGAGAATTTTGCACCCACAAATCATGGATGGAACAAGGAAGTATTTTTATTCGTGTGCCTTGCATTCTCTTTTTTTCTTTTGAGTTGTCTACCAAAGGCTTCAGGGTTCCCTCTCTCGCCTGTTCCTCGCCTCAATGTAAACAAACCATAAATTCTGCAGTAAAGCAGTGCAAAGGTTTTAAAGACTGTGTTTACAACCAGGCTTGATCTCTAAAAACTGAACTTTACTCAAGATAGAGAGAAATCCGAGGAAGAAAGAGAAGGCAGAGATAGCCTGCATTGCACAAGTCTCTCTCTGCCTCAGCGTCCTCCAACCCGAGAGACACATTCCTTGTACTAGGAACCGGTGTTCTCACCTCTCAGCATCTGCCATACAAGTTATGGCAGCTGGGTGTCTGTATGGGGAGCTGCCCACAAAACCTGTTCCTTGGGATTCATGATCAGTTAGTTAAGTGTTTCAGATCCACAGGATGGCTTCTGTGGATAGGAGATAATATCGTGAGCTTCAAACATGTTTGTTCTTTGAAGAAATCTGTCCAAGACTCAAAAAGGCCTGCTCAGGACTGATGGTGACTCTTGGAGCCCCACCCCGAGGGCTCGTGGCTCGGATGGGGCACCTGGTCCTGCAACCACTGATGGTGGAGTTGATCCCCATTGGGTCCATTTGCCAAAGCCTCCAAAAGCCTGCCCTTCCTGCTTTCGTTCTTGGCAGAAAGATCTTCGTGGAGACAGGCAATCAGAGGCTATTAGAGGTCCCTGGAAAGAATGAAGGGCTGATCTGGGAATCGGGGGGTACCTCAACCATTCAGAGTCTTTGGGGAGGTGCCATCAATTAAAATAAAAATTAAGATAGTTCCTCATGACCACTTCAATCATCTGTCTTGGCAAGATGATCTGAAATGACATTTGCCTTTCCCTTTGTTTTCAATTAGCAGCAAGTGGCAGCGAAAGCTGTGTCTGGTGATCCTCCCCCCGCCAGACGTCTTCCTCGGAGACCCAGCTGGCCCCATCCCTGCACTCACTGGGGCCTGCCCTCGCCCCCCGACCCCGACCGCACAGCTGGGATTAGTTGTAGACCCCGTTTGGGTGCTGTTTGGCTTTACCTCTCACGTGGGTTTGCCTTGTCTCCTGGTTTCCATTGCAGAAGTTTAGGATTGTAACAGTCTCAGGACAGCCGGAATCACACCTGATAGCACAGTAAAAGCACAGTGACTGACTTTGTCATTGATTGAAATCCGAGTCTAGAGGTCTCTGAATTTGAGCTGGCCAGACAGGCATGGGCTGGCATGAGAGTCTGCTCTGTGTCAGGTGCTGAGCTGAGGACAGTGGCCGCACCCAAAGGGGATTCATCACGCGCTGCAGTCTCTGCCGGTCCCTGCTAAAGCTACCCAGTGATGATGATAACCTCAATAAATAGCTTTGAATCTGGACAGTCGATGGCTTTTAATTCTGTGTGGAGTCCTAAAGGAACGTCATTATTTTTAATAAACTTGCCTCAGAAGTGTGCTTGCTATAAAAACGCTCCTTTCAGACAAGCTCCTTAGTTCTCCCCTTTTAACGTTATCCTCTCCTGTACAGAAATTCTGATGCCACCGCTGGCCACATTGCTTCGGGTTACAACGAAGGGAGCTGAGGGGCTCACGCCATCAGGAAACTGACAAGGTCAATAGTGGTCGATGCTGAAACCCTACCACAAGGCCAGCCAGTGTCAGAAACAGACACTTTATTTGAAATGTAATAAATTTCAGGGTGTAATAAATAGAGGGGCTGTGACTGATGACCACTTGTTTCAGAAGTGGATGGGGGTAATTTTGCTGTGCACAGTCTGCCCAGCTCAGGGTAAATAAATAATACTCAGCAAGTTACGAATTTGTTTAAACAGTGGGTGTCTCACTGGGTGTCAGAATCGTAAAGGTGCCTGAGGTCACTTTCCTACCATTCTCTGGATAGAATAATCCTGATCCCTAATTGCAACAGGTTTTTTTTTTGAATTGCTTAAAATACAGCCCGTCAAGGGACAAACTCAGGAGTGAAAGTTAAGCTTTCAGTATTCAAAAACTCACTAATGCATAATGTAAGTCCCAAATTTCGAGCTCTTGGTGAGAAACCTGCTTCAATAGTTTACCCCACGTGATAAGCACCTAGATGATCCAGGTGCTGTCTGTAAGTGATCTCTCCCCATCTTCGTAACAACCTGTGACATACATGTGTTTGTCCCATTTTGCATGTAAGAAAACTGAAGCTCAGGAGGTGGGTGAGGTTCCCAGAGCACAAAGCTGTCGGGGCCACAGCAGTGTCTGCGTCCAGGTCCCTCCAGCAGCGAAGCTCGTGCTCTTTCTAGCGCACAGTAATTAATGCATAGAGTAGGGTTTGGCATTCGAGGGAAACAGCTGGAATTATATTTCAGATACATTTCAATCCGTTTGTTTTAAAAAGGTACAAAATGGAGAAGGTTATAAATTGCTTTAATTGCTCTCTTGTCTTTACCTCCCATTTCCTTGGCGTTTTTTTCTCCCATTCCAATTCCTCTTGGTCATCTCATGTCCTGCCTAGATCCTATGTTTAAGAAACAATTTATTTTTAAATAATTTTAAACTTGCTGAAGTTGGAGGAACTTTCTCCCAGATTCTCCAATTGTTAATATTTTATATTTCCAGGCTCTCTCTCTCTCCATATAAACTATAAACTACATATATAGTTTAATTATATGTATTTTGCATATGTAAATAATTAATACACAGTCTTTTTCCGAACTATCAGAGAACAGGTTGCTGACATACTGCTCCACCACCCCTAATTATTCTGGTGTGTGTTTCCCCAGCTGAGGACACTCTCCTACACGACCATCATGCCACCACCCAAGTCACCTTCACACATTATCATGCCATCCAAAGACTCCATTTACACTTTGCCAACTACCCCGGCAATATCGTTTCTTTCTTTTTCTCTTGCCCAGGATACAGTTCAGGGTCATGTGTTGCATTTAGTTGTCAAGTCTCGACAGTCTTTTGATCCGGAATGGTTCTTTGGTCTTTCCTTATTTTTCAGGACCTTGCTTGGAGAGTACTGGCCTTTCATTCTGCAGGGCGGCCCACACCTGGGTC
>VBSM01003157.1:11531154-11549670 GCA_008086735.1 Cheirogaleus medius
GAGGCAGGAGGATCACTTGAGCCCAGGAGTTTGAGGTTGCTGTGAGCTATGACTGTGCCATTGCACTCCAGCCTGGGGACAGAGCCAGATGCTGTCTCTACAAACAAACAAATAAACAAACAAAAAAGAAATACTGTGCACTATTTTTCACCAAGATTCTGGGCTTCAAGTACCAACCAGAATAAGTTAAAAGTATTTTTTTCCCTTGCTTTGAGTGTGATTTTTAAATTTAAATTTCAGAGTACAATCTTTATTTAACTTCCAGTTTTTAGGAAGTGAATTACTGTATCCCCTACAAAAAGATACCACCTTAGGAAATACTTCAAGAGTGGATGAGTATTTCCAAAGCATCTATGGAATAAAGGCTGTGCTTTCACCTTGAAAGACATGTCCAAAGTTCTTACATCTTTCATTTATCCACTTATTTATTGATTTAATAATCTATTAAGCAAACACTTATTTAGTGCTTATTATGTACCAGGATCAGCTCTCTTATATGCCTTATCTTACTTCCTCTTGCAATAATTCCTCTAGAATGAAAGCTCCACGAGAGTCGGGACTTTGCTTCTTTTGCTCATTGTTTGTCTTTAGTACCTAAAATTGTGCATGGCATATAAATAATTGTTCAAAAAAAATGAATGAGGTAAGTAATATTATCATAGACATTTGACAGTTGATAAAACTGAGGCCCATATAGGTTAAGGAACTTGCTTAACATTTCAGAGCTCATAAGAGGCAGAAATAGAGTTTAATTTCATCTGACACCGAGGGCAATGTGTGTTCAAATAGGTGAGGGAGCTATTGTGGGATCACAAAGGAAAGGTGGTGATTTTGATGGGGAGACCCACAGGGGTCTCAAGGAGGATGTGGCATTTGGACCTGGGCCTTGAGAGATGAACTTCCATGTTGGATTCCAGATTTTCATTGTTGGCAAAATAAGGTTAGACCAAGTCCTAATTTTATGGGGAAAAAAATGCAGCTCCTGTTTCCAATTGCCCTGGTTACAGTAAGACTTCTTCCATGTAAATTCCTACCCGAGAAATTCCATATCTGGTTGTGTGTGGTATCCTTTGTCTGTGTGGGTTTGACAGGAAGCATGTTCTCAATGTCTCCTTTCTCAGACGTATTCCTAAGTAGTTCTTTTTTTATTATTTCAGCATATTATGGGGGTACAAATGTTTAGGTTTCATGTGTTGCCTTCCTCCCCCCCAGAGTCAGAGCTTCAAGCGTGTCCACCCTCAGATGGTGCCCATCACACTTATTATGTATGTATATACTCGTCCCCTCCTCCCCCCTCCCACCTGCCCGACACCCGATAAATGTTATTCCTATATGTCCACTTAGGTGTTGATCAGTGAAACCAATTTGCTGTTGAGTACATGTGGTGCTTGTTTTTCCATTCTTGGGATACTTCACTTAGTAGAATGGGTTCCAGCTCCTAAATAGTTCTTCATAGCTTTCTTCCTCCCTCTCTCTCTTTCTCTTTTTTAAAGTTGGCATCTTGCTATATTGCCCAGGCTGGTCTCGAACTTCTGGGCTCAAGTGATCTTCCTGCCTTGGCCTCCTGAGCATCTGGGACTACAGGTGTGCACCACCACGCCCAGCTTGCCTTTCATAGCTTTCTAAATCTTGGGGCTCGTATTTGCTTTCCAGAAGTCAGTATTAAGTTACTGTGCTTAGCTCATGCCTATAAAAATTCCCATTCATTACTAATGGTGGAAAATGGCTCTGACAGCATGCCTTCCCCTTCACCCCGGCCTGCCCCAACCTTAATAACTGGAAGGGGAGATTGAATATTCTTTGCTTTTGATCAAGACTTGTCTCCTGCCAGGAGCAAGGAAGGATGTGTAGGAGGGCATGTCTCCGATAATAACAATAACAAGAGTAATGAGTAAAAGTTTTCGGCAGGATCTTGGGCAACTAAGTTACTCAGGCCATTTATGCATGTTTATAGTGTGAGTGTTTTTTTCTCCGGTTAACAATGGTTCCCAAATGCCTTCCTTCCCTCGGCCCCCTCCCAAACATGTGGAATGGCCCTGTTGGAGCTATAGAGGAACAGCTTTCAAAACCAGACTTTTTTTCCTGCTCGGTGTTGGCAGTGCGTAAATCTTAGCGGGGCGTTGTCAGCCTTCGGTGATGGGATGGCAAAGCTCTCACGGTGCCTGGTTTTTGAATTTTGTGACTGAGAGCATCACGGGACCTCCCGAAGCCGATGGCAGGTCCCGTGATGCAGCCGCTTGTCCCAGTGATTGAGGAAACCTTTCCTTCAACTTCCCTCCTCTCTCCCGGCTTGGACGTAATCAGAGTTGCGATCCCCATGTTTAAGAAACACACTGTGATTTCCACAACAATGAACTTACTTCCTACACATCCCTCCGTACCACCTCTTGGGTGATTTAAAAGAGGAAACAAGATTTCCTCCTCCCTGGCTCCGCTGGACAGAGCCACCTCCAGCGTGGGTCAGCCCGCCCGGCCCTGCGGCTGCAGGAAATCTCTCATCCTCCTCGAAGCTGGCATCCTGGACCCGGAGGATGAGCAGGAAGTGGAAAGTGTCAGGCAGAGCCTTTCAAGCTCACAGTCGGCTCCGGGCAGCGCGGGGGCCTTTAGGAAAACAATACGAAACTTTCCTGATGGTTCTGTGAATGGCTATCTGCAAACGCTTGACACTGTTGTGTTTGAAACTGCCAGTCACGAAGACTCCGGGGTATTATTTATTTATTTATTTTCTTTCCCTGTTGCTGGGAAGAAAAACAGTCAAGGTTGAGTGCTGTTCTCAGCGACTCTCTTCCTGGTTGTTTGGAATACCTTTGACAGCGGATGGGGTGGGACACTCCCAGGCCTCTTCTCCCAGGAAGCAGCCCAGGGCAGCTCTCTGCTCAGCATCAGGAAGATGGATGTGCCCAAATGGATGCTTTCAATGTGGCAGCATGCCCCCCCCCCCCATACACCAGGGGCCAGCTGCCAGCTGTTCTGAACCTTTGGGCAGGCCACACCACTGTTTCAGTGTCTTCCTTTGTAAACTGCAGTGACCCAGGTGGAATATTTGCAGTGAGTGAGCCCCGGACCAGCTGCGTACAGACACCCTCTGCAGCCTCCAGGGGCAGTAACCTCAGGTGCGCTCCAAGTCCCTTCTCCAGAGGGCGCTTCTCTACACCTTCCATCCCTCCCCTTCCTTGCACAGAGGCTTCTTGTCACTGGGCTGACCTCCCGAAATGCTCCACAGCAAATCTCCACTGGCCTGGCGTAAGGCATGGTCCGGCAAACTGAGCTTTCACGCAGCAGCCTGCCAGAGTCTTCAGCAGGGGGATTATTTTAATCTTAGCCCGAGAATCAGGGCCCAAAGATGGCACCTGCTTGTAAAAAGTTTGCTTGGCCATCAACTCTTTTGTTTAAATACTCAAGTCCTTGCTGTATCAAGTCACAGCCCAAAGCCCCGTTTGAAAAAACTCTGGGGTGCTCTTCCCTGTCCCCTGCCCCCCACACCTGCTCATCTGTTTTCTTCTTTGGCCATTGAGGTGGTAATAGGAAAAAGGCACTCTGTTTCATTAGGAGGTTGGCATTTACCAAAAATAACAACTGCCCTGACTAATTTCCAAATACTGTCCATCAGCTACCTTGGAACGTCAATAATTTTGAAACGCAGGCAGTCCTAAGTCTTGATCAAAAGCAACTTCCACACTTGGAGATCTCAGGGCAGTTCCGCTTTGACTTGGTATGAGACGGGCGTTCGAAATCTCCATGTGAGATGCAAAAGCCCAACTGCCTCTCATTCCAAGTGACAGGCGATACTTGGCAGAGTTACTTCTACATGTGGGGCCTTCCTAAATTTGGGAAATAATGGACCATAAACAGAGAAAGTATCAAAATGAAATTGAAACTGACCTTTCAGGAGTTATCTTTCTCACTTGCTAGGGAAGACGTTTATCTTTTGCTTTAAATGAGATAGATTATGCGAACTGCCTGCGTGAAGTATCTGGCACAAAATAGGAACCCAGTTAATAGGAGCATCTTTTATGAGTCACACCATGGTGGAGGCTCCTGTTCAGACTTAGCACCTAACAGGCTGGGAGGATGGAGGGCGAGGAGGAGGGGGCTCATATCTGCCGGCTGAGATCCTGCCCCTCTCCAGAATAGAATCAGACAGAAGAAATAGTCAGGGCTCAGTGGATGCCTAGGGCAGCACTGAGGGACGTTTTTGAAGGGAGCAGACTGGACCTGCCTGCTTTGCTCTGGTGGCCTGAAAGACTTTACATATGTGTAGAGCCCCAGCTCCTTTTAAAAGCCTCAATTGGCTAAATTGTCCCCTTCTTCCCCTGAAACTGCCTTTCTGAGTCACATAACTTGAGGGTTTGCTCAAGTGCAAAGCACAGCCAAATCACAGAGTCCTTGCAAGGTTACAGGAGACCTGGGTCTCTAGAATTCCATAATTTAGAGGTCCATTGGGCCACCAGTGCCTGTGAGACTGGAGGCCTGGAAGTTTGCCCGTGGGCAGTCATGGTCGAGGCATTGAAGTCAGGCTGAGATGATGACTAATTCCACTACAGATGATTTCCCCTTTCACAGTACTGCGACGAGAGCCTGCCACTCAGCAGTTTGGAAACGCAGATTGAGAAGTACCCAAACTAAGCCAGAGAACGTGGAAGAGGCTACGAAAGAGTGAGGTATGGTGTCTCCATCACACGAGGATGTGAGAGACTGGGCAGCCCTTGCGGTCCTGGTTCTCCTTCACGTCACCTCCTCCTTGGCTCACAAGCGTGTCCTTGCTGAGCTGGATCTTCTTCCGTCACCGTCACACAGTTAGAATCAGGCCAGCTGCAAGGGGACCTCTGTCAATTTCAGATGTGAACAGCTTTCTACCTTCATCGCTGCTGCAGCTACTCTTTACTGCATCAGGGCATTTCTGATTTTGATGAATTTCTCTCTTTTATGGGAGACATCTCTCTCTTTCTCTCTCTCTCTGTTCAGGAAAGTTGTGCTCTGGTTACATTCTCAGATCTCTAAGAAGCCCTTTCCTTGGCTGTGTAGCTGGTCACCATCCTGTGCTGAAAACCTCACCCGCCCTGCCCAGGAGCCAGGCCCTCGGGGATGGCGGAGTAGCCTCCACGGCCTTCCCCTGATTCGACTCTATGCTCCATCCAACACTCTCTTTCGTGGCCACTGCCTTCCGTGCCAATGAGTTCTCTGGCTGCCTTTTTATAATCAGGAAGTGGTTGCTTCTAAGCAAAGTCTGTCTTCTAGGCCCAGTAAGCCAAACGTAGATTTGTTACGCACCAGCCCTGCGGTGGGCACTCGCAGGGCACTGAGGATCCAGGGAAGGAGGACGGTCTCTGCTGTGAGGAGCTGTCGGTCCTGGGGAGAGCAAGACGTGGATGTATTTCAAAACCACGTGGCCAGTGGAGGGGTAGAAAGTGGGGACTGAAAGTCACTCAGAACGCTTGGTTCAGCCAAATCTGATGCTTCTGCCCACCTTCATTCCGACTGTTTGGGCTGCTGTTCTGATTGGACGGTGGCCAGAGAGAACTGGTGCACCAATATTTTATTTTGTATTTTTTCATTTCAAAATATTAAGGAGGTACAAATGTTTTTGTTACTTGGCTACCTTTTATTATGCTTAAGTTGGGGCTTTTAGTGTGCCTCTTACACTGTACCCAATCGGTAAGCTTTTACCCCTCCCCCCTTCTTGGTTTCCAATGTTCTTTACATCTCTTTGTGTCCACGTGTGCCCATTGTTTAGCTCCCATTTACAGTGAAAATATGCGTTGTTTTTCCACTCCTGAGACTCTTTACTTAGGATAATGGTCTCCTGTTCCATCCAAGGTGCTGCAAAAGACATTATTTTGTTCCTTCTTATGGCTGAGTAGTACTCCATAGTATATATATACCACATTTTCTTAATCCACTCATGAATTGATGGGCACTTAGGTTCATTCCACATCTTTGCAATTGTGAATTGTGTTGTAATGAACATTCGAGTGCAGGGTTTGTTTGTTTTGATAAAATGACTTCTTTTCCTTTGGACAGATACCCAGTAGTGGGACTGCTGGGTTGAATGGTAGGTCTACACTTATTTCTTTGAGGAATCTCTATACTATTTTCCACAGAGGTTGTACTAATTTGCAGTCCGACAAGGGTGCCCACTGTTACCACTTCTATTCAACATAGTACTGGAAGTCCTAGCCAGAGCAATCAGGCAAGAGAAAGAAATATTAATAAAGGGTTTTCAAACAGGAAAGAGGAGGTCAAACTATGCCTTTTAACTGACGATATGATGTTGTATCTAGAAAATCCTCAAGACTCCACCAAAAGGCTCCTAGGATTGATAAATGAATTCAGCAAAGTCTCAGGTTACAAAATCAATGTACACAAATCAGTACCATTTCTATATACTAATAACAGTCAAGCTGAGAGTCAAATCAAAGACTCAATACCATTTACAATAGCCACAAAGAAAATAAAATGCTTAGGAATATACTTAACCAAGGAGGTGAAAGATCTCCACAAGGAGAACCACGAAACACTGGCACTTCAATGCTTTCAATGTCCCCTGACAGCAGCAGGGAGATCACCAAAGTGGAAACTTAGCTCAAGCATGGGACAGGGAGGGTAGGCACTTTAGATCTGCATTACTTAGTTGATGACTTGAAAGAGGAGGAAGGATGAGGTGAAGAAGGAGGAAAAGAGTGTACCAGGCAGTGGCATCGACATCAGCCACACGGGAGGAGGCCAAGTGTGAGGAGGCCAGGTGTGCACAGGTCTCCACGCAGGGCTGAGTCCATGGGGGTGTTAGAGCACCGTGGGAGGCGAGGTTAATGGGGGGTAAGGTTGGGAGAGACTTGGTCAGATTTTTAAAGAGTCTATCTGGTGGCCAAGAGGAGGATGGGATTGAGGGAGGCGAGACTAGAGAAGGGAATCTAGTCAGGGACCTACTGCAACTGCCTGGGAAACAGGCGACCCACCCCTCGGGGCTGGCCCTGCACTCCACTTGCAGGCATAGTTCCCTCCTCTTCCATCGTGTTAAGGTAAGTGACTGAAGAGACATCCCCTTCCTTTTCCTCCTCCGCTTCGTCTTTCTCCTCCTCCTTCATTTCCACTTCCTTCTCCTTCTTCTTCTTTTTCCTCTTTTCTTTTGTCCTTTTTATTTTGGAATGATTACTACAGTTGCATAAATGTTAATAACTACAGAGCCCCCTTTAACTTTCATACGGCTTTGCCTGAGAGTATCATCTTACTTAACTTTAATACAATGTCAAAACCAAGAAACTGACATCAGTACAAAACTGTTATCCAGGCTACAGGCTTTATTCAGATTTTACCAGTTTCTATGTGCACTCACACGTGTAGTTGTATGCAATTTTATCACACGTGTAGAGTTGGGCGACCACCACCCTAATCCAGATACAGAACTGTGGCATCACCACCAGGTTGGCTCTTACAGCTGCACCCGCCCCACCCTGTCCCGAAGGACCTCTCAGTGAGCTAAGCTTGTGGATTGCAATTGCTATTGATTCAGAAAAACGAAAAAGACCCTTCTTGGCTCATTGAAACCTTTGATTTTTTTTCCTCCTCACTCTGTATAGGTCATGCATGTCTTGGTGGACCCTGTGCTTTGGCCGGAAGCAGGATGTGTCGTTAATCCTGCAGAGGGACTCAGAGTCCTGCCCAGACACCCCTGAGTCTGAGGACAGCTGATGTTCGTGCCTGAGCTGAACCCTTTCTTTAAAGTACCTTCTTCGTGAGATTTCTCAAGTCATAGGGACAGAACTGAGGGTTAGTCAAATGATGATTTTAAACATATAATAGAGATGCATAAGAAACAAATATAATGTGGCCTAATACATGTTTATTTTACAGACTTTATCATTCTACTCTTTCTTTAAAAGGCCTTTTGTTTCCCAAATGATGAACCATTTGTTCAATAACAGCCTGTCATCTTCTCTCAGTCTATTGTGTAGTTGAAGTTTGTAAATATCACGTATGTGCAGACCGACCTCACCATCAGTGCATTTCTGAAATTTATATATAAAGTAGATATTTCAATATTCAACAGTAAATGTAGTGAGTCAAAGTGATTGTAATTCTGGGCGCGTCATAATAGCAGCTTAGCTTTGGAATAGTCTTGTATGTTATCCGGTATAGTCTTTTGCTTTGTACAGGAATCGCTTCTCCAAAGCTCTTATGTCCCTGACGTCCAGGAGTAGGAGCTCAGGATTCTCAGGGCCACAGATCTCCCCATGTTAGAGAATCTGAATCATTGGCTAGTTTTCCTTTTCTTAAATCCAAAATCTTTCATCGCATGAGTTTTACTTATTGGTTATAGTTTGTCCTTTTGAACCACCCAGAGTAAGTGAAGTCCCTTTGCCACATACTGTCTCGTTGGCTGTGTGAAAGCTGTCCTTGCGTTTCCTTGAAGCCTTCTCTTTCTAGTGTAAACACCATCACTTCCTTTCACTGGTCTGTCCCCTGCTCCCCAGACTCTCTGCCACCCCGTCACTTCCTCAGGATGTGCTCTGGTTACCCCATGTCACTCTTAAAATGTGACATCCACATTTTCTCTGTTATCACAGACAGAAAGACAACAACAAAGTTTGACTGACCTAACTATATAAACCACATGGAGGATATTAAATACTTTAAACAGTATCCTGCTTTTGTGATGGAAAATCTCTGCATTTAATTCTCCCTACGGTTCCTATAAGAAAAGTTACTCACATGATCACTTTATCCACCTAGTAAGCACTTTATAAAGGTTCGCTTTTATTATTATTACTAATTTTAAACAACTATAATACCATACATTTAAAAAAACAGCACAAGTACTTCCTCCAGTGGGAAGAGGGGCAGAGTCAGGCGTTAAAGGGAACGGATGCAGGGAAAAGTGAACACACCAGAACAATAAGACAGTTTCCCACATCTCGGCTTGTCGTGCTATAGTCAAACCTTCCTGACTCATTAAAGAAGCTCTGCCCTTTGAGGGGTAAATAGTACAAATCCATTCACTATTGACATGCATGGGCGACAATTTTATTTCTTTGCATTCCTAAGGTAAAGCCTAACTCAGCATGCTTTTGTTTTTATTATTGTTTTGTAAGACAAAGAGGAGTCAAGTCCTGTTCCTGCATTTTAGGAATAATTTTTAGGTTATAAGACAAATGTTTTCTTGTTCAATGAAGAAATACTGGTATCAAGAATCAGCCATTCCTGCTTGAAGTGAAACTAGGTTGTATTAACAAATATAATTAAATTCCTATTTCTAGTTTAAATAGTTCATTTTGAAATAAGACTTAGAAATTATAAGAACAGTACAAGGAACTCTCATATCTCCCCAACCAGAATCCCCGACTGTTAATATTTCATTGCACGGGCTCCGTCACCACCGTGTTCTCTCTCTCTCTCCCCCAGTGATTACTAGTCTTTATCTGAACCATTTGGGAATGTGTTGCAGACATAATACCCCACAACTCCTAAATATTCTAAGGTGTATTTCTCCAAAACTTTTCTACACATTCACTAAATGACTTTCCAACTAAGCACTGAAATCAATATTGATACAGTAGCAATCGGAATTTTTTTTTTTTTTTTGAGGCAGAGTCTCACTCTGTTGCTCAGGCTAGAGTGCTGCGGTGTCAGCCTAGCTTACAGCAACCTCAAACTGCTGGGTTCAAGCGATCCTCCTGCCTCAGCCTCCCAAGTAGCTGGGACTACAGGCATGCGCCACCATGCCCGGCTAATTTTTTATATATATATTTTTAGTTGTCCAGCTAATTTCTTTCTATTTTTAGTAGAGACGGGGTCTCACTCTTGCTCAGGCTCTTGAACTCCTGAGCTCGAACGATCCGCCCGCCTTGACCTCCCAGAGTGCTGGGATTACTGGCGTGAGCCACCACGCCCGGCCAGCAATCGGTATTGATACAGCAGAAATCCATACTGATACGACACGACCACACTGTCCACAGACCTCATTCAGATTTGGCCAAGTGTCCCATGAGTGTCTCTTTTCCGTCTTTGGTCTAGAATCCCATCTGGAAGCACATGATGCATTTAGTTGTCATGTTTTCCCCATCTCCATCATCTGGGACAATTCCTTAGTCTTTCCCTCTTTGTAATTCCCCGCCTTTGACAGTCTTAAAGAGGAAAGATCTACATTCTTCAGGACTATTTCCTTTTCATTTATTCTCTCTTTGGTTGCGTCGAGACTAGAGTCTATCCCATTGATTTGTTATTATACTAATACTGTATTTTTCATTTCCAAGATTTTTCATTATTTATATCTACTCATTCATGTTTTATTTATTATTGTTTTAGTTTCATAATTTATTCTATTCTATTTTATTTTTTTTATTTGAGGCAGGGTCTTGCTCTGTCACCTGGCCAGCCTATTAGTGCAGTGGCATGACCCTAGCTCACTGCAACCTCAAACTCCTGGGCTCAAGTGATCTTCCTGGTTCGGTCCCAAGTATCTGGGACTATAGGTGTGTGCCACCACACCTGGCAAAGTTTTTTTATTTCAGCATATTAGGGGGGTACAAATGTTTAGGTTACGTGTGTTGCCTTTCCCACCCTTGTCCCACCCGTGTCCATCCCGCAGACGGTCTGGCTAAGTTTTTAAAATTTTTTGTAGAGGCAGGGTCTTGTTATGTTACTTCTATTTTAAAAATGAAAGTTATTCCATTATTTGAGCATCATACTATATATATTAATATTATATAATATATATATTTTATAAAATTAGTTTAGTTTGGCATGAATTTTATTCTGATTGTTGATTTTGTTGGCTTTTCTTTCACTGAATTAGTCTTATCTCCCCCTGGCCTTCTCCTGCTACCCCCCAGTGCTTTTGATATTTCTTCCACCAGTTTTCTGGGCCCACTTCAGGGCCCAGCTCACGTGGCTTTTCAGAATTTTGGTCTTGCTGGGATTTGAGGCTATCTCAGATGCAGTCTGGCAGGCGGCTTGGCTTAGCTCCTGGTATCTGTGTCCTTTTGTCCTGGGGGCCCTGTCGTTTGCTAAAAACCTTAGCCCCAGGCAGTAGCAGGTACCAATTTTTTTCCCTCTATTCCTTTCACTGGTAGAGTGGCCTCAGCCCAGCCCCAGTCTCAACAATGTGGAGCGCGGCCACTGGATTCCGCCTGGCTGTCTTGCAGACCTAGCCTGTTGCTTCAACCCTTCTCACTCCTTTGAACTTCTGACCCATTTCTATAATAGTTGCAGAGATGTTTAATGTGCTTTTGAGAGTAGTCGATGCCTTTTGGCTTTCTATTTTTATATCCTATTGCTTTACGCTTGGGACGTGGGCACTGCATGAGAGGCTGCAGACCACGCTGACCACCGCCCCAGGCCCGCCCGCCACGTCTCTCCTCTGGACTTGCTGTAAGAGCTGCCTTGCAAGGTCTCTGATTTATATGCACCTCAACAATCTGTTTTCCACCCAAAGTACTCATGACAACATGATGTCCCTGTCTGACTTAAAATCCTCCTGGTATCCTCTGGCTGTAAAGTGCAAAATCTTTCAGCACAGTTTACAAGGTCCTGTGGGATCTGGCCCTACCTCCGTTCCAGATTCCTTTGTGCCACTTGCCCCTGGGTCATGAACTCTCGTGGCTCTCTGGCCACGATGGTTCCTGGAGCCACTGGTCTCCCACGTCCCAGAGCCTGCACACAGGCTTCCCTCTGCTTGCACCGTCTTCTCATCCCTGACCCCTGCGTAAATCCCGTTTACCCACTAGATGTTAGCTGGGCTGTCTTGTCCTCAGGGAGACATTTCCTATACCCCCTCCACCCCCCAGCTCGGGTGACCTTGTAATATGCCCTCAAAGGGCCCTGCACTTTTTGTTCAAATACCTTAGCGTATTTATGGTATAACTCATTTGCATTTATTTATGTGGTTATTTGTTGATGCCTGAGGAGTTTGTTCGCCCTTCTATCCCGGCACATGTGGATTTTCACAGCTCACTCCAGATTTCCTGAGGGAAGAGTGAGCTTTCTACCACTCCACGTGGTCTCAGCCCTGCTTCCCCCAACCTCCCTCCTACCATTCCCTCTCACCGCCATTTTGTGGGACCCCCATGGGCCTACTTGCTTTCCCCAAACCCCACAGGTGTGCTCCTGCAGCCAAGCCTTTGTGGTTTCTGTCCTGCTTGAAATGCCCTTTGCCAAGAGATCCCTGCAGCTCACTCCCTGTAGAGTGCTCACGCCACTTCCTCCCTGAGGCCTTCCTTGACTGCCCCATTGAAAATGGTAGCCCGTTTGCTTCCTGCCTCACCCCCTGCGCAGCACTTGGCACCATGCAATATTCCAGACATTTCGCTGTCTGTCATCTGCATGCCCCACAAGGAAGCGCCGTGAGGGCCGAGGGTTCTCCATGTAGCTTGCTGGTGGCTCCTCGGCACGTAGAACATGCCTGGCACATGGCAGGTGCCAAACAGGCATTTGTTAAGGGAAGGAACAAGCTGGCTGCTCCCTCCTCCTTTTACAGACATTTTGTGGACTAAAATAAAGAAGAATATTATTTAGTATTTTCTTTGCTCTCACTGAGGAAAGAAGGCCTGGTTATACCTGCTCTTCTCCTAAGGTTGTTTTTTTTCCCCCCTCTTCTACTTCATGATGTCAAAATATTCTTGTTCGTTTTTATCCCTTGAAGCCTAACAGACATTTCATCTGAGTATGTGTTTGGTTTTATGTTCCCGAGACATTCCTCTGGAGAAAACACACATTCCTGTTTTTCTCGTTATATGTCTGAAAATGGTAATAAAGAGGTCTGAGGGGTGTCCCAGCAGAGATACCACTCACTTCCTAGAGAAGTGTCCCATTGCAGGTGGCAGATGGCATTCTTGATGTGGGGTTCCCTGTGGCTGTAGACACTTAGTTAGAAAAAATAATAAAGGGGATAGGAAGACATCCTGCCACCTAGCAGCATCTGCGGTCAGAGCCACTGCCGAGCTGGAGGCTCGCTCCTCAGTGCCAGCGCGGCGGCCGCCAGCCCCAGGCCTGCTGCGCCCCCTCCCTCCCACACTGCACGGATGGTGACAGCCGCTCATGCTCCAGGCTCTGGCAGGTCCAGGTGGGAGAGTCTGTTTTCACAGGTGCGCCCCGCAGCCCGGGGTTGAAATTTGGCTCACAGCATGTCCCTGAATATAGAAGCTAAATTTCTTTAGTAATGAGTAATAATATGAAAAATCTCCTCCCAGACAGCCAAGGCAAGTGGCAGGGGCCAACAGGGCACTGGCTGGAGGAGGCGTCTCTCTTTCTAGTCTCCTTCTCAATGATTTGGACCTATCCTAAAACCCTCGTGAGCTTGTCTGCAGAGTGGCCCGGGGTTCACTGTGGGGAGAAGATGTCCCATGCCCCAAAACACTGAAACAAGTTGCAAAGCCTTGGACACCTTCGGACCCAAGGGTGATTGTGCCTTCTGCTGTTACCAGGACGTTTTCTTCCTGCTCCAGACAGAAACTGATAATCATAATCACTTCTGAAATCTATCGTAGAGTTTGAAATATTTAGGGGTTGAGGAAAAAGAACAACACCTTTTTTCTCCCCTCCCAAGCTTCCTTTTAGAGGAGTTCCCTAAATCCCGGGTGTTCTTTGCCTTTTAATCTTTAGAAAGAGAGCAGCTTCGTAAATGACCCAACCTGGATTGGCGGGGAAGGGTCTGCCTTTGTTTTATTGTATATTTTTGTCCATTTTAAAACCTGCATCACTCCCAGCACCTTTAGTCCCCTAGTCTTAGAAGAACTGACGTGTGAAGAGATTCCTGATGGCTGAGACCTGAGTCTTTATCCACGTGGGGACACAGCAGTGTGTGATCATTGGGAGAAAATCCTTCTTGAGTCAGGGTGGCAGTCTACATTTTTAATTTATGTTACAAACATTTGCATGCCTCTTATTATGTGCCAGGCATTTGGAAAAGGTTTGAAATGTTAATATTAATTCATTTAGTCCTTGTAATAATTCTACACACTGTACTGACCTCACCTCCTTATACAGAAACAGGGATCTTTTAGGGGTCCTGCCCAAGGTGGTTACAAGTGGCAGGATTAGGATTCAAACCCAGGCCTGGCTCTTCACTACATCCCTTGGCTGCCCCCAAATTCCTTCCAGGCTTGTGGTTGGTGGTCTCGGGTCATGTACGTTCTTCTCCCTTTGTAGGAAGCTGAGCTCGGACACCACACCCTAACTCCTGGCATAGTCGCAAAAGAGCTTGGCCACTTTCCCCTCCCCTCTGGCACTTGTCACATGCTTGAGGGGAAAGGAGCTGCTCCTTTCCCAGCCGTTCCAGATTAGCTGGGAGTCCTGCACATTTCGGGGTCCTGGTGCGGTCCTCCCACACCCAAACACGTTACGCTGGAATGCCTGCTCGCTGGGTCCAATGTTTGCGAATATCCCTCACTTGGGAACAAAAGCAAACTCCTACCTTTTACCTGGTTGGTAATCCTGGCGCCAGTGTATGCGGGAGCCATGTAGTATAGTAGGCGTTGGGAACTGGCACTCCAGAAAAGCATCCCTTTGTGTTGGGGACAGATAAAGTGAGGTCATCCCCTGGCATCCAAAACAGAACAGGCTGTACTTTTTAGAAAAGCATCCACCTCTTAATCAGTTATTTTAGGGTCTGTGCACCATGAGCTGTCACCAGGAACCTCCTGAACTTCTGGGGTGACTGAAGGTGTCCGGCAAGGTGACATCATCCCTTCCGTGCTCTCAGCACACAGGGTCAGGTGGCTGGGAGGCTCTCAGAGGCCAGGCAGCCTATCAGGGTCTCTAAATAGCACAAAGCAGGCTCGTGTTCTCTTCCTTTCATGTGCTTTGGCCTTTCTAATCAGCTCAGAAGAGGATGAGGCATATTCTCCATGCAGTGAACTCCAGGCCACTCTGTAGACAAGCTCATGGGGGTTGTTACGATAGATCCAAACCATCCAAAAGGAGACTAGAAAGAGAGATGGCTCCTCCAGCCGGTGCCCTGCTGGCCCCTGCCACTTGCCTTGGGTGTCTGGGGGAAGCTCTTTCTGCCTTTGGCCTTCAGATCAGCCATCCTGCTGGCTTTGGTGTGGGCACCAAGTACGTGTGGTCTGTAGTGGCTTCTTGCACGTATCCCTGTCCCATACTCTCCAGGGACTAAAAACATGGCATTAGAATAATGTGGGCCTCAATACTGAAACAGGAGCCGGGAGGATGGAGGAAGAGTGGTGGGCACGGGGAGAGGACCTTGGACCTTGGCCTTGGGTAGGGCTCTGTGCTCTCCACTGTGCTGTGGGAACGAAGGTTCCTGTGGGGCGCAGACACTCAGCCAGGCGCTTCACTTAATCTTCACAGCAGCCTCTCCTGCCAGCCTCACGTGTCAAACGAGATGATGCTTATGAAAGGACAAGAGAAGCCACAGAGCAATATTCACGTGCACATGGGAGGTGTTGTTCATATTATTTAGTTAGTTAGTTGAGTTTAGGATTATTCTCTTCCTACTTTGCCGGTGCCTTCCTGGCTTATTGCTAAGGCACTTGGTTTCCTTACTGGAAAATAAATATGACCATGCGTGTTCCCCCTCGCTCAAAAGAGAATCCACTCATTATTTGCTCTGTTCCTTCATTCATTCACATAGTCATCAGATTTGCTTGTGACAGTGGCAGGTTCTGAGAGTGGTAGGGTCCTAGAAGTTTTTTTCATTCACTGGAGAGGAATATAAACATTATTAAAATATAAAGTGAGCAGTGTTATAATGGAGTTGTGTGCAAAATGCTACAGGACACAAATAACTTATACACAGCTGGTCGCGGTTGCATTATTCATAAGAGTCAAAAAGTGGAAACAACCCACATATCCATCAACTGATGAGTGTATAAACAAAACGTGGTACATCTGTACAATGGAATATTATTCAGCGATTAAAATAAATGAAGTAGTGACACATATATTCCTGGGATAAACCTTAAAAACATGCTAAGTGAAAGAAGCTAGTCACAAGATCACATAATATATGATTCGATTTATATGAACTATCCACAATAGACAAGTCTATAGAGACAGAAAGTGGATTAGTGTTTTCCTAGGGCTGGGGCAGAGGGAGGAGGAGTAACTGCTAATGAATAGAAGGATTTTTAAAGGGGTAATGAAAATCTTTTCAAATTAGATTGTAGTAATTGCTACACATTCTGTGAATATACTGAAAACTCTTCAGTGGGTGAATTTATGGCATGTGAATTATTTCTCATTAAAGCTGTTAAAAATGCCCTGGGAATACCGAGAAGGAAAGAGAAATTTGGATCTAGATATCAGACATTTCAAGTTAGAGAGAATGTTTGAATCAGCTCTTTTTTTGTTTGTTTTTTGAGACAGGGTCTTGCTGTGTTGTCCAGGCCGGAATGCAGTGAATATTCACAGGCATGATCATAGAGCACTACAGCTTTGAATTCCTGGACTCATGGGATCCTCTTGCCTCAGCCCCTGAATAGCTGGGACCACAGGCCATGTGCCACCACTCCTGGCTTTGAATCATTTCTTGAGAGGCAAATTCGCCAAGTGGAAAAGTATGGGGAAAGCATCCTAAATCCTAAACAGAGGCGATGTTATTTGCAAAGGCGTGGAGGAATGGAAAGGCCCAGTGCATCTGAGGAAGAGCAGGAAGGTTGGCGTGGTGGCAGTGTGGGTGCACGGTGGTGAGTGGCAGTGGAAGGGGCTGAAGGGTAGGAAAGGGCTAGACTGTGAGAGGCACCTGTGTGTGCCGAGGAGGTGGGCACTGTCTTGTCAAGAGTAGAAAGTCACTCACAGGCTTTAGTCCCTGGAGAGAGTGTGGTGATCAGATTTAAGTAGTAGAATGGTATGAAGAAGATGGTTTGTAGGGGGTTGGAAATAGAAACAGGTTATGTGGCTTTCGCTATTGTCTAGTTAGAAAATAATCAAGTGTTGGACTAAAACAATGTGAGTGAGATGGATTGAAAACATCTTGGGGAGATAGCATAGTTAAGACCTAATGACCAATCCTTTTGGAGTGAGGAGGAAGAGAACATGCAGTATTGTAGCGTGAGTGATTGGGTAGGTGGTAATGACATTAGACAAAAGCAGAATACAGCAGAGAGGGGACAGATTTGAGAACACAGACCACGAGTTTAGTTTTAGAGATGTTGAGTTTGAGACTCCTCTGAGACATCTCGGCACAAATGCTCAGAAGGCAGCTGGGGATGATCACGATTGTGACAAATCACAACAGTGACAAAGTCTGTCTACTATGTATTAGCCACTACACTGGGTACTTTATATAAATATTTCTGATCTTTATAAGCAGGCTTTACAGAAGTATATAGAACATTGTCTTTATTTCATAAATAAACTAAGAAATAGAGAGGCGCTCTAGAAAGAGGTACTTCAGAAACATGTAGATTTGTTTTCGGAAGACTTAGGGAAGAATCCACCATTAAAAAACTGTTTCCAAGCTCATCGGGGATGGCCTGTCACAGGCGGGGAATTAACCTGAGTGGGAGACAGTGGGGGCCATCAGTGTGACATTGCTCTTTTTGCCAGGACACTAATTCCATCCCCACCGAATGTTTAGCTCCAGTGGAGCAGCAAAAGAAAGCAGTTTGTAAGTCCATTTAACACATATTGAGTTGGTTGTCTTGGGTGGCTGGATCCCTGAGACAGAAGGTAAAAGAGACACGGGACAGCTAGAAATACAGAACCTTTCCTTCTGTTTTTGGATCAGTATCCAAAAGAGCTTAGTTAAATGACAAGCTCGTTCTTTCCTTTGGCTAGATCTTTACATAGGCAGGTTTTTCTTTTCCAAGGCCACCTTTGTGGACAAGCACAGCCTACAGCTGGGTTGTAAACTTCTGGAGGAGAGACTCTTTGTTTTATTTTTCTGGCCCTCACAGCACACAGCCTGAGGCCCAGGTAGAGGAGGGCTCAGGAGGGTGTGTGCAGTGGGTGGGTCCCAAGACTTTGACACTTGGGGTTTTGCACTGCAGTGTGCTGGGGTCCACGGCGGTGCGCCACCTCCTGTACGGTGGGTGGCTTTGCTGCCCGATTGCCCTGGGTGCTGCTACTGGGGACACAAGCTCTGAAATAGTCTTGCCGAAGTCTCAATCCAATGAGGTGATTGTATTTTAATCGTCTGTGCCAAGATTCCCTGCTGTGGGTGAATCCCTTAGTAGCAGTGCCTGGCACATGTAGGAGGCCCTCCATAAATGTTTGTTGGATTGAAATGAAAGCTTGAATATACTTGAGGAGTAAGTTAAATCCTTGGCTGACCTCAGCTAGTAAAAGCCCTTGGATGAAATATAGAAGAGCAAAGATGGAATTTTAAATTTCATGATGCCCCTTGAAACCTTCCATTATCCTCTTGTGCGTCAACTTTACTTCAAAAAAAGAAAAGAAATAGACTCTGGCCAAGATTCTTAGAGGCAGTCACGATACCTAGAAAAGAAATATTACTTTGGGGGAACATTATTCTTTTTTTTAAAATACATGTGTGGAATCTTTTCTTTTTTATTTATTTTTCCTTTTATTTCATCATATAATGGGGGTACAAATATTGTT
>VBSM01003157.1:11549770-11579456 GCA_008086735.1 Cheirogaleus medius
CCAACATCTTCTTCTAGGATTCTTAAGGTATCATGCCTTAGGTTTAAGTCTGTGGGGAACGTTATTCTTGAAGGGCTTACTCTCCTTTCTGAAGCCCCATCTTCGCTAATGTTGAGTCAATTTGAAATAAAGTATCTAAAACCCTGATAGAAAAAGGGAAACAAACTGAGGAATGAGCCAATGGCTGAGAGGGTGAGAGCCGTGGGAGAGGCTCCTGGACCTAGAACCTGGGGGAGATGCACTCTGCATCCTACCTGGGACGCCCCTCGTGGTCCCACTGCACCCCTACCCGGCATGCCTGGCAGAACTTTCAGACCCTTCAACTTCTGATACCCATTGGTCAAGAGCAGAAAAAATCCACTACTATATTTGGAAAGAGAAAAATTCTCTCTTTTTCAGGGATTGGAAGGGATTTGTCTAGTTACCTCTTAGTTCCCTGATGCTCTGAATTGACCAAACCAGACTTGCAAAGGCACTAAGTGGCTATTTAGAGAGTTCCAGCCTGACATCTCATCCATCCTGTCTCTTTCCGCTCTACAGTCTGCCCTGATTTTTTTTTTTTCTCCGCTTCTGTCTTTGTGTGATATCACGATTCATCTTTGCCAATTGTATATGTTTTTATTGCTGCTGTATCAAATGAGCACCCACTTGGAGCTTAAAACCATACCCATTTGTCATCTCACGGTTCTGCCGGTCAGGGGTTGCCGTGGACTGACGGGCTTTGCTCAGGTGTCCTGGGGCTGGCTTCCTCTCACCTGGGGGCTCTGGAGAATAATCTGCATTTAAGCCCATTCAAATTGTTGGCAGAATTCAGTTACTTGTGGTTGTAGGACTGAGGTCCCTGGGCTTCTCTCTGCTCTTAGAGGCTGCCCACCTTCCTTCTCACGTGGACTCCTTCTTCTCACGTGGGCTCCTTCTTCTCATGTGGGCTCCTTCATCAGCAATGGTGCTTCAAGTCCTTCTATGCTTCTATCCTTCTGACTTCTTCCACCTTCCTCTTCTGCCACTAGCTGGAGAAATTTCTCTGCTTTTATGGGCCCATGTCACTAGATTAGATGTGCCCTTTTGAAGGTCAACTGTGCTATATAAAATAATATGATGTGATATTTCATCATATTCTTGGGTTCCTGGCACTTGGGGATTCCTAGATTTCCTAGAAATCCTTCATACTCCTCCAACCAGCAGATGCGACACTAGATGAAAGGAACCAGGCAGAGCTGCTTGGGAAGGGACGTCCATGGGAGCTGCAGCCACTATGAAGGAAAACACCAGAATCATCTGTGTTCATTTGTGGCCGAGTTGAACTATTTACCTTATCACAGGGCTCCATTTTAAGTGCTTGCTTGGTTTAGCAACTTCAGGAAAGTTTGGTAGTTTTTTCGAACTTTAAAAAATGGTGGTTTGCCTAGAGGTGGATTTTCCTTCTTCTTGGGTTATTTACTTGCATATTTGTTTGTTTTACATGAAACCTGCAGTTTTCATTTTAACCTCATTTTTGCTAAAAACTAAACCTTGTTGTTTACGTTGTTTTTGCTCAGTGTAAGTAATATTATAGAAATGTAATTATTTTTAATGAATCAGTATGGAACCAGGCAGTAAAATATCCAGGAAAAGGGCCTGTTTTAAAACTCATGACCTTGTCTGAGTGTCAATAAATAGCTTCCCAAGCAGGTGGACAACCATTTGCCCAGCAGTGGAGAGTAGAGCCTGGTGAATTGCGGAGGGCTGTGGATATCTTGGTTCTACAGCCACATCATATTAATGCCTCATTAGACCCAACTATTCAAGCCCTTGTCCCTACATGTTATATGCTTGGTGAAGGGAGAGACAGATGCCAGTTTCCCAAGAGGGGGAAAAAAAAAGCAGCTGGAAAAAAGGAAATGGCAGATTGTCAATGAGATAGCTTTTGTTTCAATTTTCCCTCCTTTGTTTTCATTTGGAGCCTGTGTGAATTACCGTACTTTCCCTTTTGGTATTTTGGGCCATAGATCTGTACATTAACCTGACTCCTTGTTTTGCTTGTTTTTCCCCCTTAATTCTCATCTGGAAAATATCCCCACACTTGACTGCGTAGGGAGGAGAGATCCACCGTCCACTTGTGGACTGTTTGCCCGGGAGAGCGGCAGGATCTGTGGCTGGGGGCCCAGACTGGACGCCAGGAAAGCTGGGCCCTGTTCCCAGCCCCGTCCACCACGCCTCTGCAGTGACGCGAGGTCCCCGCTACACTGCACTGGGCCTCAGTGTGCTCATGTGATAAGTGGAAAGAATAAGAGGCCGGCCTTTGTGGCACTGGAATTCCAGCTCTGCCGTGACCTTGCCGAGTGACCTTGCCGAGTGACCTCGGCTCCGTCCGTATTCCTGTCTCTGAGTTTCAGTTTTCTCCTCTGTGCTCTGGGGCAAAGGAGATGCACCTCCTTATGTGAGAAGCCAGCAGGTGGCAAATATTATACGAAAATTTGCATTTCTGCCTTGGTCGGCCTCTAGGGCAGGCAGGATGTGACCGGAGACCTTGGGCGGGGGTGCGGGGCTGGGCGGGAGTGGAATGAGGCCAAGTTGTGGTGTCAAGGATGAGCGGTCGTGTTTCGTTTCTGTTTCCTTACAGTTCTGGGCAATGCAGGGCCACCCTGTGCGCAGCTGTGTGTTTCCTGACACCAGCAGATCTGCAAAGGAGAGCGGCTGCCGGGCAGAAAGGAGCGACGCCCACAGCCCGGGAAGGGACAGGGGACCAGCGGGTCAGGAGGAAAATGTTCATTTACAGCACTGCTACCGGGGGGCTCTTGGTGTGCAGTGAGTCACCCTGTCTTGGTACTTTCTCAAGTTTTATCTGTGCAGTTTTATTTCTAGCACTAGTGGCTGAGATTAAAAAAATAATAAATACACACACACACACACACACTGTGAGATAAAAGAGCACTGGACTTGGAGTCAGACCAACTGGATCTTGGATTTGAGTTTTGATTTTACCAGTTCTATGACCTTGGCTAATTGACCTAACTTCTGTGCCTCAGTTTCCTCATCTGTAAAATGAGCATAGCAACATCTCCCTCGATAACCTCTCTGGTTTGCTGTGAAGTGCACGTACATCACAATACCTGGGTGTATTTTGTAGGCCCTACAGGAATGCGTGTTCTCATAATTTGGCTTTTGTTTTCTTGCAGGGCGTTTCAAGGACAGGCTAAATGAAAGTGGCCATTGAGCCTGGACATGCGTGGCTCCTTGGCCTTCTGTCCTGTGGGGACAAGGTCAAGTGAGCGGGGAGCTGAGCCCCAGGAGAGCTTTCCGAGGGCTGCCCCGTCCTGCTTTCCTCACGCTAATGGCCATCTATGTTCCCACTCCAAATTCTCATTCGCTTGTCAGGTACGTGGCCAAGGTACCAAAATAGCACTTATGTAGGACTGAAACGATGACTGCTCCGTCGTCTCTGGCCTTTATTTTTTTCGCTCAGCTCCGCCCCCCTCAGAGTATCTGCGGACGTGTTGAAGATGTGAGGCAGGCTGGTGACGGCACTCAGAACGGTCCAAACATTACACAGTGAGACGAGAATTTGAGACGTTTCAGAGGGTGGGCGCGAGCCCTGACGTCCTTGGCACGCTGGTCACCCAGCGCCAGCAGCATCCGCTGGGGGCCAGAGCATTCCCCGAGTGTGCTGGTTACCAGCGTGAGCAGGAAAGGGAGGCCCAGAGGTCAGACGTGCAATTTCAGTGAAGAATCGAGAATACAACTCTGTACATGCAAATGCATGTCATTGTTCAGCGGTTCGAAATTTGTCACACTCATGGGCAAATTATTTGTCATAAATACGCAGGAGTTTTCTAATAGACGTGGTCATCGAGTTTCATGTTTTTGGCAACAACTGCATCTAAGTAACACTGGACACACCGAAAATGTCACTTTGAGAAGGCACAGCCCAGCAGGACAGGCACAGACTTTAGGGCCAACCCCTCTGCCCCTGTATGTCATTTCCAGTGTGGGACCCTCAGCAAATCCAGTAGCCTGCTCAGGCTCAGCGTCCTCATGTTCAGTTTGGGAGAGATGATACTGACCTTCTGGGGTCGTTGCAAAGAGTTACGATAATATGTGAAAAGAGCTGGGCCCAGGTCCGATGGTGTAGGAATTCCAAACTTGGAATCTTCTGTTATTAAAAAAGTAAAACAGAATACATGGGGTTTATGATCTAGCATTTCCCCCCTTCCTATCTGGAGTATGGTGGACAGATTTGGTAGCACTGCCATAATTGTGCTTATTGGGCATTGTAGCTGATTTCTCCTTAGAAATTATGCATAGAAATAAAGATGATAGAATTTGCATTATGTGCCAGGAAGTGGGCTGCATGTTCTACACATGTAAACAATTAATACTCCAGACGACCTCAGGCAGTGGGCACCATTATTGTCCCCACTTTGTAGATGAGAGAACGGGGTCTGGAAGGGTTTGGGTCATTTGGCCAAGGCTACGTGGCAACTGAGGAGATTTGGGTTGCAGTTTTCAGGATACTGGAGGCCATGTTCTTAGTCACTACAGCACACTGAGTTTGCTCAAAAGCAGCTTACTACTGTAACCTCATAGTCAAGGTGGTCGTGAGGTTGTCACTGTTACATAGGGCACGGGGAGAAGTTTGGGGAGGTGACTCAAAGAGTGGGAGTTTGTTTTGTGGGGCATGCCTGTGGTCATTTTGCTTCTTATCTCTGATGCTCAGTTGCCACCAACCTCTGCGGGTGCCCTGTCCTTAGACTACTCCCCTCCCACTTATTTCACGTCCATCTCCAAACCCACCATCTTTGGGTCACTTTTGGTGTGCCATCTTGCTCCTTGAGCCTGAGTGACCTCCAATTATCTGGACGCCAAGCCCAAGAGTCTCTGTAGGGTACATGCAGGGCTCTCCCCTCCCCCCTCCCCTCCCATCTCACCCCAGTGCCTCTCAAGTGTACCCCCTTGGTCCCCTCCATGGACCGACTCAGCCCATTCCTACCTGTGCGCCTTCTTCAGACAGCACTTGGTCTGCTTCGGGCTGTGGCCGGTCCAGACAGCCACAGGGGAAACGACGTGGCCGTTCTGGGGACAGGTTCTCAGGATCAGCCGCGTGGTAGCCGGGTGCCGGCTCAGGGAACAGCGCTGCACAACGGAAGAGCCGTGGGCTTGTTCTTCACTCGTGTTATTTATTCATCTGCCCAGCAGTTTTTTTCTTTTAACTGAATACCAGGTATTGAGAAGACAGCGAATAATCAGACACACCCCTGTCCCGGGGAACTTAGAGTTTGCTGGAGGAGCGAGACTCATAAAGGAAGAGGTAGAGTTTGGTGAGACGGCGGCATTGCCCGAGCACCCTGGGTAGGGGTTGGGACTTTGGCAGAAGCACACGGCCACTGCCAACCCCCAGCCCGGCCTGGCAGTGAGAGCCAGAGCAGGTGGGGAAGGGAGAAGAGTGTACCCGGAGGGAAGCAGAAAGCACCCAGCCTGGCAGACACCTCGTTCAGCCGCACCTCCTACTGCTCATCTGTGTCACCGACCACAGATCTCATTCTACCAGGGACTGCGACAGTGTGCAGCTAAGGTACACAATGAAGAAGTAACTACAAATCCAAAAATAGAATTCAGACCACAGAAAACATAAGCTAAAGGTCAAGAGGGAGAAGGGGAGAAGAAGGCTGGACAATAAAACAAAAATGTGAGATCATTTGGACGTACATAGTTGCCATTATTGCGCCAGAAATACGATGAGCTTCCTGGTGGCCAAGTTTTAAAGTTGAAAAGATGATGTCAGTTAGATACTTTTCCTCATCAAAGAAGTGAAAATATACCAGTTTGTATTGGAAGCTGAAATTTTCCTAGACCTTAGCATGAAGAGGAATTTTCTCCATGGGGTAGCATCATTTAAACAGACTGTGATCCTAAGAAAATTCCTTTAGCAAATTCAGGTCTGGGCCACACACCTGGCTAGTATCTGTTTTATTCACTGGTAGTATTTCCTGACTGTCCAAACCCTGCCTCTCTCCCATGACTGTGTGTTCCTCAAATCACCGTACTTTTGTACCTAGGCATGTCTTTTATACCTCCCATTACGATACTATTTCGACATTGAGTCTGGTGAAAATATTTTGGTGTTAGTTTTTTCCTGGCATTGTAGAAGTAATTTCTTATGAACTGTGAGCAATGATAAGACCAAGGCCATGGCTCACAACTGTAATCCCAGTACTTTGGGACACGGAGGCAGGAGGATCACTTGAAGCCAAGAGTTCAAGACCAGCCTGAGCAATACAGCAAGACCCCAACTCTGAAAAAAAAACCCCAAAACAAAGCACTTATCTGGGTGTGGTGGCACATGCCTATAGTCCCAGCTACTCAGGAGGCTGAAGCAGGAGGATCGCTTGAGCCCATGAGTTTGAGGTTGCAGTGAGCTATGATGACGCCACTGCACTCTAGCCAGGGTGACAGAGCAAGACCATGTCTCAAAAACAACCAAACAACCAAACAAAACAAAACCCAAGCACAGCTGCATCCATCATCCTCTGAATATGTGTGGGGTGACTGCCCACACAGTAGATGTTTCAGAGGACCATGTCCTCCTGGAACTGGGAGCTAAGATGAAAGGGAACGATGACAATCCACCCCAGTTCTCAGTATAACCTTAGTGAAATATAGTTTATACCAGGGATGTTTAGCATTTCGAGGTCCAAGAGCCCCTCAAAGAGATGATAAAAACTAAGGATTCCTTCCCCAGAAAAAGGCAAAAGCACACAATTTTGGTGTCAGTTTCGGGTGGTTTGCACATTTCTCAGAGCCCAGCCATGGACTTATTAAAGGCTCACGACACCATTAGCATCCCTGGTGGAATCTATGGGCCTCACAACATTTTGTGTGAGGCATTTTGCTTCTGGATGCTCTGTGGTCCCATTAACCATGGAAACAAAGTTAACATTGCAGGTACCAGGTTCATCCCATCGGGCTTGAGGGGGGTGGGGAAAATTACATAATCTTTACTCCACTCACTTCACACAAATATTAATATTTTACAGATAGGATAAAATTTGTATGACACGTGGAATATTATTCAGCTGGTAAAAGGAAGGCCATTTGGACACATGCCTCAACATGGATGAACTTCAAGGACATTATGCCAAGTGAAATGAGCCAGTTCCAAGAAGACAAATACTGTATGAATCCTCTTATAAGAGGTACCTAGAGAAGTCAAACTCATAGAGACAGAAAGTAGAGTGGTGGTTGCTAGGGCCAGGAGGGAGAAAGGAATTAGGAATTATTGTTTCATGGGTACAGAGTTTCAATTTTGCAAAACAAAAAGAGCCCTGGAGATTGATTGCACAACACGTGAATTTAATTAATGTCACTGAATTGTATATTTAAAAATGATTAAGATGGTAAATCTTATGTATGTATATTTTGCCATAATTAATGCACACACATATGCACAAACCCACAGGAGTTTAAGACAAGGAAGCCTGAAGCATGCAGCATGCCCACTGAGGAGCGTGTGGGGTGGGGGCACAGTCCCACCTGCAGCTTGGGTGGATCCTGGCCTGGCCTGATCACAGCGAGCCTCAGGCAGCTGCTCTTTCTCCTGCCGGGCAGGCTCTCTGAGCTGGGATGAGTGTCAGTGGCCTTGAGATCCCGCACCAGAAGCTTGGGATGGCCCTTTCTGGGGTCTTTGGGCTTGTTGTTGGAGAATTTTCCATTTCTGACCTCAGTCTTGTTATTGACATAGACTTTTCCTCTAAGAGAGTGGCTTGTGACCATCTTCTAGGGCTCTACACAATTTCTAAGGGAAAACTGTGGCCTCATGCATGATTCATCATGCAGGAACTCTTCATTTGCTAGGACCCATCTTTTTTTATAACAGGAAGTAAATATGTGTTGCTAAGCTACTATGTCCACCAAAAAAAAAAAATCATATAGTAGATTCCATTGTACTCCTTGTGTCCTGTGATGATTCCTGTATGTTAATTCAGCCCTTTTGTTCTTGACCTCCTTTACCTAAAGTTAATTAGAGTTCAGTCATAATGTACTTGGTATAAACAGAAAAAAAAAGGCCTGAATCATAATTTCCCACGAGAAAACAGTGGGCTTCCTTAAACTTTCTTGAAAGAATTTGAAAAGCATTTATCGGCCCATATTTTTAGTTCTACATCTGTCTATCTGTCATCTATTTATCTATCTGTGGCTCGAGGACCTTGCAAACATCTGATTTAATCTAATTATTGCAGAGGAAAGAAAGATAGTCTGCACAGGTAAGTTTTAGGAGTTTCAAGTACCTCTTTTGACCTACTGGGCTTGGGGTATCAGTTCTCCACCTCTGAGAAGAATAGGGCAGGGAGAGACCATTTTAAGGTGCAGCTTAAGGGATTTAGGTCAGAGGAAAGGCAGAACTGTGTGTCAGTTACACCGTTTCCCCAAGAGACAGATCTCAAAATAAAAACGGATATTATTGCCTGCATCAGATGTCCTGACCCTGAGGGCGATGCGAGGACCCTGATACAATGGACTCATTCTGTCTGCACATTTAATTTACATGCCCTCAAATATGCACACACGAGCGAGGAGGGAGCCGCTGAAGTGGAGCTGGCAGCCAGGCCTGCCACTCAACCTAGGGTCCCACAAGAAGATGGGATGAGGGTCCATGAATCTGCTGTTCCTGCAGCTGGGTTTTTTCACATGCTCCCAGTGTAATCTCACCCTGCTGAGTGTGATTCTAGAAATTTCTATTCCATGCAGCATGACTGCCACATGCAAGTCATCGTCTCCATCCAATGCTCACTGATTAGTTTCAACTCTAGCGCAAGAGCTGGCTGTGCTGAGCTTCCTGGGAGATGAGATGTCAATCTCCAACATGACTCACGGTTAAGAGCTTGATCAGTCTAGCAGGGGTCCTAAAGATTTGAGAGAGAAAATAATCACGAAGCTGTGCCATTAGGTACTAAAATGACCGCTATGGAGACAAGTCAAATATGTATAAGATTTTAGAAAAGACTGAAATGGCTTTTAACTTGTGCTTTGGAGGACTCAGACTATGAGTATGTGCCTAAAATTTTAATGCGTTCTAAATTCCTGCCAAAGAAGTACAGATTTCTGATGAAAAGGTATTTGCCAAACTAATTTCAACTCCACATGCTTTCACCAATATGCTACCCTCTGACTCCCATGGAAATTAGAATGGTTAAGAGCATGAACTTTGGGTCAGATGTCAGATTCCAAATCCCAGCTCCACCGACAACTAACATAGTTAATTCTACTAAGCCTCACTTTCCTCAAATGTAATAGTTCTTACCTAATAGGGCAGTTTTGTGGATTAAATGAGATAATCCATGTGTAGCACTTAGCACCTGCATTTAATAAGTAATGCAATCGATGTTTACTATGATTATTCAGGAAGCAAAAGCAATCCAATGCATTGGCTCTACGCCACTGATTTGTGGGAAGAACAAAGGACTGGTTCTGTGCTCTGGATCCAAAGCAATGAAAAAGTTTTGAAAACATATTTGTTTTTTTTCTACTTGTTCGTATGTTATATTATATATACCTGACTTTAAAACTATTTAAATATACATGTTACATATGCAACTATTCCTTCCATGTATTTGGTGAATATTGGTTGAGCATCTGCTATGTGCCAAGCCAGGTGCAGATCATGCAGAAGCAAGACACAGTCCCTGAACAGTAGGAGGAGTGAGACACACAAACGGCAGTTACAAGCCAGCGTAGAGAGTGGAATGACAGTGGCACCGGAAAGAACTTAGGTGCAGAAAGCAGTGACCGGCTGGGGGAGGGCTTCTGGCAAAAGGATGGCATGGAGGTGAGAAGCAGCAGGGGCATCAGGCAGCCACGGGGAGCCAGGTTGCCAGGATGGGATGTGCAAATTCGAGCATGGTGGGCCAAGAGGCTAGAAAGAGGATGATTGATCATGGTGCCTTTGACCTTCAGTCTGAAGGCTGAGGGGCGCTGTTGATCGAATATGTATTTTCACTGGAGAAGAAAACAGTTGTAGGTTAACTCAGCAGGACCTGTGATTGCTAGGGGTAGAAGCTGAGGGGAGGGGAGGCATCCAAGATGACTTCCAGGCACCTGGATCAGGCACTGAGTGGATGTTGGTGCCACCAACTGAGATTTCTCTAGAATAAAAGAGGAAGAGCAGGGGTTGAGGGTGGAAGACGATTTGCTCCTTTTGAAAAACTTTTCGCTAGATACAGAATTTACAATCTAGGAAGATGATTTAAATGTGCTCCTGTTTCATTACATCTGGAATTCAGTAATCAAAGAAATTATTTGTAATAACTAAATCCTCAGAAATGATGTCTAAACAGGAAGTTGTACAGTCAAACATCCTAGCCAAGACCAGACAATATCTGAGTCCAGATTATTTTCATAATTTCAGATAGGGAGGAGCAGAATTTTAACAGCTTGAGAAAGGAAGACTGGATAAAGGAAAAACACTAATATAATAATGCTAATAAAAATAATTTTAAAAAGCCCACTGCCTTCAGATACCAGTTTCTACATCTTCCCTGACATTTATTAATAATGAACTGCATATCAATCCCTGTTTTCCCACTACCCTCTGATGGAGATTTCAGAGTAAGTGGTGAATGGCAAAAAAATTAAGGCAATAGAAGGAAGAAGGAGGAATAGGAATGTGGATAATCCACAAACTGGTAATTCACCCACTAAGTCAGACAGGGCTTGGAGTATAAGTAGGCAAGACTGGGAGAAATGAAAAACAGAATTGGGGATGCAGCTACAGTATTAGTGAATTGTGGATGTTAAATCTTTATGCCTGTTTGCACGGGTTAACGGCATAAAATGCCTACTTGTTTTTTAAGTTTCATTTCTTTTAGATTTAGTCATCTTATTTTGGAGGGTTCTGGGTCATAGTGAGAAATGGTGTTTAGTTTCTACTCCAAATCTAGCTAAATAAGAAACTGAAAGTGGGAAGGGGAAGATGCATATATTTTCCTTTGTTGAAAATGGATCAGTAGTACCATCCCAGCACACAAAGGGCTTCTTAGAGTTATCACTTGACAAAGTGCCCAGGGAAAGGGCTGATGTCATCGGGGAGAGGGCCGTGGGCGGGTGTCCCCCGGCTGACTTCCTCTCTTTCCTCTCCCTGCCAGGGCTCCACCGTCCAAACCTGTAATCCCCGCCCAGGCAATTCCAGTTCTGGGTGTTTCTTAAGCAAATAGAGCGAATCATGCCAGCATTTGGGGTTGCCACCTTTTAGACGCTGTTTTCCAGGGCAAGTACCCATGACTTCTCATGACTCAGTCTCACCAACCTCTTCTATGCCTTTGATTTCTTCCTCTTACAGCTCCTTAAATACTTCCATCTCTGTGCACAATTGCATCTATATGTACGAATAGCACCTATAACATTCCGTTGTGCTTTCTAAGGGACTACTTTGTGAAGGGTAGCACTTTCTTATGGACTGTCACATTCTTCAGTCGTTTCTCAGGTCTGTATCTTACTGCCCCACCATACGCAAAGCTTCTGGTGATTAGGAAGAAACCTGTCAGTTGCTTCCAGTATAAGCATCTTCCTCACCTTCTTCTCCCAGCTCCAGCACACAGCAGCAGATGTTCAACAAATCCTTATGGCCGGGTGCTCACGCCTGTAATCCTAACATTCTGGGAGGCCGAGATGAGAGGATCAGGAGCTCAGGAGTTTGAAACCAGCCAGAGCAAGAGTGAGACCTTGTCTCTACTAAAAATAGAAAAAATTAGCCGGGTGTCGTGGTGAGCACCTGTAGTCTCAACTACTCGGGAGGCTGAGGTAGGAGGATTGCTTGGGCCCAGACATTTGAGGTTGCTGTGAGCTAGGCTGATGCCTCGGCACTCTAGCCCAGGCAACAGAGTGAGGAGACTCCATCTAAATGAAACAAAACAACCCAAAATAAACAAAAAAGAAAAGAAAACCAACCCCCCGCGCCCCAAAAATCAAATTCTTACGGACTGTGAAGCAACGCCTTCAATGTGGACATCTGCAAGGTAAAGAAAGAAAAACTGTGAATCTTAAAGTCAGCTGATTAAAAAAAAAGAAAACTCATATGTGAAAGTGCAGCAGCTAAGCTTTCCACACAAAATGAAAGCAAGCACCTGTCCCTTAAAGGAGGCCGTCCCCGTATCCATAGAAAGGATAATGATAGTAACTCTTGTTAAGCACCTGCTATGTGTCAGGCACTGTTCTAGAGACTTCCCATGCCTCATCATTGATGCTCACAGTCGTCCTTTGCTTACTATTAATCTTCATTTTACAGACGAGGGAACTGAGACACAGAAAGGCTAAATAACTTGTCCAAGTTTGGAATCAGATTTCATCCTTAGGCAGATTCACTCCAGAATGTACACTCTTTACCTCTGTCTTCCATTTGAATCCATTTCTACCTATGAGGTCATTCTCCTATGCTTTTCTTCTAGAAACTTTATTAATTTATTGTACATTTAGATCTGTACCATAAGGAATAGATTTTTGTGTCTGCTATGAGGTCCAAATTAATCTTTCCCTTTTGGATCCCCTGTTGACAGTACACCATTTATTGAAAACAACAATGTTTACTGTGCTATAGTGTCACCTTTGTCATAAATCACCTTATATATATGAGTGGGTGTTGGAATCTCTATTCTGTTCTATTGCTCTTTTTATCTTTGTGCCAAAGATGTTGTCTTAATTACTACTACTTTAAAATATTTCTTTTTTTTTTAATTTTTTTTATTTATTTCTTTTTTTTTTTCTGTTTTAAGGTGGCCAATTAATTTTTTTTTTTTCTTTTTAGTAGAGATGAGGTCTCGCTCATGCTGATCTCGATCTTCTGACCTCGAGCTATCCACCTGCCTCGGCCTCCCAGAGTCTTAGGATTACAGGCGTGAGCCACCGCGCCCGGCCTATAATATTTCTTGATATCTACAAGTATCTTCCAACTTTTTTCTTCATTTTCAAGATTTACTTGATCACCTTTGGCCCTTTGTATTTTCATAAAAATTTTAGAATCATCTGGCCAATTTGCACACACACACACACACACACACACGGACACACACAATCCTGCTGGGATTTTGATTGGGATTATATTGAATCTATAGGGGAATTTGGAAAGAACTGACATCTTAACTATATTGGGTCCATGGACATGGTGTATCTCTCTGATTTTTGAGGTCTTTATTAATGTCTCATAATAATGTATATAGTTTTCTGTGTAGATGTTTTGTTCATGTTTTGTGAGATTTATTTTAGGTATTTAGTTTTTTTTTAATGAGATTGTAAATGTTATCATTGAAAACCTTTCATTTTCTATTGTTTGTTATGGTATATAGGATTTTTGTATATTGATCTTGTAAGTAGAGACCTTACTTCACCTATTAATTCTAATTGTGGAGTGTTTTAGATTTCCTAGGTACACAATCTGTTATTTACAAATACTGACAGTTTTATTTCATTTTTCCATTAACTATAACTTTTATTTCTTGTTCTTGCTTTATAGGCATTCTAGAACAGTGTTGATTAGAAACAATGATGGTGGGCCTTCTTATTTTTTTCCGGATCTTAGGGAGGAAAATTTCAATATTTTGCTGGTATTATATTTACTTTAGGTATTTTTTTTTGAAAGATAGTCTGTTTAGTTAAGGAAGTTCCCATCTATTCCTAATAAGCTAAGAATTTTTTAAAAATCACAAATAGGTGTTGAGTTTTATCAAATGATTTTTCTATATCTATTAAAATGGTCATGATGTTTCTTCTTTATTCTGTTATTACATATGAATGTAATTGATTGTAACGTGAATTCTGTTGATTAATTTTTTGCATAACTTTTTTTATTGTGGTAAAATACACTTAATATAAAAAACTTACCATTTTAACCATTTTTAGATGTATGATTTAGTAGCATTAAGTACATTCCAGTTGTTGTGCAACCATCACCATGATCCATTTCCAGAACATTTTGTCATCTCAAACAGATATTCTGTACTCATTAAACTCCTGTTCTCCCCTCTCTCCAGCCCCTGGTAACCTCTGGCATACTTCTTTCTCTATGAATTTGACTATTCTAGGTATTTTATATAAGTGAGATCATACAATTTTTATTCTGGTTTCTTTCACTTAGCATAATGTCCTCGAGGTGCATCCATGTTGTTGCATGTATCAGAACTTCATTCTTTTTTTTTTTCTTTTTTTCCACTACTATCAAGGTAAGAACTTCATTCTTTTTAATGGCTGAAAAATATTTCATTGTATGTATATCCTACATTTTGTTTATCCATTCATCTGTTCTTGGACATTTGAGTTGTTTCCACCTTTTGGCTATTGTGAATAATGCTGGAATGAAAATTGGTGTTTACTCTGTTTTGAGCTTCTATAACAGAAAACTTGAGTCTGGGTAATTTATAAAGAACAGAAATTTCTGGAGGTTGAGAAGTCGAAGGTCAAGGCGCCAGCATCTGGCGTGGACCTTTTTTACTGTGCCTTATGGGGTAGAAGGCAGAAGGGCAAGAGACATCAAACCTACTCCCATAAACCAGTTTTATAATGGCATTAATCCATTCATGAGGGTGGAGCTCTCATGATTTAAACAGTTGCCACTTCCTACAACCTCCCAACACTGTTGTATTTTGAAGGGGACAAAAATATTCAAACTGCAGCAACAAATATCTGTTTGAGTCCCTGTTTCCAATTTTCTTGGATATATACCTAGAAGTGAAATTTCTGGGTCATATGGTAATTTCATATTTAACTTTTTGCAGAATCGTAAAACTGTTTTCCACAGTGGCTGCACCATTTCACATTCCTACCGGTTATACTCAAGGGTTCCAATTTCTCCACATCCTTGCCAACATTTGCAATTTTCTGTTTCTTTGTATAGTGGCCATCTGGGTGGATGTGAAGTGGTATCTCATGGTTTTGAACTGCATTTCCTGATGTTTAGTGATGTTGAGCATCTTTTCATGTGCTTACTGTCCATTTGTGTATTTTATTTGGAGAAATGTCTATTCAAGTCTTTTGTCCATTTTTAAATTGGGTTGTTGGTTTTCTTACTGTTGAGTTGTAGGAGTTGTTATATATTTTGGATATTAACCTCTTGTCAATATATGATTTGCAAATACAGGCGTACCTTGTTTTATTGCACTTCACTTTATCGTGCTTCATGGATAATGTTTTTTACATATTGAAGGTTTATGGCAACCCTGTGTCCAGCGAGTCTATCGGCACCTTTTTTCCGATAGCATGTGCTCAATTCGTGTCTTTGTGTCACATATTGATAATCCTCTCAATATTTGAAACATTTTCATTATTGTGTCTGTTGTGGTGATCTGTGATCAGTGATCTTTGATGTTACTATTATAATTTCTTTGGGGTGCCATGAACTGTACCTATATAAACTTAATTGATAAATGTTGTGTGTGTTCTGGCTGCTCCAACAACCAGCTGTTCTCTTGTTTGATCCCCTTTCCAAAGACACAGCTATATTGAAACTAGGCCAATTAATGACCCTACAGTGACCTTTGAGTGTTCCAGTGAAAGGAAAGGTTGCATGTCTCTCACTTTAAATCTAAAGCTAGAAATGATTAAGCTTTGTAAGGAAGGCACGTTGAAAGCTGAGACAGGCCAAGAGTTAGGCCTCCTGTACCAAGTTGTGAATGCAAAGGAAAAGTTCTTGAAGGAAATTAGAAGTGCTACTTCCATGAACACACAAATGATAAGACAGTAAAAGGCTTTATTGCTGATATGGAGAAAGTTTGAGTGGTCCAGATAGAAGATCAGAGCAGCCACAACATTTCCTTAAGCCAAAGCCCAATCCACAGAAAGATCCTAACTCTGTTCAATTCTATGAAGGCTGACAGAGGTGAGGAAGCTGCAGAAGAAAAATTTGAAGCTAGCAGAGGTTGCTTAATGAGATTTAAGGAAAGAAGCCATCTCCATAACATAAAAGTGCAAGGTGAAGCAGCAAGTGCCGATGCAGAAGCTGCGGCAAGTTATCTAGACCCGCTAGCTAAGATCACTGATGAAGGTGGCCGCACTAAACAACAGATTTTCAAGGTAGATAAAAGAGACTTATATTGGAAGAAGATGCCATCTAAGACATTCATAGCTAGAGAGAAACTTTGCATGGCCTCAAAGCTTCAAAGGACAGGCTGATTCTCTTGTTAAGGGCTAATACAGCTGGTGACCTTAAGTCGTAGCCAGTGCTCACTTACCATTCCAAAAATCCTACGGATCTTCAGAATTATGCTAAATCTACTGTTTGAGCTTTATCAGTGGAAAAACAAAGCCTGGATGACAGCACATCTGCTTATAGGATGGTTTACTGAATATTTTAAGGCCACTATTGAGGCCTACTGCTCAGGAAAAAAAATCTTCCTTTTAAAATGTTAACGCTCATTGACAATGCACCTGGTCACCCAAGACCTTTGATGGAGATATACAAGGAGATGAATGTTTTCATGCCTGTTAACACAACATCCATTCTTCAGCCCGTGGAACAAGGAGTAATTTCAACTTTCAAGTCTTAATATTTAAGAAATACATTTCTTAAAGGTATAGTTGCCATATATAATGATTCATCTGGTAGATCTATGCAAACTAAATTGAAAACCTTCCGAAAAAGATTCCTCATTCTAGATGTCATTGAGAACATTCATAATTCATAGGAAGAAGTCAAAATATCAACATTAACAGAATTATGAACCCTCATGGATGACTTTGAGGGGTTCAAGACTTCAGTGGAGGAAGTAACTTCAGATATGACAGAAATAGCAAGAAAACTAGAATTAAAAGCAAAGTCTAATAATGAGACTGAATTGCTGCAATCTCATGATCAAACTTGAATGGATGAGGAGTTGCTTCTTATGGAACAAAGAAGCAAAGAATGTGGTTTCTTGACGTAGCATCTAGTTCTGGTGCAGATGCTGTGAACATTGTTGAAATGACAACCAAGGATTTAGAATATTACATAAACTTAGTTGATAAAGCAGTGGCAGGGTTTAAGAGGACTAACTCCAATTTTGAAAAAAGTTCTAGTGTGCATAAAATGCTATCAAATAGCATCACATGCTACAGAGAAATCTTTCATGAAAGGAAGAGTCAATCGATGCAACAAACTTCATTGTTGTCTGTCTTTAAGAAATTGCCACAGTCACCCCAACCTTCAGCAATCATTACCTTGATCAGTCAACAGCCATCAACAACGACCACCAGCCCCTCCACCAGAAAAAAGATTAGAATTCACTGAAATCACATATAATCGTTAGCATTTTTTAGCAATAAAGTATTTTTAATTAAGGTATATACATTATTTTTTAGATATACTGCTATTTCACACTTAATAGACTACAGTATAGCATAAATATCACTTTTATATACACTGGGAAACCAAAATATTCATATGACTAGTTTTATTGTGATACTTACAAATCCGAAATATTTCTGAGGCATGCTTGCATTTTCTCCCATTTTGTGGGTTGTCTTTTCACTCTCTTGATAGTTTTCTTTGATGCACAGAAATTTTCAATTTTGATGAAATCTAATCTAATATTTTTTATTGTTGCCTATTCTTTTGGTGTTGTGTCGAAGAACTGATTGGCATCTGTGATTCAGTCCTCAATGCTGCCTCTTATCAGCTCTGTGATTTTGGCAAGGAATCACCCTCCCTGTGCCTCAATGTCCCCATCACTCCCACCTCCATCTGTGCTGGTGACTCCACCCCACACTCTATTCCCTGCAGACGCGGAGTTTTTGGAATCTTGCTGGCTCAGTCCCACCTCCGGGCCTTTACACGTGGTGGTCCCTCTGCCCGTGACACTCTCCCGCTTCCCACTACACTGGCTGTTACAAATAGGGACACTGCTCAGGAGCACGTCACTAGCCTGGACACAGGGGCCTGGGCTGCTGTGACATGTGCTGGCACTCCTCACCCAGGGCCTTAGGATTTGGGTGGGGTAGATGGTGGTGAGGGCCAGGAGGATGCAGCATTTACCTGAGCCGGGTCCATTAGCGCAGAGACAGCCAAGGGAGTCCGTGGCTGGAGCAGGGCAGCTGTCGCCATCAGGGCCCTGGAAGCTTCAGATCTGCACCTGCGTAGTGGGGACAGTGACTCCTCTCGAGGCTTGTTGGTCCCATCACCTCGGTCCCCATCTGGCAACCTGGAACCTCTAATCAGATTTCTTATTATTTTTTAATGTCTGTAGAATCTGTAGTGATGTTTCCTTTTTATTCCATTCTTGCTATTGGTGATTTTTGCCTTCTTTTTTTCTTGATTAGCCTTGCTAGATGTTTATTATTATTATCGTTTCAAAGAACCCACTTTGTTGATTTTCTCTCATGTACATATATTTTCTATTTTATTAATTTATGTTTTCTTTTTTCTTTTTTCTTCATATTTTTATTTTATTTTTCTTACTTTGGAATTAATTTGCTGTTTTTATACTAACTTCTTGAAATGGATAGTTAAATAATTGATTTCAGCCTTTTCCTTTTGCATTTAATGTTATATATTTTCTTTTTTTCCTTTTACTTTTTTTTTTTTAAATAGGCATGGGGTCTCGCTCTTGCTCAGGCTGGTCTCGATCTCCTGAGCTCAAAGGATCCTCCCCGCCTCAGCCTCCCAAAGTGCTAGGATTACAGGCGTGAGCCACCGCACCCAGCCGCTATATATTTTCTTTTAGCCACGATTCAAGCCACTTTCCACAAGTCGATAATCATATTTTTATTATTGCATAATTCAAAATGTTTTCTAATTTTTATTGTGATTTATTCTTTGACTCAGAGTGGGTTTTTCAAAATGGTTTATTTTTTAAAAGCCAATTGTTTCATTTTTAGACATTTGGGTATATCACTGTAGTCAGCAGGTATATTCCGAATGATTTTAATAATTTAAAATTTGTTGATTATTTATGGACAGCATAAAATCAACTTTGTAAATGTTCCATGTGTCCTAAGAATGTTTCATACTCATTCATTGTTGGGTGGAGTATTCTACATATGTCAAATAAGTCAAATTTGTTTATAAATAAATCAAATTTGCTGTTGTATCTCTTATATCCTTACTGATTTTTTGGTCTAGTTTTTCTCTCATATGCTAAGGGAGGTTTATTAAAATTTCCTCCTATAATTAGGAGATTAAAATCTCCTTCAGTTCTTCAATTTTGGAGCTATTAATATGTTGTTAGTTATTATTAATATGTTGTTAGTTAATATGTTATGTTGTATACATCTTTAGAATTATTATATTTTTCTGGTAGATTTACATTTTTATCATTATGAATATCCCTTTTACTTTTAATATATTTTTTGCCTGAAAGTTCACTTTGCTTGACATTATTAATATAGTTATAAACTTTTTTGTTAGCATGCCCATGGTTTATCTTTTTCCATTTTTTACTTTCAATCTCTCCATGTCTTATATGAGGGCAGGTATCTTGTAAGCTGTATAGTTGCTTTGGTTTGTTGTTCTTATGTTCGTTATACAGACTGACAATATTTGTCTTTTAATTGGAATTTTTATTCAGCATTCCTTTATTTAGTGCAATTACTAAGATAATTGGGTTTATATTTGTTACTTTAGAGATTACAATACCATTCCTTGACTTATTTGCATCTAATGTAATGTATGCTCTTACCATTTCCTAAACAATGCCTCCTAGACAATAGGGTTTGACTCTTTTCCTCTTCTTGCCTATTTTTGTTATAATTGGTATGCATTTTGATTTTATGTACATTTAACCGTACAAACATTTTTATTTGTGGCTTGATATAGTAAAAATTAATATGTCATGCATTTACCCTTTCCTTTCCTTCATTTCTATTTTTACCTGGTATTATTTTCCATATTTAAGAATTTCCATTAACATTTTCTTTAATGGGAGTCTGCTGGCAATGAATTATCTGTTTTTATTTACCTGAAAGTGCCTTTAATTTATATTATTTTTAAAGGATATTTTCAATAGATATAGAATTTTAGGTTGGCACTTACTTTCTTTCAGAACTTTAAAGACATCATTCCTTTGTGTTGTTTGTTTGTTTTTTGTTTTTTCAGGCTTCTGCTGTTTCTGTTGAGAAGTAAGCTATTGGTCTTTGGCTTATTGGTGCTCCTCTGAAAATAATGTGTCTGTTTCCTCCGGCTGCTTTTAAGATTTTGTATTTATCTTTGCTTTTGGCAGTTTTATGATGATATACCAAGATGTGGTTTCTTTGTGTTTATACTGCTTAGGTTCTAGAACATTTTGAAGTTTTCCTTGATGGCTTTTGTGAGTTTTTGAAATATCTAGGATATTATCTTGTTATATATTGCTTCTGTCCCATTTTGTGTCATCTCCCCTTTTGAATCTCTAGATACCTGAAACTTAGGTCCCTCCAAGATTCTGATTAAATGAACCTTAGATCTTCCCCCATGTCTTCTATATCCCTTATGCTATTTCACAAAAAAAACCTATTCATTTTTAATTTCCATGTTTCTACCAACTTATTTTCCAGATCACTAAATTGGCTTCTTGATAAAGCCCCTCTATCGCTCTGATGTTGGTTGGACCTCTAGAGTCCTGTGGAGTAATTCTAATCCTTTTTCCTAAGCTATCTTTTCCAAACATTTGAAGGTAATCCTCCATGGAAAAAGCACCAGATGAGGAATCAGAAGCCTTGAACTGTAATCCAAGTTCTATTACTAGCCATTACTAGTGACATTATATATACAGTTTTCCCTGCTATCTGTTGGAGATTGGTTCCAGATCCTCCGACAGATACCAAAATCAACAGATGCTCAAGTCCCTGATATGAAATGTTGTAGTATTTGCATATCACCTATGCAATCCTCCTGTATATGTTAAATCATTTCTAGATTACTTATAATACATAACAATGTAAAAGCTACATAAATAGTTGTTATTTTATATCATTTAGGGAATAATGACAAGAAAAACAGTCTGTGTATGTTTAGTACACATGCAATATTTTTCAGACATTTTTGGTCCACAGTTGGTTGAGTCCACGGATGTGGAAGGCTGGCTATATTCATTTTATAGGATAGGAATTTGAGTCTTTAAAAGTTAAGCAAATTGCTCAAGATCACACAGCTATGAAGTGGTGGACCTGGCTGTGAGTCCAGCTTTGCGGATGCTGAAGCTCCAGCTCTTATCCATTATGATACAGAACATCTGTGTCCCATAGCATGGCTGTGGGTTTATACTAAACTTGTGGTCAATTGAATTCCAGTCTTTTTCCCCATAAATTTTGGTCATCACATTTTTCCCATTTGAAACTTGTGTGATTCTATCTTATCATCTAACAATTTATTAACCAATCTATCTACCTACCTATCTATTATGGTCCATCTATTTATTTTCCCTTGAATGTATAACTATACTTTTCCCTGTTAAATCTAAAACTGAGGTCTTGACCATTATTTCAGTCTGTCAGAATGATTATTGGTTTTTATTATTTGACTTTACCATTTATTTATCCACAAACTTGACAATTTTAAAAGTTTTTAAAAATTTGTATAACTTTATAAGGTACAAGTGTAATTTTGTTATATGCATAGACTGTGTAGTGTTGAAGTCAGGGCTTTTAGGGTATCCATCTCCCAAATAACATACATTTTACCCATTAAATGATTTTTTATCATCTACCTCCCTTCCACCCCTCACCCTTCCAAGTTTTCCTTGTTCATCATTTCATACTTTACATCCATGTGTACACATGAGAATATTTGTCTTTCTGTGTCTGACTTGTTTCACTTAAAGTAATGGTCTCCAGTTACATCTATGTTGCTGCAAAAGGCATAATTTCATTCTTTTTTATGGCTGAATAATATTCCACTGCATATATATGCCACATTTTCTTTATCCAGTCTTCCATTGATGGACACTTAGATTGATTCCATATCTTTGCTATTGTAAATAGTGTTGCAATAAACATATGAGTGCAGGTATCTTCTTGATATAATAATTTCTTTTTCTTTGGGTAGATACTCAGTAGTGGGATTGCTGTATCAAATAGTTCTATCTTTAGTTCTTTGAGAAATCTCCATACTGTTTTCCATTAGAGGTTGTACTAATTTACATTCCTACCAATAGTGTATAAGAGTTCCTTTTTCCCTGCATCTTTGCCAACATCTGTTATTTTTTGTTTTTTTAATAGTAGCCATTCTGACTGATATAAGATGATATCTTACTGTGGTTTTAATTTGCATTTCTTTGATAATTAGTGATGTTGAGCATTTTTTCATATGCCTGTTGGCCATTTGTATTTGTTCTTTGGAAAAATGCCTATTCATATCCTTTGCACACTTTTTAAAGGGATTATTTGGGATATTTTTGTTGAGTTGGTTGAGTACTTTGTAAATTCTGGATATTAGTCCCCTGTTGGACACATAGTTTGCTAATATTTTCTCCCATTCTACAGGTTGTTTGTTCACTCTGTTGATTATTTCTTTTGCTGTGCAGAAACTTTTTAGTTTAATTAAGTCTTATTTGTCTATTTTTGTTTTGTTGCCTATGCTTTTGGGGTCTTGGCCATGAATTCTTTGCCTAGACCAATGTCCAGAAGACTTTTTCCTATTTTTATAGTATTTTTATAGCTTCAGGTCTTGCATTTAAGTCTTTAATCCATCTTGAGTTGATTTTTGTATTTGGTGAAATAGGGGTACAGTTTCATTATTCTGCGTATGGAAATCCGGTTTTCTCAGCACTGTTTATTGAAAAGGGTGTCCTTTCCCCAGTGTATGTTCTTGTCTACTTTGCCAAAGATCAGTTGGCTGAAAAGATGTGGCTTTGTTTCTGGGTTCTCTATTCTGTTCCATTGATCTATGTACTTATTTTTATATCAGTACCATACGTTGGTTAGTATAGCTTTGTAGTATAATTTGCAGTCAGATAATGTGATGCCTCCAGCTTTGCTCCTTTTGTTTAGGATTGCTTTGGCTATTTGGGCTTTTTTTTTTTTTTTTTTTGGTTTCATATGAATTTTAGGATTTTTTTTTCTAATTCTGTGAAAAATGATGTTGGTTTTTAGATAGGGATTGCATTGAATCTGTAGATTGCTTTGGGCAGTATGGTCATCTTAACGATATTAATTCTTCCAATCCAAGAGTAGGATGTTTTCCCATTTGTTTGTGTCATCTACAATTTCTTTCATCAGGGTTTTGTAGTTTTCCTTGTAGAGATCTTTCACCTCCTTAAATATATTCCTTGGTTTTTTTTCTGTTTGTTTGTTTGTAGCTATTATAAATGGGATTGCCTTCTTGATTTGGCTCTCAGCTGGATTGTTATTGGTGTATAGAAATGTTACTGGTTTTTGGACATTGATTTTTGCATCCTGAAACTTTACTGAATTATTTTATCAAATCTAAGAGTTTTTGGTTGAATCTTTAGATTTTTCTAGATATAAGATCATATCATCAGCAAATAGGGAGAATTTGACTTTTTATTTTCCAATTTAGATGACTTTTATTTCTTTCTCTTGCTTAATTACTCTGGATAGGATTTCTAGTACTTTTTAATGGGATGATATCAGATAGGACCAAATAGTAGGCCATTGGTAACTTTAACCAGTTGTGAACATATACAACTGTCCCATTATCTAAATCATGTATTTTCAAATTGACCACAATAATATCCCAACAGACAACCTCATTTTCTAGTGAATATATTTGATGGTTTGGTGTGGCATGGCCTTAGTGACCCCACATTGGTTCCATATGATCATAACATTCTTTTCTAAGTGGTTCACAAACCATCTGTTTAGTAATTTGCAATTTATTCTAGAATTTTGCCAAGGGTTGACATCAAGAATTTGCTTTGACTAGATTACAGTTCCCAGAATTTAGGCCTTCTTGAATTTCACAATCAAAAACTATTTTCCAGTCTTCTGGCACCTCTTCATTCTTCATGTCCACCCTCCCACCGACCCCCCAAAGATTGCCAACAGTGGTTGCATAATTATATCTGTTAGTACGTTGGGTTATGATCTGTCTGGGTTAGGAGGTGTGATCTCATTTGAAGTGTGATATAGTAGAAAAAGAAGTGAATCTAGAGTTATAGATCTAAATTCTTATCTTGATGCATCACTTGCTAGTAGTGTGACCTGTGGTAAGTTACTTAGTCTCTGCAGCCTCTGTTTCCTCATCTGTAAAAGAGGGTGAAACCTCAAAGGGACTTGAAATGCTTAAATGAGTTAACAGCTGTGAAGTGTCTGAAGTTAACATAAGCTTCAAAAATCGCAATTTCTCTTAATGCCTTGTCTGTCTTGGATTTCAATTTATTCTTTATATTTAAAAATATTCTTTAGAATTTATGGAACATTCCTTTTGCTGGAGAAGAGAGAGGAAACAAGAACTCTTTGGCGATGCAACATGGTGTGGTGGGTATCACCGGACATTACTTCTCATGAGGATGTCCCATTAAACTCACTGTGTAACCTTGAACAAGTCATGTAATTATTATGGGTTTTATTTTCATCTATAACATGAGGGAGAAGGACTGGGTCATTTCTCAGTTCTAGTTTTTATTTCTAAGTTCTATATTCTCTGAATCTAATTTTGCCCTTTGCCATGTCCTTGAACTATATAACCCTCTTCCTGTGGAGGGGTCTGTCCATTTAGCCAGTTCTTGATCTATTTTGTGAATAAATCTGAGAAATTAAAAAATCCTGAGCAGACACCTTGCCACACAAAATGCTCTGAGCTGATCCTCTGTCATCAGTATATCGATATGGACGCTTAGTCCAAAATAGCTCAAATTAGGATGACAAACCTGCTGTCCCCCATTCTACTTATTATTCATTGTTTTGGATTATCTAAGATTTGATTCTATCACTAGCCTAATGATTGAGAGTTAATGGCATAATACTACTATGTAAACATGCAGAGATTCTATGGAAATAAATGGAAATAATTATGTAACACTTTCCAAACTAAAGTTGTTTTTTTTTTAAATAAATGAGAATGGATTTCAGATGTAAAATACAGCAATTACTCTTTGCCCTCAAATGATGAAAGAAGCCTTTGAATTTACACAGGAAGTAGCTATTCATCAGTTGTGATTAACTTGGAAAAAAATCACATTCCTTGTCTCTAAAATATTAATAATAACAATTTTGTTTTTATTGTGCTTATTTTCCACTCTGGAGACATTTACCAAAATTTACAGGAAGTGTTTTCTAGTCTAATGGTAATTAAATACATAGATATCTTTGCTCTTCTTTTCAGGGATAGATTTTGTCTGGTAAATTTCATTCATTCATTTATATTATGTATACATTAATTTATTACAAAAAGTATTTCAAATACTTGTTTTTGCTATGCCACATATAAGCTCAGAAAAGTACTGAGGGGCTGATCCCTGCTTATAGAGTAGTCTTAAGGAGAGATCCGCTAAGGCTAACAGAATAGAGTGTGGTAATGGCCATTAGACAGTGGGTTCTGGATTCCGGACCTTTCAGGAGCCTTCTTGGGAGCATTGCTCTGTCTGTTAGTCTCTCTCTCTCTCTCTCTCTTATTAACCTCTTGGCTTTATCATTTGAATACTCTCTGTGTCTTGCATTTTAAAAATAAACATGAAACCTTCCCTAACTCATCATGTCTCTCCAGGATACCCAACTTTTACATTCCCCATGGAATAGCTGTCTGCATATGCTGCCTGCTGCCTTCACTTTCCCTCCCATTCATCCTTCAATCTGCTCTGGCTCAGCTTCTCCACTTCACCAAAATGACTCTGGATAAGCTCACTAATGACTTTCAGGTTACTAGATACAATGGGTATGTTAAAATTCTTATCTTACTCGGCCTCTCAGCAGCATTTGAACCAATTCATATTCCCTGTTGAAATACTTTTTTCCTTTGGAAATTACACTATCTGTTTTCACCTTTCTTCTATGTCCACTGCTTTTCAATCCCCTTTGCTGGTTCCTCTTCCTCTGTGCAGCCTCTAAATGCTGATATTCCTCCCGGCTTATTGTCAGGCCCTCTCCTTTCCTCTCCTTTCTTCTCTTCTCTTGTCTTCTGTTCTCTCCTTTGCTCTTCCTTCTTTTCTTCTTCTCCTTTCCTTTCTTCTCTCTCTCTCTCCTTAAGTAACCTAATCTTTCCCCATGATTTAAATGCTTCCTATACATTGAAGAGTCTCACATTCATATCTTCAGCCTAGCTCATTCTTCTGAGCTCCAGATGTAAGTACTGAACTGTCTACTTGATATTGTTATTTGAATGTCTCAAAATCTGAGCTCTAAATCTCCCTCCACAAATCTGCTCCTCCTATAGGATTCTCCATCTCAGGGAATTATATCTTTATATGCACAAGTGCTCAAGGATGTCTCTGGCCAACTCTTTGAACTCTAGTGTCAGAGGTCCTATAAGCATCTCAAACTCAATATGTCCAAAACCAGTCTATTGATTTCCATCCTTTCCACCATCACTCTGCTCTCAAGAATCTTTGAAACAAAACAAATTGTAAAGCACACGTACACAAAAGAAAGGAAGGAAGGAAAGGAAGGAAGGAAGAAAGGGAAAAAGGAAGGAAGAACGGAAGTGAGGAAGAAGCAAAAATAAACTCAGAGTCATCTGGTTCTGTCTTACGACCATCTGCTGTGATATTAAAGTCAGAGAGCCTGGTAAGTTGTGACCTCTTCCTTTCCTTTGACCTTTATATCAGTTTTATGCAAGAAAGAGTCACTTCCACTTCTGGTCATGATGGAATAATGGAGTAGATTCACCTTTCCATCTTCCACACTGAAAAACTAGGCAAAATACATGAAATGACTTTGAGGGGATTGGACAACTGGTTGACTGGACAACAGGTGGTCCCGAACAGTGATCTCTGAAAGAAGGGAAACAATTATTGTGAGCCCTGCAATTGATTTCCCAAGCTCTTCCAGAGCACGTTAATATTTTACCTATTTGTGTGCCCATCTGTTGTCTACACTAGAATATGAACTCCAGGAAGGGCATGGACTTGGCTGTCTAGTTGAACACCTAGCCCAGTGCCTAGCCCACTGTTAGCACTCAGTAAATTTTCTGGATGGAATAAATAGATGAGTGAATCCTTGTTAACTTCTGTTCCCTCCCTACCCATGTCTTGTCTATTCCACCTTTAAATGACATCTCAAATCCATCCACTTCTCTCTTCCTCTCCTGCTCTCATCCTGGTCCCCAACACCACTGTATCACCTCTGGACAAATGTTAGAACTTCCTACGCGGTCTTCTTACTTCTACTCTTGCCTCTTCCAATCACTTCACTCCAATTGGTTCTTTAAAATGCAAACTTCATCATGTCATTCTATAGTAAAACGTATCAAAGGCTTCTGCACGTTGAATCCAAGCTCCTTACAAGGGGGCGGCCAGCTAAGCCTGTTTCTTCAGCATCCTCACGCCTCCAACTGCCTAATCCAGCAGCCCCTTGGGTCTGCAGGACACAGTTTGAAAGCCATTACGCTAGATGATTGCTAATGTCCTTTCAGCCCTCAGGTGCTATGCTATGATGCTTAGACCTATTTGCCACAATCTAAATTACCCATTACAACATAACTGATAAAAATCACCTGTAAGTTTGACAACCTAAGCATGGTAACAAGTACAAATTGAACAAGAATGTCTTTCTTTGACAATGGAAAAAATGATGATTGGGCTGTAAAAATTTGTCAGTGTCACTTTGGCATCCTCAAGGAAGAGGGACATCTCATTTTAAGTATGGGTCTTGATTCTTTCAGCATAGTAGTCATGAAAGGCAAATTCTCAGTCTCCCAGAGCTTTCTAGAAATATTATGTCTCAACACACAAACACCTTTGCTTTGGTTCTGCGTTGCCAAGGCAACGCTTTGCTTTGTTGTTTGGCTTCTAGTGTGGACTCGCCCCATACACAGCGTCCTGTTCAAATTCGTGTCTTTGCTTCCCAGGCCAGTTTTATCTTTCTCTGTAATTTAACACGTTGTTCTCTCAGTTTATGAATCAGCCTCTGTGGGTCTAATTAGTGTGAATTAACTTACCAACCATTGGATCATACGGAGTAAACAGATAAAATGCATTTTGTGGTCCTGCAAACTTGGGGATCAGACTAATACATAAACATCTCAGCGAAGCACAGGTGCCTTTTGATGGAGAAATAACGTCAGGGCAGAATAGGGTCAAACACAGTGAGCTACAGTGTTGACTCCGAAAAGACCGAGGGAGGCACAAGGCCCAGACCATGACCTCTGAGACAGGATGGAGAGAGGGAGAAGGAAGAAATTATAATAATAGCCAATGTAATTGATGGAGCCCATTTTACACACATGGAGGGACAAATAAAAGCACATTTCACATATTTATGAAATTATCAACAATACCTTCTCTACTCCACACATGTCTAGAGGAAGCAGGAAATCCATTCTTTCTGTCTTCATTCCCCTCTCCCCCCCTTATAAGGACAGTGAACTATGGGGTCTTATCTGTGCCTATCTCCTCGTGCTGGGCTGGGAACGCAGGTGCCCCCTTGGGGCTGGAGGAACCCTATTGCTGAGTTCCAAGAACGCTTCGTGGCTGCTGGCTTTGTTCAAAGAGATGAGCTGTGCCTGGGTCTCTGTCCTAGGCCAGGGCTGCAGGCACACAGTTGTTTTCTGAAGAGTAAAGGGGTTTGATTTGTTCTTCCTCTGCCCTGAACCACGCTGCCTCCCGCCCGAGACACACGCACCAACTCCCACCCACCCTGGCCGGCTCCCAACACGGGTACGTTTAAAATGCACTCCCTCACAGCCGATTCCCCAGGTGCTAGCAATCTTGGGAGGGCCGGCTTGGGACAGGCTCTGGCATCCTCTGCCACGTGGACCCAGAGTGGCCACCACCCTGAGGTCATCAGCTTGCTCCTTCCCACATCAAGAAGAGCGTGCCCAGAAGACACATTCTAACTTCCACTTTCAGAGTCACTGCAGGAAGCAAATTTCTGGAAAGATGTCAAATACACTTTGTCCCTAATTTCACCCTCAAGCGTTCAGAAATACTGAGATTTAGTCTCACATCACCCCACTGTACACTCAAAACCCGTGTTTTAAATCATTTTTAAAAAGTGATGTTTGTGTTCCTGTTTATTCATTTGCTTGTTTGTTTAACCTTGCTAGGCAAGAAGCTAAAGTGCTGACTTTAAGTGCTTTAAGTGCCGGACACCCCACTCTGTCTGGGTGGAGGAAAGACGGTGTGCGTGCGAGTCTGCATGAGTGCGAGAGTGAGCGTGTGAGTGTGCGAGAGTGGCTTTCTGCAAAGACACAGGCGGGGAGAAGCTGCTAGAGGAATCCACGCAGGTCCAGGTACCGGGTGGTAGGGGTGAGGGGGAGAGAGACTAGGAAACATGCAGAGGTGCCATCCACAGAGACAGAAACTCAGGAAGGGAGGCCCCGTGGGGAGAGATGAGAGGCGTGTGGTGTGGGGTTCCGGGACCAGACTAGACAGCAGGGTCGGGAACCTGCGCTGCCACTTAAGCTGTGTGGCCTCAGCTTCCGCATGTGCAAAAAAAGGGAATGGAGATGATGATGATGATAATAACAACAATAATAGAAATATTCAGGAGTTACACATATAACATCTGTAAATGCCGTTGTTACCATCATCACTTTTTCCCACCCGTGCAAAGATAGAACAATGTTTCCGTTTTTTTCTGAAACACTTTGTATCTTACATGGCTGGGTGAGAACTGAACATGGTTAGTGTTTTCTCGAAATGGGGGCCTTTTCTCTTTTTTTTTT
>VBSM01003157.1:11589046-11601482 GCA_008086735.1 Cheirogaleus medius
TCATTTTGGCAAACCTTTCTCCAGTAAAGAGCCAATGCTTACAAGTCCAAGGCCCACGGGGTTCTGTCTCAGAGTGGTATTACTGTCGGAAGAACATGCTACCCTCCCCAGTCTAAAGCAAGTTTCGAAGGAGCCATGTCCTTCACCTGACTTTCTTACAAATTGTAAAGCAGGATGCGCAGAGCAGGACAAGGCTCCTCTGCAGCCCCGGTCTCTCTCTCTCTGCCACTTCCAAAACCTACAGTATTTTTGAACTTGAATAATTTATTTCTCAGAACTCCAATGTCTTTGCCTGTAAAATAGAGATGATAGTACCTGTCTCAGAGTGTTGTTGTGAGAATTACATGAGAAAATCATGTAGCAGCTTAGCAGAGTTCTTGTCGGAAATAAACGTTAGTCCTCTTCCCTACCTTCTCACCCTCCTTCACTTAGATTATTGGGAAGGCAAATGCATATGGATGTTTTATGAATGATTTGATGCTGATAGGATGATTTGCTAGAAATCTTTACAATCCAGAAATGGAGTAACTTAGAGATTCTGGGAAATTGTCACTATTTGGCCAACACAAAGAAAAAAGGAAGAAGAAGAAGAAGAAGAAGAAGAAATAATTGACCCTTCTGAGCTCCATTTTCAGACTCATTGATTGTTGAGATACCACTCTTCATTTGCTTTAAGAAGCATTAAAGAATTATTTGTATTCCCATTAGGTTTCTATCGGATTCTCTTCTGAAGGCACAGTTCTATATGTTGGGGTTTTGGCAACCTGTTTTAATTAATTAATCTTCAAGTAAAACCAAAGCATATTGAGAACATTCATGGGATTTCCTTATGAAACATCATCACTTCTGGTTCACTTGCATTTTGCTGTTTTTGGTCATCATTATTTGTATTGTTGTGTTTGGCAGCAATCCTGGAAATACAATTTACTTTATGCTAAAACCATGTCTAAGAAAAAATTGTGACTCCACTGTGGAGTGAAATATGGCCTACACTCCCTTGCATTGTGTTCTCAGTTTTGGAGATGCATCAAACTAGAAATGATGTATTCTCTCCAACTTTAGAACTGAAGTGTGGGAGGTAGGTAGGGAACTTTCAGATGCCATGGATATGTTTTAAAAAATGCCTCAGAGCTGGTCATCTCCAAGAAGAGAAATATAACTAGATTCTCCATGGCAAAAAGAAAGTTTTTGGGTGCTTTTACTTTTTGTTTGCTTTTAAAGCACTGGGATGGGAGAGAAGGAGAACTGTCAATATTATAGGCTCCTTTGGGCACCTGAAAAGATGAGCGAGGCACAGCCTTGTGTGTCTGGGGCACAGTTTGGCTGGTAGAGTAACTGAAGCCATATGAAATGCTTTTTATAAGGGGTTTCGCAGTTCATCAAACATTCTCTTACAAGGAGGATCTTTAAGTCCTAGTCCAGAAGAAGGAAATTCTCCAGAATGAGAATCAGATATTAGGCAAATTAAAGAGGGTTGGAACTTCTAGGCTTTTCAGCTGTGTCTTGAGCAGGCAAAGTTATCTGGGGAGCATCCTATGTAAAACTTTCCCTCCCGTTCTCAGAGCATAGCAATTTACATATGTTCTAAAAAGAACTATCTAGACACATAGATTTTAAAACTGAAGAGGTGAATATATACCTATCTAGGGCTGATGTTAAATGTCCCCTTTAACCTACCATTCCCTGCGCATTGGCGCCCACCCCAGGTTTGGTCTGCCTGCACAGGCCGTCCAGCTGTTTGTGGGTTTGTCACTTCTAACCTCAACTGACTCGAAGTTTAGGTGATTTTGGCTCCTCAAACAGGCATTATGATTCTCAGGAATAATGTCAACTATAGGAAGCCGAGAGGACTTTTTGGAAGCAATTAATTAATTCTATAATGAATTCTCTTGAGGTTCCCTGACCTCCCATGGAACCAGACAGCTCTGAGCTGTAATCACTGGCGAGTGCTATGGAAACTTCATGTTGTATAAATAAGTAACCATCTTGCCAGGTTTGGGGGTCACCTTGTTGATTGGTCTGAGACAGTAACTCCGTGTGGGTCCTGAGTCCTGGCCTCCTTTCTCCCAGGGTGTGAGATCACATTTTGTTAGACAAACACTGCTTACTCTCTTTAAATGCAGAAAGCCTGTGTGCGATTAGGTAGACTTAAGGCTCTTGGCGGAGTCCTAAAGCGAAACAAAACACTCTCGAGGATTGGCGAGACCGGTGCTGGCTTCCTCCTCCTTTGTCTGGGCAGTGCCAGGTAAACTCCCCCAAGCACTGTTGTTCCTCATGGGGTTGTCCCTCTGGGAGAAGACAGACACTGCCTACAGACCAGCGTCCAGGTCCTAATGCCTCCGCTTCGTGGCCAGACCTGCAGCTCCGAGTTCTCCCATGTCACGGCAGTGCCTGTGTCACCTTCCCGCCATTTGATCCCCACAAGTTCGAGTCAGCTCTTCATCCTCTCAAGCAGGCGCTCCCGGGAAGAGGCCGAGTTGCCTTTGGTGTACCCTGCCTTCTTTTCCTATCCTTTGGTGGCTTTTGGTCACTTTCTCTTCATCTCTAGGCATTTTTTATACTTAGTTCCTTTCACCTCCTCCCCTCTAGAAAAGACTCCTTGGCAAAGGCTCTGATAAACACATTTGCACTGAGGTGTAAATGGCTGATAAAAGACGTGTTTCTTCTCCTGGGAGTATTTGCTTTGGAGCAAGGATATAAATTTCCAATGGTGGAATTTCAGGTCATCGAGCCAGGTAGGGGAGGGACTTGAGAGGGAGGTATCTCCCCGAGGCCCCTGTGGGCCTGCTTTTGAGGACAGCCCCCTCCAAGGTAGCAGCTGGTGATGAGAGGCCCAGGCCACCGGCCGTGGGAGGGGCTGGTCCCGTGGCTGAGACTCTGGCCTTGCTCCACGGCCGGAGCTTGAAATCCTGAGGCCCTGTCTGAAAGTCTTGAGCAAGAATCTTGCTTTTCCCAGAGGAATGTTTGGAAACACTACAAATATCACATTTGTGGTAAATGTTTCATTATTTTACTGTTTTCTTCGGCTGATTTGATAGACACCTCTTAGTTTTAAGGATTCTTGAACTTGCCCTTTTGTAATTCCAGTGAAACTTCCCGAGTTCCCACACATAGGTTAGCTCTTGCTGACAGAAACCTTTTAGTCTCATCATTCCTCAGCTTGTCTAAATCAGAAGTGTTTTCGATATTCAAACGCTGACCTCTGGGTAAATGAAAAACTGTTAAAGCACAGTGAAATTCCTCCAGGCTTGGAGCGCACACATCCATGATCACATCACTGCAGAATGAGATGACTGGGGCTGATGTCAAGGAGGCGACACCAGCCCCCACGGAAGGCCGCCCTTCCCCGCTTTCCCCTGCACCACTTGCAAGCCAGTCCTCTCGTGCACGCTCCCGAGATGTGACATCTTCCCCACGACCCCCACCCATTTTAAAAAATTCATCAAGCTCAATATAACTAAAAGCAGAGAGTATTGGTTAACATTTTTTTCCCCTAAAAATAAAAAAAAATCATCTCTCAGAGATACTAGTTTTGCATTCTGTTGAGTTTTATTCTAGTGAGTTTAACATTCATTATGAATTTCATCTTCTGTGATGTTTATGTGTGTTGACGACCTATGGTGTAGACAGTTGTATATTTGCCGGTTTTCTTTATCAGACTGAGCTGAATCTCACCTGTCTCTTCACCTTTCCAGGGCTTTTAGGTATCGTAGCTACTCATAAAAAATTGTGAGGTGGAAAAATAAATAAAGATGCTTATTTCGAACCCTATTTGGAGAGGTTAAAATCCTTCATTTCCTGGCTGTTTTGTCTACCGTACTCTAAACTTCCTACGTAACGATACTGTTTACACTACGACATGGATGAACCTCAGAAACGTTATGCTAAGTGAAAGAAGCCAATCAAGGAGGATCACATATTGTATGGTTCCATTTATATGAAATGCCCAGAGTAGTCAAATCTATAAAGACAGAAAACATATGAGTTGTTGCCTAGGGCTGAGGGGGACAGGAGAAGTGGGGGATGACTGCTTCAGGGTATGAGGTTTCTTTTTGGGGTGATGCAATGTTCTAAAACTATATTATGGTGATGGCTGTGTAACTCTATAAATATACATTGAATTGCACACTTTGAATGGTGTACGTGTAAATTACATACTCATAAAGCTGTTAAGAATGAATAAACTATGGTCGCACGCGAGTTGGAGAGAAAAGGAGAGGAGTGTGGTGCACTTTGAAATATGCCTGGTCTTTGTCCACGTTTCCTGGCACAAAGCTCCTAACACCCTTGAAACTTCCTGAGTGATGGAAGTAGCATTTGTTATTCATAATGAGCCCCTTCTGATAACACTTGAGTTTACGCAGATGAGGTGACTTAGGGTGGGCCCCTAGATAGCCTCAGTATGGGGCTGGTCACCAGAAAGACCAAATGATTAGAAGGTTGGAACTTCCAGCCCCATCACTGACTTCTGGGAAGGGGCTGGAGATTAAACTCTATAAAAACTCTGATCAACATTTGGTGAGCTTCTGGGTTCCTGAACATGCACAGGTGCCTGGAGGGTGGCACATCCAGAGAGAATATGGAAGCGCCATGCCCTTCCCCCACACCTTGCCACGTGGATGTTCATCCGTGTCCTTTATCATATCCTTTATAATAAACCGGTAAGTGTAAATGAATTGTTTCCCTAAGGTCTGTGAGCCATTCTAGCAAATCATCAAGTCGGAGGAGGTGGCCCTGGATCTCTGATTTATAGCTGTCAGTCAGAAGCACAGGTCACAACCTGGGACTTGGGCTGATGTCAGAAGTGGGAACAGTCCTGCGGGACTGAGCCCTGCACCTGTGGGATAGGATGCTAACTCCAAGTAGGTAGTGTCAGAACTGACTTGAATCATAGGACACCCACGTGGTGTCCACTGAAGAATTGCTTGGGGTGTGGGGAAACCTTCTACACACCTGGTCACAGACGTGTTCCCTGCTGCGTTGCAAGTAGAGTAGGAGAGAAACTGGCATGAAAGTGTTGTGGAGCGTACAGAGAAACAGCGAGTGTGCGCGCCCCACCTACCTTTATGCAAATGTGGTAAAAAGGAGAAGAATGAATCTTAGAATTTTACAGATATAGTAAGAAAGTGCCTTGTTGTGGATATGAAAGTAAAGATGAAATGAGAAATTATACTCTTTGCAGATGAAAACGAAACTGAGGCAAGTGGGGCAGAAATAAAAATTGCACCAAAGGAACTTGCGGCACATCTAAGGTGACCCCAAGGGGCCCAATTTGTATAATTCCCTCATCTTGAATGTGGGGGAGACCCATGACTTGCATCGAGCCAACAGACTGTGGCAAAGGTGATGCGACATCATTCCTGTGATTATGATTTTTAAATAAGACTCCTTCTTAGCAGACTGGAGGAAGAGATGCTTCTCCTGGCCTTGAAAATGTCAGCTGCCCCAATGTGAGCTCCCCTCAGGGAGGGCCACTTTCCAGGCCACTCTCCAGGGTAAGAAGCTAGGGGCTTTCAGTCCTACAACCACAAGGAACTGAATTCTGTCAACAGTCACACGAGTCTGGAAGAGGCTAATCAACTCCAGAAGGAACGCAACCCAGCTGATACCTTGATGGCAGCTTTGTGAGATGCTGAGCAAGGACCCACCCAAGCCATGCCCGGACACCCGGCCTACGGAAACTGGGAGATGACAGATGTGTGTTGTTGTAAGCCGCTAAATTTGTGGCAATTTTTAATATAGCAATAGGAAACTAATATTGATTGTCACTATAATAGTGATAACAACAATGACAATAATAATACATTGAAGATCAGTGTGTGCCAGGCCTTGGGCCAGTACCTTCAGATGCAGCATTTCATTATTTCATCTTGAAGGGACAGCGTGGGATAGGTCCTGGCTGTGAATTCAGACTTCCATGTTCCAAGTGCTGGCTCTGTCTACCTACTCAACTGTACGACCTTCAGCAAGTCACTTAATGTCATTGTCTCTCAAGCTACACATTTGTAAAATGAGCTTAGTAAAAGCATCTGCCCCAGAGAGCCGAGGTGAGGATTACATGCAACAGCCTGCGCCCGGCTCCTGGAACAGCGCCTCGCATGCAGTAAAAGCACAACAATCACTGACTGTTGTTGTTGTTACTACTGTTTATTCCATTGTTATATTCCATGGTAATTAAGAGTACCCCCTCCGCCACTCATTCACTGGGCAACCTTGGGCAAGTTACTCTCTTCCCATCCAAGGATTGACAAGCCCCAACCCTGCTTAGCTTCTGAGATCAGATGAGACTGCGTGCATTCAGGGTGGTATGATCATAGACAGCAAGTTGTTCTCCTAACTGAGGTCCCTCTTCTGTAAAATGGGGATAGGAACAATACCTTCACTGTGGGATTTTTGTGAGGATTAAATGAAACGAGCCTGTGCCACAGTGCTGTGTCCAAGGTCTGACAGAGGAGACAGCCTTCCTGTCCTCCCAATGAGGTGGCGATGTGCCTCCTGCAAAGAGCCCAGTGTCAAATAGGACTCTAGAATCTTCCTTCATGCAGCAGTCTTACCTGTACGATTGGGAAAAGGCCCCTAGCACAGTAATCGAGGGCATGCGCTGATTCTCAGTAAGCTTTAGCTGCTGCTATTATTGCACCGTATCAGCACAAAACTCTCAACTTGCATCCTTTATCATACCCACTTTACACATGCAAACATTTAGGCCTAGAGAGGGCAACCTCGCCTAATGCCAAACAGAATCAGAATTGAAAGGCAGCTCTGCTTGAATCTAAAGAAAAAAATACTTCAAGGAAGCATATTTTGCACAGATTATAGAGGACAAAGACCCTTAACAGGGGTCAAGGCAAACAACGCACTTGGAGATGGGGGATGGGAGAAAATGGGTAAAGAAGGGTGGTCAATAAATGTAGGTGATGACAAGAAGGAAAAGAAAACAAAGGCTAAATGAAATTTCTGGTAAACAAGCCCATGGCACTAAGATACGTTTAATTCCACTTACATATTTTACAAGTGATTGTGATTTTTACAACAAAACAGTGACACTGGGTTAGGAGTTCTCATTTCCTGTCTCAAGGGTGGAATGCATGGACAACCTAAGCCAGTACTTCCATGTCTGATTTCTGTGGGGCTGTGATCTGAGACAGACACGATTACAAAATCTCACAGTCTGGCTGGAGTTGGTTGCGGGGCAGGAATCACCTCTTCTCTCTTCAGCTCCAAGAAGGAAGGCAATAAGGAACAGGATGAGGCTGTGCCAAGGCCATGCTCTGACTTTGTGCTAGCTTGTGTCCTGGCATGGCTCTTTGGAATTTCAAGGCCTCCCTTGACAATATTTCCTACTGCCCAAGTATTAGTGTCACACTGGGTTGACCTTTGGGGCAGCCCCAGGGGCTACCAAATTAATACAATTTTGTTTGAGCAACAAAGTTATCACCCTAGAGCTGATTGAGTGGTCAGCCTTGCTAGAGCATGTTTGTAATATGGACTAGACATGGTTGGCATGCCCAATAACTAAAATGATGATGATAGTTACCATTTATTGAGTCCATTAAGGCCTTATGAGACATTTTAATGGAGTGTTAAGAGCACAGACTTTGAATCCAAATTGCCTGGGTTTAAATTCCAGGTCTACTACTTACTAGTTATGTGACTTTGGACAAGTTACTTAGCTTGTCTCGATTTTTTCATCTGTAAAGTGGAGATAATTATAGTACCTACATCACAGAGCTGTTGTAAGGGTTATATATTGTTACAGGCAATATGTGTGTGTATAAATACAGATAGTAGACACACATTCTGCATATGTACGTGTATATATATGTATATATATTAATATGGTACATGTATATTCACACATATATTTTTACATATTCCTGTCGGTGTATATAGTTACATAATACATAAAGCCTTAGCACAGTAAGTGGTAGCTATGATTGAGGGCTTCCTCTGTGATAAATGCTTTAAATACATGATCTCATTTTATCTTTACAACAGCTTTGTGAGGCTTCACTTTTTCCATTTTACAGATGAGGAAACTGAGGCATAGAGGTCAAGTAACATTCCACAGGTCACATGCTGATGAAGCCAGGATTTAAACCCCAGTCTGTTTGACTCCAAAGCCTGACATCTCTCATGATAACTATGCAAAGGTACACTATGCCATCTCCCCACAGATTGAAGCAAAGGAAATCCTACCCACAAATATCTAAAATATCCTTAATTCATTTACCAGAACAGAGATTCAGTTATCATGCTTTCTATGAAGCATGCACTATCTGCCTGGTTTTAGCATAAAGTAATTTATGGCTACTCTAGTAGAAATCAGAATGGTACACATGATACCTAAATGTGTGCTACTGGGTAAGTGGATTTTATAACTTGCAGAGAAAGGCAGGTGAGCCTGCTGGGGTGGGGGATTCAGTTAAGTTAGAATTTTTCTCTTTTCTCTTTAAAAGTTCAGACTCTCTACCCAGAAATAGTGAAAATTGTATCAGATTGCAACTGGAGAGGAGAAATGAATTTGGTACTGTGCTAATGAGCTGCACTTAGTGACCCAGAGGGTGTCATTTAGTGCCATGAGATTTTATTCATTCAAAAGAGAAGCTGGCAGCTGCAGTGCCAGATATTACTGGCTGCTGCAGGATCACAGATGAACAGTCCGGAGTCTCATGTCTAGTGAAGGGACCACGGTGGTGGTCTGGGAGCGTGTGGGAAGAGGAGGGTCTCTCTGCTGATAGAGACACCTGAGAGCTCATGACGGAAGTGAGCTGGGGCTGATGGACGAATGGGGGTTCACCAGGCAGAGAGTAGGATAAATGCTGCCACGTAGGAGAAACTGTATTTGCAGAGGCATGGAGATACGAAAAGCTGCTTGCTCTCACTGGAGCAAAGGGCGAAGGGAGAGAGAGGAGGAGGTTGGTGGTGGAATATGTAGCTGACAATGGCCCTGAGGGTCAGACTGGAAAGAGCCCTGTATTTTTTCCAGGGGCATAGACTACAGCTTTGGGAAATAGTGACATGGCGCTTTCCACGTTTGACCTTGTAAAGATTGGAAGAGCCGGAGGCTGGTGGAAGAGCAACCAGAAAGGAGGTTGTTGCAACAGTTAAGATGGGACGTGATGGAGGGAAGTGAATTCAGGAAGTGGCAGTGGGAGGGAGAAGAGTATGGGAGGGAGATTGTTGGCATTGAAACCACAGGGCTTGCTCTCAGACCAGACGGTGAAGTTGAGGGGAGAAAGGTGCTGAGGGGACTCTGAGATTTCTGCTGTGGACAGCCATACTTGACTAAATAGGAAATGCAAAAGGAGCACTGGCGGAAAGGAAAGGAAATGTTGAGTTTGAGATGGATGTGGACTTGGGCAGGGTGCGTGTCTGATTGATTTTGACTTCAGATGGTAGGCAATGGATAAATGCCTTAGGGTGCTGGATTCTAGCTTGAGCATCCAGTGGGTGGATGGAAGTGTGGTGCTGGAGCCCGGGGAGGAGTTGGGGAGTGGAGACCAGACTTGGGGATCATAGGATGGGGTTGTAGTTCATGCCTTGGTAGATGAGCTTGACCAGAGGCACCTACATGGGGTGAAGGAGGAGAGGGCTGGGGACATGCTAGGTGGCAGAGGGGGGGAACCCTCATGCTGGAGAAGAGAGCTGGCGCAGGACATTTAGAAGAGGAGTAGAGGTAGGCACAAAAACAGGAGAAACAGGCCAATTAAAGTCAAGAGAATAGAAAGATTCAGGAAAAGAGTGGTGGCAAGTGTCAGATGCCACCAAGAGGCCACATGGGAGAAACTTGAAAATCTGCATTGGGTTTTCTCATTAGGAATCCTTGGCGAACCCAGCAGACCATCTAGGACTGAAGTCTGCCTGGGAGGTGAAGGTGTGGAAGGGAGGTTGTTGTCAGGATTAAAGAGGCGATTTATGTGAGAGTGTTTATTATTGTCGAAGAGTGGGAACCAGAGTTGAAGTCTTGTGTTATGACATTCCCACGGTGGGATAATGTTATATCATCCTGACACCAAATCCTGAAACCTGGGCAAAGATTTTGATGATGCTGAAGTTGTTCCTGGATTTGATGCTGATGGCTTGTGAAATCATAAGGAAGAGGAGAATTTTGAAGAAATGCTAAGTGTTTGGTGAAAAGGAGAAAGAAGATCTTCTCAGCGGTGAGGAATGACAAATGGATGAGCTGGAGGTGACAGTGAGGAGGGCAAATGAAAGAGAAGTAGAGGGCTTGCTTGTCTGCAGAGTGTCTGATGTGAGCCATGGCGGCCTTGCAAGTTCATCACTGAGCATTTGGATCTGGCCTGAAAGGCCAGGGGAGCCGTAGTAGGTTTCTGAGAAATAGAGTGATCCCAATAGGATAGCACATGCAGATCGGGGTACAAGGCCAGGATGTCAGAAGTGACCTCCACATTACATGCTTCCTTGGTCAAACACAGTCCGAAATGGAAATGACCATGTGTGTTCTAGTCCCAACAACCTCCAAAAAGTGCCTTGCTGTGGGTGGCTGACACTACACTCAATTGCACATGCAAATGCAGTAATTACACTTGAAATATTAGAGTTCAGCTGGAGGCCAGCGGAAGATTTGGTCTCTCTGCTTCCAGATTTTGAAATAGCAGATTATGCACAACCCACTGTCTTAGGCCAAGACCTTATTACACATATTTGCCAGGATCTCATTTTACAATTTCCATTCTTTTAAAGAAAAATCCCCACACAACTGCAATTCTGGCTAAGTGCTTTTTACCCAAAGCTCAGATTGTCATAAATCCCCTGGGCCGTCTCCCTGTACCTGTGGCCGTCTGCTCCCCGCCGTCTCAGGGCTGGCCGTGGTATCCCAGCACAAAGGAGAACGCGGGACGCCCACAAGGCCAGCATTTTCTTAGGAGAAACATTTTGGGAGAGGAGGATATAGTAGAGTCCTGAATATAATATGGCACAACAATCTTAAATATTCCAGACAGGAAAAGTTTTTTGTCAAAGCCTCTGACAGTTTAAACTTTAAAGCTTCAGCAAAACTTTTAAACTTTTAAACTTTGAACTTGGTTGAACCTCTCATGATTTATGAATTATTAAAAGTACCACTGAAAATCAAGGACTTTCTCTTTAACTAGTAAAGCTTTCTGCTTAAAAGCAACTGAGAAGAGGGTGGCTACGGGGAAGGCAGAAGGAGGAGAGGGCTGGGAGTTTTTGTCGGAGTGGTGTTCCTCCTGCTTGCATAAAAGCCAAATCCGGAAAATATTTAGGAGACAAAAGACTCAAACCAAGACACACATTATGAAAAAGGAGAGATATCAAAAAGTAAAAGGCAGACTGTCTGAAAGTAGTTATATATCTAAATAAGAGTTGAGCTAATATATATATTAATATATAATATGTACATATATAGGTGACAAATTTCACATAACATTAAATTTATCATTTTTAAACCATTTTTTAGTGTACAGTTCACATTGTTGTGTAGCTATCACCACCATCCATCTCCAGAATTTTTCATCTTCCCAAATGGAAACTCTATTAAACACTAACAACCCCATTCCCTCCCCACAGCTCGTAGTAACCACCATTCCACATTTGTCTGCGTGAATTTGACTATTCCAGGTACCACGTATAAGTGGAATTTATATATTTACATGCACAGACATGTGTATATGTGTATGATTGGAATCTTATGTGTGTGCATATATACACACACACACGAAATATATATATACATGATTCCATTTATTTGAGGTATCTGGAATAGTCAAATAATATGTATATTTTTTACTAAATTCATAATACAGCAACAAGCATGAGGGAGTATTAGGTAAAAAAGAAAAATCTGAGTTTTCCATGCCTTTCAGATAGAATTGAAAGGTAAGGGAAGTGATTACCGAGAGGGACAGAAACTGGTTATAATTCATGCTTCCCGGAGGGTGCAATTCATTTAAACCCCCAGAAGCTCCAAATCCCCCTTGAAATGTGCGTCCTGTGGCTGGCAGCACACACCCAGAGCTCCCGTGGGCTGGGCTGGGTGCACCGAGAGGGGAGCGTGGTTTGCCTGGGCACATGACATGCCCGTGAAGGGCGAGTGACCCAAGCCCTGATTCTCTCCCGGAGCTTAGGCAAGTGTGGGATGAGATGTTGTGTTCCGCTTCCCCAGGCTCTCAGCACGAGGATTTGACTGCTTTCTGCTAGTGTGTTCTCGAGGACTGAGTAACCAGTTCATAGAAACCCCCTCACCTCACAGCAGGAAGTATAAACGCTGCATAAATCTTAGCAGCCTGCAGGGGAGCTGCAGTAAGTTTAGGAATTGCTTAAAGACCAGCCACATCTTTTGTACATTTCACCTGGGACAAGGCATAATGGCATCTGGGAGGTGCAGCCCAATACAATAGGTGGTTGACAAATTAGCAGGGAGTGAGCCCTGGCAAGTCTGGGGGTAGGGAGG
>VBSM01003157.1:11615068-11627370 GCA_008086735.1 Cheirogaleus medius
TGCCCTTCACTGTGGCTTTCCAGAGTCACTTCTGCCCCCATGACGACAAGACTCTTCCTCCTTGGGCCCCTGGCATCTGCCCTCCTCTGTGGTCCCCTCCTGGGTCTTCCCTGCAGCTTATAAAGCACCAACTGTGTCTTCCTTCAGTAGTGCCACGCCCTCCACTGAAATTAGTCTTGGCTCAAAATGCTCTGGATGTCACAGTTGATACAATCCCTCAATTCCTCTCCACACCTGAAACCCCAAAATCCCTGACCACTGCAAGTTGTTTCATAATTCACTGAGTGTCCAAACTCGAACCCTGACGACGCTGTTATAAGCTTCATTTGCCTACTTAGAGAGCCAAACATATTGCTGCAGAATGATTAATGCATTTGCTTATAGGATGGTCTGAATTCCAAACACACTTGGACCCCTGGGTTTCCGAAAGGGACTGTGCACGCATAACAACAGTGGCCAACCTCACAGAGCACGCTTGACACCATTTAGTCCCCACGCAGCCCTGTGGGTAGGTTCCCTTAGCCTCTCTATTTGACAGTGGCTGACACACAGAGAGATTAAGAAACCGAGCCAGGCCGCACATTTAACAAGTGTGGAGTCAGCTGGATGAGGCAGCCTGGCACCAGAAACTTTTTCTGTTAATCACTCCTTTGTGCTGCCTATGTTTTCTGTTTCACTCTCACCGAGATGCTAATTACCTTCTTAAGCCAGGAAAACGCAGGATTTTGTGGTGGTTAAGAATATGACTAGGGACAGAATGCCTGAGTTCAAATCTCAGCTTCATCACTTAGCAACTGTGTGACTTTGGGCAAGTTACTTAACTTCTCTGTGCTTCAGTTTCCTCATATGTAAAATGATGATAATAATAGTACCTACTTCTTAGGGTTGCTGTGAGGATGAATGAGTTAATGCATGTTAAGTACTCACTGGGCATATGTTAATGTTAACTATTGTTATTATTATTATTTCATCTCACCCATGTGCAGCTAACAGCACTAAAGATCCTCCTTATGTTAACTGAATTAGATTAAGCTCCAGGGTCAGATCATAATCTCCTTATGTAGCGTTTATAGTGTCACTCACTGTTGACAGGGCCAGCCTCCATCAGGAGTTATTGTCATCTTCGTGCATTTGTGTTTCCTGTGGGTACAGAGAGAGGCTGCATGCATCAACCAAAAGCTTCCCAACTTCCCAACATAATAAAATGAAAAGACAGGAAATCACACTTATTAAACAATTTCAGAGGAAATTCATTTTATCTTCTCAAATTGTTACCAAAATGCTTGCTTATTTCAACTCTAGAAGAAATACCTTTGGGAGGGAGGGTGAAAGGGTTAAACTTTTATTTTCAATGCTTTAAATAACTTCTAAATAGGAGCCTGATTGGTGAAAAGGGAAAAAAACATGCAAATGTCTTACTCTGTGAAAGAACAACAGGAAGCCTCAGTTGGCAGTGCACTTGAGAGAGTTTAAGGTCAAGGTGCAGAAGCACCAGTGAGGAACTGGAGTTGAGGCAGAGCTCGTGGCTCCAGGGGTGGGCGCCATATTCCTGCCTGCTCGGGAGGGACTGTGACTCTCCCACCTCCCGTGGCCAGCCTGGTCACAGGAACTTCTTTTTCCTGAGCCTTGTGGAAAATTCGTCATGGCCTCTGCATAGGGAGTCTGCGCACTCCCTCCCCCACCCCCCAGCCAGCTTGGGCTGCGTGGAAAGTTTTGAGGGTCATCTATTCCTAAATATTCAGGAGGAGAAAAAAAATCCCTTGCAAATGACAGGAAAAAGTCATCTTTCCTCAATGCACAAAGTTATATTACGATTCCTGGAAACTGCAACAGAAAAACAGAACAAAGAAAAATCAACATTCGTTCTGTCTCAAAAATTCAAGTAGGCACAAGGCAATGATGTATGGCGATTTGGGGTTCTCACGGGAGTGACTCTTAATAGATCTGCAGTTCTCAAGGACTTTCTGGATGGTGACTGTAGCCAGTGGAGGGGGGGTCGGCATGGCTGCGCCTTTCCCAGCACTGGTGGGCAGACAAGCAGAGTGAGCCCGGGCTGTGGTTGGGCCTCTGGGCTGGGAGCCAGCAGATCTGCTCTCAAACACAGCTCTGCCACGTCCTATTTGTGGGGCTTTGAGTAATTTATCCTTGCTGCCTCAGTTCCCCAGCTGTAAAATGGGAATAATAATATCTACTTCACAGCGTTGCTGTGAGCACTAAATGAGTGAAGACATGCAATATATTCAATGCCTTGCACATGTCACCTATTCAGCAAATGTTATTTTCCATTCGTGTGTTCTCATCCTAGTTGTGCAACCGGGGGAAGGTTATTAACCTCTTTTAGTCTTCGTTTCTTCCTTACAAAATGAAGTAAAAATACTTACTTTGGGCCATTGTAAAGTTTCAGTGGAATAGTGTGCAAATTGGTGTTCAGTGAGTGGGGTTCAACAAATGGCAGGAAGGGTTTTTGGGAGTCTTCTACACCTTCTTAGATTCTCCATGACATCTTTCCAAATTCTATCTGATAAAGCTTCCCTGCCCCTTGGAGAAGACAAGATTTGATCTTTGTTCGGGATGGCATGAAACAGCGTGAGTAAAACAGGCAGCCTTCCCCGCTGGGAGAGGAAACCCGACGGAAACCATGGAAGGAAGCACTGGAAAGGTACCGCATAGTGCTGGGAACTGTTCTCAGCATGTCATAACTTAGTCCAACTTCACAGCACTCTTAAGAGCTGGAGCTATTATCATTCCCATTTTGCAGGTGATGAAACTGGTCTGGAGAAGTGGGATTCGAACCCAAGTCGCCTGGCCCTAGAGTCTGTGTCCTTAGCACATGGCATTGTCCTTGAATAGGAACTTTCCAGGAGAGAGGAGGCTGGGATTCTTCAGGGAAGTAAGGGGAAAGGTGCTGCGAACATCAGGCCCACCTTCGCTTTAAAACAATTTCTTCAGTGAAACACAACTTCCATCATTCTTTGTCACCAAAGCAGTGGCAGTCCCTTCTCCTGCATGTCCTCATGATCGTCCTTTTCTACTTCTCCTCCCTCCCCCCGGCCGACTCATTGATACTGATGCAGACAAATGAGGTCAGAAAACTCCAGTGATCGCACACAGTGTCCTTCTCTGTGGGTCAGTCGCTCACAAGGTCAGCACAACAAACTCACCCGCTGCAAGGATTGTCCCTGGGAAGCTGGGGGAGGAGCAGGCTGGCTCCCCTGATTCCTGCTTGTCGGAGGCCACATGGGATGGCAGCTGATTAGAGAGGGAGCTTTGGGGGAGGGCAGGCGTGATGTCGGGTAGTTGAGCTAGGCAGAAGCCTTCCTTTGGGCATTCTGGAAGCTCACCCAGGAGGCTGTTAATCGGAATGAGGTTTTGCACCTGGAACGGCTTCATAATCACTGAACACTTTGTTACCTTGGTTTGGTAGCAATCAGAATTCAAATCAATCACCTTTCCACTCATTATTTTTAAAACTACAAATGTCAGAAATGTTATCCTTGTTGTTACTGTTTTGGGGGACGTGGGGAAAGTAAGATTAGGTACCCTCTGATTCATCCACATGCAGTGCATTCCATGGTGTAACTAGAAGATGTTGTTTCTCTTCTCTTCCCAGAGATACTTTAAGAATCATATTGTAAATTTATGTAACAGTTTATAAATTATTTTACATACATTTTTAGGAGATGAGAAATCATTTTGTTTCAGATTAAAAACCCTTTCAAAATAAAATCTAAACTTCTCTTCCTGGGTAGCTTTTCCAGGCTGCAACTGCAAAATAGGAATTTCTTTTCTCCCTTTATTTAAAGATCATATTAATTTTAGAAGAAAGTTACTGATTTTTAGGTGGCTAAGAGCAATGATTAAGAAAGAAGACTTGTTTGGAAGACCTGCATACTTTGAAAATGAAGAGAGTTTTATTTCTTAGAGACAGGATTTATGTTTCCTCCCTAAGACAAATGACCCAAGCACGTGGGGTTTTTTTTTTTTTTTCCAGCACTAACTCTAATCAATTACCTTTGTTACTAAAGAAATAAACAAACAATCTCTAAAGTATAATAAAGGTAAAATTCACTGGGTTCTAGTGTTTGGAGTTATTTGAAACTTTGTGTTTCTCTAGAGCGGTCCTTTAGCGAATTCCTAGTTAGGAGTATTTTTTCCTCTTGCCACGAGTCTTGATACACATGAGACAGATCAAACAGGTCTAGAGAATCACAGAATGTTAGGGCTGGACAGGACCTTGGAAACGTCCTAGCAGCGTGCCCGCCCTCCTTTGAGATCTCCGGGAGGGGAGAGCTGCGACCTGGGGCTCGCACAACTCCAGTTCCCCGCTCCCTACCCTTGCCTCCTCTTACAGCTCAACACTTGGAGACCAAACCCCAGGTCCCGCACCCACATCCCCCCACATCGAACGAAAAGTCCGGGCATTTCAAATATTTCCAGGCCCGGAGCGGCCTGGGTTGGCCACTCCGCGGCGTCGGCATCGGGGCTCCGCCGGCCGCGTCTGCAGGCGCCCGGGCGGCCGGTCTCCGCGCCCGGCTCCGTCGGGGCGGCCGGCCGCGCCGCGCCAGGCTCGCGGGGGTCAAGTCCAGGTTGCGGCGCGGGAAGGCGGCGGGGGAGGGGCGGCCGGCCGCGCCCCACCCCCTCTCCTGTGCGCTGCGAGCGGAATGTTGGGCCGGTTCCATCGGCGTGGTATGTCTGTATAAACATCATTAGCCTCCCGGCCGACACGTTGTGCGTTTTTAATTTCGCCTTACAAATTGCGGCCTCCTGGCGTTTGAGGAGCGGATGGAGACCTTGACTCCCCGCCTTTCTAGCGCATTCCTGGGCTCCCGCCTTCCTAGACGCGAAAGGGAGAGGAGCGACTCCGACTCCGGGGTGATGGGAATGCTGGATTCTTAACGCACCTCATTTGTAACGTTATCTTTGGCTCGGGAGTCTGTCTTTCCTACTCACCTGGAACTGGCCAAAGTGGCTTCATGTTAAGGTTTACTCTGAATCTCCCGGGCGGGGCAGAGAGCAGCCACAAGCCACCACGTGTAGCAGGGCTGGTCCCCTCTGCACCCAGGTTGGTGCGCTTCTCTGTCCTCCTCACCTGTGTCCCTGCCGCATTTCCCCAGCCCAGATGTCCCCCAACCTCCGGCCATCTCTCAGCACCAGCCTTATTCAGAACCTCCTCAAACCCACAACCTTTAAAAAAATCTATTTCAGCATCCCTAAATCCTCTGCTTCCCTCACTCTGGTGGGGGTTGGGGGAGGATGGGGAGGGATCATTCTCCTTACTTGGGAGTATGTATTTTGAGGAAATCGTGCAAACGACAAAGATAAAAATCCCTCAGAGCCCATGGCAGTTCTGACTTTAAACATGAGGCGAGTTAACAAGGAAAGCAGCAATAAATTCAGCCCAGGGCATGACCCAGCACTAAATTGTCTCTTACAGTGTCCAGATTTCTGGCCAAGTTGTCAATTTGATGCCCCTCTTCTCCACTAGCCTCCTCAATGCCCTTTTAGGTTGTGTTGTTTTTGTTGGTTCGCTTTTGTTTTACTGCCAAGTTATCTCTGCTGCAACTTTTCTCCCCGTTTTCTGATTCTGTTTTCCAAGTTCCTTAGTCATGACCAGAATAACACACTTACAGCGTCTCCCACGGAATCCCTCAAGCTGCTTCCCTAGTAGACATTTTGAGAAAAGCTCATGTCAGAACATTTTGTTCATCCCCCTGCACGAGCTGGTGAAACGGGGGAATGAAAACACAGGGAAAGCTGTTGGGACAGACACCACCACGTTCTTTTTGTCCTTTGCACAAGGTAATTGTGTTTCCTTCACATTCTATGCAAGAACATGTAGCCCCAGTTGGAGTCAGGCAGTGCTGGTGAGGGTTAACCGGGAAGCACTTACTGTGCATGAGTAAATAGGCCAGGGAAGGATTACAGTATGTTAGACTAACAGGCTGATCACAGTGATAAAGTTATCCCAAAGATTCTTTCCGCTTTATGTTTAACAGTACTTTGCTTCAAAGGCAGTGGGTAAGTGGTGTTGGTTTTATGATCTGGAACCCTCTCTTTGGACAGCCACACAACAAGCTGCATTAAACATTGTGTTATCTTCCCTCTTAGATTTAGAAAGAAATCATGATATTGTTATGCACACACCATACAGTATTTTCCTCTTGATGTTTTACAAAAGGAGGGAGATGAGATTCCTCTCTGTTCGGCACCCAGAGTAAGTGCTTCGTGGAATAAATGGTCCACGAGGCAGAGGTTTGGGACATTATGCTGATGATTCTGACTGCCCACTGGGCAATGTCGGGGAGTATACAAGATAAGAAATGGAAAGAAAATGAGGATTTGCCTAAGCACGCAAAGGTTCTCAAACTTCTCTGTTTAGTGCCTTCAATTTTGCTCAATCATAATAATAATGGCAGCAGTGGTAATAACAACAACTGCTAACATTTACTGAATATTTACAATGTGCCGAACCCTGTGCTAAACCCCTGCCTATGTGATCTTATTTAATCCTCCCAAGTCTTCAGTGAAGTTGGCCTCTATTATCCCAATCTTATAGGTGAGGAAATGAAGTCAGAAAGAGTTTATGTAACTTGCCTAAGGCCACGCAGTGAGGAAACAGAAATGAATTCAGAGTATCACTTTTAACTCCTACACTCTTCCTCCTCCCATATGATTTTATACTGAAAAGTCATTGGCAAAGTCAATCAAGAAATGAAATAAGATCTATTAAATGTATTATTCTGAGAATAGTTGCCATTAATGGAGCACTTAGTATGTGCTACTTCTCGAGATAGGTTGCTGTATTACCCTCAATTTGAGGATGGGACACAGAGGCTCAAAGTAGTGGAATGACTTTCTGAAAATCATGAGGTGGAAGAGCTGGTGTTTAAACCCAAATGTTTACTCCTGGGCCTGGGCTTCTAACCGTGCTGTCATATGTGGTATACTCTGCTCCCTGGCTTATATCTGTGTGTGTGTATGTGTGTGTGTCTTGGAGGGAGGGAGACAGAGAAGTCCACTTAGGGTGAGTAGCAAGAAATGAAATCTTTTGTCTAATAACCTGTTACTCTCCAAATCATATCAAGTGACTATAATTGCTATAGTGGCCCTGACACTGGAGAGATCCAGGCAGGCAGGGTGAGTGTTGCAAGTTTCAGGAGACAGGTGCTCTAACGATTGACCCTGAAGGACAGGTAAGGTTTGCATGGTGGGACATGAAGGGGCCCCAGCTTTGCAAAGAGGCAGAGGTGGAAATGGGCATGGCAGTGAGGGAGAAGTCTGGCTGACCTGGGATTTGATTCAAAGGCTGTAGCTGGGCCTGACATCTTATCCTATTCGTGTGCAATAATTGTATATATCTATGGGGTCCAGTGTGATTTTTTTCTTTTTTTGAGACAAGGTCTCACTCTATTACCCAGGCTGGAGTACAGTGGCATGATCATAGCTTACTGTAGCCTTGAACTCCTGGGCTCAAGAAATCCTCCAACTTCAGCCTCTCAAGTAGCTGGGACTACAGGTCACACCACCATACCGGCTAATTTTTTTTTATTTTTTGTAGACACAGGGTCTCACTAGGTTGCCCAGGCTGGTCTTAAACTCCTGGTCTCAAGTGATCCTCCCACCTTGGCCTCCCAAAGTACTGGGATTACAGGTGTGAACCACTGTGCTTGGCCATGATGTTTTGATACTGTATATATTATTAAGTGATCAATTCAGGGTATTTAGCATATTCATCACCTCAAACATTTATCATTTCTTTGTGGTGAGAACATTCAGAATCCTATTTTCTAGCTATTTAAAAATATATAATATATAACTTTTAAAATATATAATACATTATTGTTAACTGTAGGCACCCTATTGTGCACAGTGGGACACCAGAACTTATTCCTCCTATCTAGCATTAGCTTTGTCGGTCAATTTCTCTCCATTTCCTCCTCCCCTCTGCCTTCCCCAGCCCCTGGTAACCACTTTTGTGCTACTTCTATGAGATTAACTTTTTTAGTTTCCATATCTGAGTGGGAACATGCAACGTTTGTCTTTCTGTCTGCCTGGCTTATTTCACTTAACATAATGTCCTCTAGGTTCATTCATGTTGTGACAAACGACAGGATTTCATTATTTTCTATGGCAGAATAATATTCTATTGTGTGTATATGCTATATTTTCTTTATCCATTCATCCATTGAGAGACACTTCGGTTGATTCTGGATCTTGGCTATTGTAAATAGTGCTGCAGTAAACATGGGAGTGCAGCTAATCTCTTTGACACATTGATTTCATTTCCTTTTAATGTATATATATATATATAAAAAAAGTACTGGGATTGCTGGATCATATGGTAGTTCTAGTTTTGATTTTTTCAGGAACCTCCATGCAGTTTTCCATAGTGGCTGTACTAATTTACATTCCCACCAACGGTGCGTAAGGGTTCACGTTTCTCCACATCCTTGCCAACACTTGTTATCTTTTGTCTTTTTGATAATACGCATTCTAACTGGAGTGAGGTGATATCTCACTGTGGTTTTGATTTGCATTTGTCTGATGATTAGTGAGTGATGTTAAGCATATTTTCCTATACCTGTTGACCATTTGTATGTCTTCTTTTGAGAAAAGCCTATTCAGATCCTTTGCCCATTTTTAAAATAGATTATTTGGTTTTTTGCTATTGAGTTCTTTATCTCTTCTTGTTATTGATCCCTTGTCAGATGTCTAGTTTGCATACATTTTCTCCCATTCTATAGGTTGTCTCTTCACTCCATTGATTGTATCCTTGGCTGAGCAGAAGCTTCTTAGTTTGACATAATCCAATTTGTCTGGCTTTTCTTTTGTTGCTTGTGCTTTTTTGAGTCTTATCTAAAAAATCCTTACCCAGACCAATGTCATGCTGTGTTTCTCCTATGTTTTATTCTGGTAATTTCATAGTTTGGGTTCTTAGATCTAAGTTTTTAATCCATTTTGATTTTTTTTTTTTTTTTGAGACAAAGTCTCACTCTGTTGCCCTGGCTAGAGTGCCGTGGCATCAGCCTAGCTTACAGCAACCTCAAACTCCTGGGCTCAAGCGATCTTCCTGCCTCAGCCTCCCAAGTAGCTGGGACTACAGGCATGCGCCACCATGCCCGGCTAATTTTTTCTATATATTTTTAGTTGGCCAATTAATTTGTTTCTATTTTTAGTAGAGATAGGGTCTCGCTCTTGCTCAGGCTGGTTTCGAACTCCTGACCTCGAGCGATCCACCCGCCTCAGCCTTCCAGAGTGCTAGGATTACAAGCGTGAGCCACGGCGCCCGGCCCATTTTGATTTTTTGTATAGGGAGAGATGGGTTCTAGTTTCATTATTCTGCATGTAGACATTCATTTTTCCCAGCACAATTTATTAAAGAGCTTGTCCTTTCTGCAACATGTATTCTTGGCCACTTTGTTCAAAATCAGTGGGCTGTAGATGTGTGGATTTGTTTCTGGGCTCTCTATTCTGTTCAATTGGTCTATGTGTCTGTTTTTATGTCAGTACCATGCTGTTTGGGTTATTAAGTTTTGTAGTATATTTTGAAGTCAGGTAGTGTGATGCCTCCAGCTTTGTTCTTTTTGCCCCAGATTGCTTTGGGTATTCGGAGTCTTTTGTGGTTTCATGTACACTTTAGAATTGTTTTATTTCTGTGAAGAATGTCATTGGTATTTTGAGAGGGATTCCATTGAATTTGGATCACTTTGGGTAATAAAGAGACATTTTTAAATGTAGAAATGGCAGGACCCATTGGCCAAGTCTCTGATAAGGAAAGTGATAACGATGAAACTTGTAAATGTGCATTGCATATAGCTCTGTCTGTGTGCCAGCCATAGTTCTCAGCACTTTATAGGCATTACTTTATTTAGTCCTCTGTGAAGTAACTGTGCTTATGATTCTCTTCTTACAGATGAGGAAACTGAGGCCCAGAGCTTAAGAATCTGCTTAAGGTCACTCTGCAAATTACAGACTGAGCTTGACTTGAACTCAGGTGGTCTGGCTTCAGTGCCTGCACTCTTAACCATTTACACCATGCTGTCTTTTAAAAGTAGCTGAACGTTGGTCCACCCAAGCCTCACACACCATCTTTGATGTGTGTAATTCTAACCTCCCGATTAAACAAGTCAAGGTCAAAACTTCTAGCCTCAATCAGTTCTGAGATGTGCTGACTCTCCCTCCCACACGCTTCCTTTCTCTCTTCCCCTCCTGCTTTCTTATCTTTCAGCTTTCTTGGAATTTTTTATTCTTCTTACTCTTTTTTTTTCTTTTTTGAGACAGAGTCTTGCTCTGTCACCCAGCTAGAGTGCCGTGGCATCATCACAGCTCTCTGCAACCTCAAACTCCTGGGCTCAAGCGATTCTCCTTCCTCTGCCTCCCAAGTAGCTGGGACTACAGGCGTGTGTGTGTGTGCCAAGACCCCCAGCTAATTTTTCTGTTTTTAATAGAGACGGGTCCTCACTCTTGCTCAGGCTGGTCTTGAACTCCTGAGCTCAAGCGATCCTCCAGCCTCGGCCTCCCAGAGTGCTGGGATTACAAGTGTGAGCCACTGCTCTTGACCAGTTCTTCTTATTCTTAATCATCATCGAAGAGCACCAAGTTTAGGTATCCAACTATGCCCTTTTGTAATTCTCATAGACAGAAGCATGTAGCTTTAGGTCTTGATCATTATGAAGCTATTTTTACTGACACAAGCCCCGTGAGAAGCAGCCCCAAATTCGGTGTTCTAACCATCCTGTGCCAGACATAAAAACACCCAGGAGAGCTCTGCCACACTCTGAACTCTTCTACTTTCCTGGCTACTGGTCAGAGTCTTGCAGAAGCTCTCAGGGTGAATAAGTGCCCTGTTCCAATCTTCAAGTAACAGAGGGAGTTACTGACCAGTTTCGTCACCCCAAGCTGATTGTGCAGTAGGAGAGAGACCTGACTGGTTCCTTCAAAAATGGAAACAGGAAGTGGCTACAGATGAAAATTTGGACTCCTGAATGTAAGTTAATATATCAAGCAGCTGTACTGAATGTGACCATGAACCTGTGTTCCTCTGAATGTACTTAATAGCACAGCCAAATTTGAACTTCCTGCATTCCCCTGCAAGCATCCTTGCAGATCTGGCCTCTCAGTGACGTTGGTGAGCTGAACATTTTTAGGATTTGGGAACATTGTGTTAAAGTTGAGACAAAAAACGTGATAGAGAAGAATGACATGTAGCAGCCACAAGCTGATCCAGGGAAAGGGATGTGTCATTCTAATGTTGAAAATGTCCTCTGATAAGTACATGGAGTTTCCTGGACATTCAATGAGAACAGGAAATACTTTGTAGGAGACTTATGCACATAGTAACTATTGAGTAGTCCTATCCAATGCATTGGTGGAATAGTGAAGATGAGTATAGGAACTTGTAGCTGTTTAAAGTTGTCCCAGATTTATTAAGTTAACCCCTCATTAGCTGAAGAGATGGACCATGGGTAGGCTCATTTAGGCAAAGCAAAGAACTGTTCGAGAATTCGTCCAAATCCTTGGCATAAAAGTGATATGAAACAGTATTCAGGCAACTTCCTCAGAGCTGGGAAGTCAATACATTTTGCATTTCTGCCAGTTCTAGAAATAAATACAATACCTTGCATTTTAACTTCAAGCCTGTGATCTCACTTTGCCCTTCACAACAGCTCTGTTGAGGTAGGTGGCCCATAATCTTCTTGACGTCTACCAAGCTTCAGGGTTGTTTACTTAGAGAGTCAGGCCTGGGACCCAGAACTCCCCACTTCCGGGTGGACGTGTCTCCCCCACACTTGCCCAACACAGGCATTTCCCGTTTGTCAGTACATTTAATATAAAATGTGCCTAAGAATGATGGGGATTCTGGTAATATCTGAATCGATATTCAGGGGTGAAGTAAAGATAGCGGGATAGCCCCCTCACACCTGGAAATGATATTCTGCTAGCCCAGAAGCTCTCACAGCGAGGATAAAAGTTTATTTAACCGTGGGGCCTGTGGGAGTCCGCCAACCAGGCGAGAGGAGAGTTCAGGTCGTTCACTCCCATCGCATGCTCGTTTCGTTTGTCCCCATGGCTGTCTCTGAGTGAGGATAAGGACTGTGATTCATGAGTTGCTAAAGACTGTGGAGGAAACTACTCTTATGTAAACACCACTGATGTTGAATAGCTGTAGAAAACCAATTATTCAAAGCTGACTTTTATTGTACTTTCAAACCAAATTTGTTGTCGTTCCACATCTCTGTTCTTTTCCTTTCTTTGAGAGTTTCTTTCCTTCTCTCTTTCTTTCTTTCTTTCTTTTTTTTTCG
>VBSM01003157.1:11629301-11666260 GCA_008086735.1 Cheirogaleus medius
TAGTCCTTTTAGTTCTCACTGTGTTCCAGATGTTGGGCTAATAGATTTGCATATATAATCTTATTTGTCCCAATTCTGAGAGGTATTATTATTCTCTCCATTTTATAGAAAAACCCAGAGAGATTAATATTTATTATCAAAGGTGATACAGCTTGTGAGTGAGAAGTCAGATTTGGCATCTCTTCTGCCTCTACCACCCCTGAGATAGCAAAGCCAACCCCTCCTTTTCCTCCTCCTCCTTCTCCTCCTCTTCGATCCACTCAACATGAAGACAATGAGGATGAAGACCTCTGTGACGATCCACTTCCACTTAATGAATAGTAAATGTGTTTTCTCTTCCTTATGATTTTCTTAATAGCGTTTTCTTTTCTCCAGCTTACTCTATTGTAAGAATACAGTACATAGTACATATAACATACAAAATATATGTTGACTGTTCATGTTATCAGTAAGGCTTCTAGTCAACAGTAGGCTATTAGTAGTTAAGTTTCAGGGAAGTCAAATGTTATACATAGATTTTTGATTGCAGGACAAGGGATCAGTACCCCTAACCCCCGCATTGTCCAAAAGTCAACTGTAAATGCAAATCCATATCTAGACATATCAGGATGAAAACTGAAGAACATGCAGAACTGTATTTTATTTTATTTGTTTCTATTTCTATATATTTTTATTGATATGTAATAGCTGTACATATTTGTGGGATACATGTGATGTTTTGATGCATGTATATAATGCGCAATGATTAAAGCATGTACTTGGGATATCCATCACCTCAAATATTTCTCTTTTCTTTGTGTTGGGAACATTACAATTTCTCTACTATACTGGAGAATACTACAATTTATTCCTTATAACTGTATTTTTTTTTACCTATTAGCCAACTTCTCTTTATCTCCTCCTCCCCTCTTCCCTCTGAGCCTATGGTGATCACCATTCTACTCTCTACTTCCCTGAGATTCACTTTTTTAGCTCCCACATATAAGTAAAAACATGCAGTATTTGTCTTTCTGTGCCTGGCTTATTTCACTTACTGTAAAGATCTCCAGTTTTATCCATGTTGCTGCACATGGCAGGATTTCACTTTTTATGACTAAATAGTATTTCATTGTGTATACATACCACATTTTCTTTATCTATTTGTCTGTTGATAGACACTTAGGTTGATTTCATATCTTGGCTATTGTGAATAGTGCTGCAATAAACATGGGAATGCAGATATCTCTTTAATATGCTGGTTTCCTTTCTTTTGGATATATACTCAGTAGTGGGATTGCTGGATTGTATGGTAGTTCTATTTTTAGCATTTTGAGGAACCTCCATATTGTTTTCCATAATGGCCACACTAATTTATAGTCCTACCAACAGTGTATTCTTTCTTTCCATCCTCTCCAGCATTATTATTTTTTTTGTCCTTTTGATAATAGCCATCCTAACTGGGGTGAAATGATATCTCATTGTGGTTTTGATTTGCATTTCTTTGATAATTAGTGATATTGAGCATTTTTTTCATATACCTATTGGCCATATCTCTTATTTAAAAGAAATGTCTATTCAGGTTTTTTTGGCCTATTTTTTAATGGGATTATTTGGTTTTTTGCTATTGAGTTGAGTTCCTTATGTATTCTGGTTATTAATTCCTTGTTGGGTGGATATTTTGCAAATATTCAGAACTAAAATATTAAACAAATACTGAAAATAAAGACAGATTACCTAAAAAGGAATAATAATTAGACTGGGAACAGAATTCTGAAAAATAACATCAAAACATGGTGAAATATCATTACATTGTGGAAAGCAAAAATTAGTCCACTTATAATGAGTACCAAGCTAACTTATTCAGGAGTAAAAGTAGAATGAAGACATTGCCAATAATAACTTGAAATCCATGAAAGAGCTACTTAAAAATATACATGTATTGCCCACTAAGTCCGGTAATTCCTCCCCTAAAATCAGACATTCTAAATGAAACACTGCCAAGCCTATTTTTTATTATTTCAAACGGGAAAAATTCTATTTCATTACATACCAACCCAAACCACTAACTACTTTCTTAAAATGTAGCTAAGTATAGCAAAACATTGACATATAAGTAACAATCATCAAATGCTTAAAGCATCGTTTTCTGAGCAGCAGACAGTGGATGTGGTTATTAACAAACACTTGTCTAGAGTAATGCTGTGATGCTTCTCTTAGCTCCACCAGCGTATGAGATGCACACTTTGTGACTCTCAGCCGGCTTTTCAATATGTCTTCTCCTGATTCTGACATTCTTCTAGTTGTATCTGAAATAAAACTTTAGACTCTTCTTTCACCTTGTTTTGTTTAAAATATTGATAAAATTTGGAGATGTACTTAAATTTTTTCTAGAAATACATCAGCCAAAAACCACATTGTATTCAGAAACACGTAAGTTTTATGAAGTTTGGGAATTAAAACCAGGCAAATGTTAATCTAAGAATCAGTTTTCAGGGTATGGCTGCCTTTTAGTAAGAAGGAGATTGAAACCAATGGAGAACAAAGAAATTGGTAAACGTATAAGTAATGTAAATAAATGTTGATATAAAACAAACAAACAAACAAAAAGTAACAATAGTATTGAATAATGGAGAAGGTAAAAATGAAGTGGAATTAAAACACTGGCTAATCATAGGAATGGAAGAAGGGGTGAGTGTCCCTCACTTTGTTTAGGAGGAGGATAGAGCCATTGGTGACTTTTGACTTTATTATGTGCCCAGGTTAAATTTTTAAATGGTGACCTACTAAAGGAATAGAAATATAATTTATAACTTCAAATCAGGAACAGGAAACAAAAGAGAACAAAGAAACCTTGATCTCATAGAAGATAAGAACATAGAGGAAAAAGAATCAAGAAATATAGCAATAAAATACACAAAATAAAATGGTAGAAATAAGTTGAAGTATCATTAAACAAATTCTTCATTTAAAAGATAGAAAATCTCAGATGGTGTTGGAAAATATACCCAACTATATTCTCTTTGTGAGACATACCTTAAACATAATGACTCAGAAAAACACAAAAAGATGTAAAAGATACAAATTATAACATTCTTTCTGAACAGAAAGAACTGTTATTTAAGTCACATCACTCACCATGTTATTCTTTGATAATCTTTCTTTGTCTCTCATACTAGAGCGTCAGCTTGTTGAGGGCAGGAATTACTGATTTTCAGCACTCTAGTGTCTGACACATAGTAGGTTCTGAATAGATATGTGTTAAATGAATAAATGAATGGACAAGACAGTAAGTCACCCTTTGACATTTACTGTTTTACCAGTGTGTACGTTTGTGTGTGCGTTTGTGTGTGTGTGTGCGTGTTCTTCTCTTGAAGTTGATAAAGAGTTCCATGGACATTATTTAGATGTCAATTTTATTTTATTTTTTATTCCAACTGTTATGAATACCTTCATTATTTTGTCATATCTTAGGTCTTTATTTCCTAATTTCCTCCCCTTCTCATTCCATTGGCTCCATGACACTAATTCTCAGCTTAAAAACAAAATGATGCCAAATACATCAGATTTTGTAAAGCCTGCTTGGTCAGTGCATATTGTATCTTCTTTCAGTTTTTCTTACGTATGCTGCCCAAGGTTGTGGTTATAATTATTTCTGAAAACTACAAAAATGTCTCAAGGCAGACACACCCTCATTTGTAAATAATGGTTGTGTCACTTAAAGAGTATGTACAGCTTGGTAACTGTTGGAATTAAAACAGTTCCTATCAACACCTTCCATGAGGTCGTTAGGATTAGGGAGGTGTTCAGCTGGGCTCTGTGGTGTCCAAGTTTAAACCAGCCGAACCCTTGAGAAGCTGCCCAAATCCAGGCTGCAGGCGGGTTTGAGTAGAATGTAGTGACAGTTCTCATTCCATCCTTGGGAACCCAGAGACAGGAAAGACACTACGAGATGTCCTAATAACAAAGTACAAAGCCACTTGGTGGTAATTAATATAATCTTCATGACTAAAAGTAGGTGTTAACCATGTTGTTCCAAAGTGTTTGCTTCTTCTGGAGAAGATGTTGTCTGGACTTGGCTTTTATCATTTTGCTATATTAGATCCAGCTTTACAGTTTTGTGTGTGACATGCTCTAAGAACATTGCCTCATACGCTAAGCTTAATTCCAAATGATCAACATCAAGGCTGAGACTGCAGGACACTAAACATCTGGATATTCGCGAACATTCAGTTTTTTGGCTGAAATTTTCATTTGTGGGTCTGGGTTTGCCGACCTTCCTTGCCGACCACTTTTTAAAAACAGCCATTAGCAAAAAACTCCCCAAATAATCCATAAAGGTGTTATTCAAACTCAAAGTCTCTTTACCAAAAACGAGTTATTTGTACAGGAAAAAAGTGACCTAAAATGTTCACTTTCCATGTTTTGCATTGGAAATCCTCACGATGCTCGTTTGTGAGCTCTGGGCGGGCTCCAAGTGCACAACTGGGAGGAGCCCCCGTGCCTGGGCTACAGAGCCCCCCGTGCCGGCAGCACCGTCCAGCTCATATAAAGCCCGCAGCTGGGAAACGCTGGGCACAGCTGAGGGCGAGTATCGACAGCACGAGCCTAGACCGCAGCTCGGAGCTCTGCCAAACGAGACACCCATCAACAAAGAAAATGGAACGTGGGGCTGCTAGCTGACCAACTGTCCCAGTTTATCTGGGAGTGGGGGGCTTCCCAGGGCACAGGACTTTCAATGCAAAATACCAGGAGAGCTGGGCATCTGGTAGACTGCTGGGCTTTTGGGATTGTGGCAAACTGCACGTGGAACCAATTTGTGACAACCTTCCCTGCACCAGGTCTCCCGTTTTGTTTTTGGTTTCGTTTACAGAAGATGTATACGACTTTTCTGGTTTTTGAAATCCTACTAGTTTGTCAAGGTCTGGCTAAGAATGTCACTTTCTTTGTGACATCTCCCTCCATTCAAGACTCCAATTCAAATAGATTAATTCTCTACCGCTGGAACAGGTCCATGGTACCTTCTCTGTACTTCTGAAATCCAAAAAGCTCTGAAAGTAGAAACCTTTTGCATCACTTACTTGGCTGCTAAACCTGACCTTTAGCCTGGCCTTGACACCCTTTCTAGTCTTTATCTCATGAAGTATGAATATTCATACATTTTTGCTACATAAATATATTAATGCGTTTGATGACAGGGGGATGCCCAGACTCTGCTGTGGGTGTTAGTTAATAAATGACACATGCACTAGGTTATCTGTCTAGAATCTGAAGAATTGCTACATGCAAATGCCCCTGAGGGTTTCGGATAGGGACAGTAGACCTGTTCCTACCTCTACAAGGACACTGTTTCATTCTGCCTATTTGTAGCTGGTTATTGGTATGTTTCTGAGCCTCAGCTTCCTCATCTATAAAATTAGAACAATACTGTTTGTTTTGACCTAGGAACTGAAAAGTGTTGCAAACAAATAAAAGACATTGTTACTGTTGCTTCTCTCACCTCACTTATGGTAGTATGCTTTGTGTTTTAGTCACTTTTGAGTCTCTGCAAAGAACTACCTTGCTCATAGCTGGTGCTCAATAAACACTGTTAAGATTTGAGTGTGGCCATGCAGTCAAAATTACAAATTCAGGAATAATTTCCTCTGTGCCACATACAAACTTAACATTAAACACATCTACAATGAATTTCCAGAAAGTAGCCAGAATATGGCCATTGAAATGCTGCCTCTGTTATGTTGACCACCTGTAGAACCTGGTCCATCATATGTGGGAGTAGCTGCTCATGGGGTATCCTTGAGCATGATTTAAAAAAGAATATAATAAACCCTTCAGAGCACAGCACAATAATATACAGTATATCTGGGGCTGGTGAGAGGATGCCATGACAGCAGATGAGCTCTTCTGGCATTCAGCAATCAGAAATGAGGTGACTCATTCAGAGCAAAGCAGTGTTCTTTAAATGGAAATTTGACTAGGACAGTCTTCAATCAAATTGTCAGGCTGTAATTTAAATACAACCCGTAGCAACAAATCACGAAACATGGATTGGCTCAACACAAATGGCAAGTGAAAGAAATGTAGAACAAAATCTTCATATTTCCAATTATTGGGATACTTGACATCAGAAAGGCATAGTTCTTAATCCCGAGCAGTCTGGTTCTAAACTGGTCATCTGTCACTCTTTTAAAGCCAGTTTTCTCACGTATGACTAGCAAATATCAGTAGTGTCTTTTTTCAAATATAAAGGCCTGGTATAGTAGTTAGAGTTGAAAGGGACTTTGGAACCTATTAACTTAGGCAGAAATTCCTTCTTGAGGTGGTCAGCCACCTCCTACCTGAGTGTGCTTGTGATGGGAGATCATTGCCTCCAGAGGCAACCTCTTTTTCTAGCAGTTCTATTTGTTAGAAAATGGTTTCTGATATTAATCCAATATCTCCTTGTAACTCCTACTCTGTGGTTAAGGTTTCACCTTCTAGAATCTCTGAGGACCAAATGTGTTTTTCTTCCCATGATGATGGTATCTGCTAGGAGTGTGTTTGTCTGCAATGAACAGAATACCTTACTCAAGTGGTTAAACAATTAGAAGCTTGCTTTTCTCACAAAGCAAAATACCTGCAGATAGACAGTCCAACAGGTACAGCTCTCAAGGATACAGGTACTTTCTACCTTTCTGCATTGCTACTCTTAGTGTGCTGGCTTTGCTGCTTATGTTTGACGTGTCTTAGTCATGGGATGGCTGCTGCGTCCTCAGGTAGCAAGAAAGAGAAAGAACTACAGAGTGATGGGCATGCCAGACAACTCTTCCCTTCTTCTAAGGGAAGTAAAAAGTTTCCTGAAGGCCTGATTTATCTGATTTCTCTTTAGCCAGAATTGGGTCACTTAGTCACCCTTAGACCAATCACTGGCCATGAGGAATAAGGTTACTATGATTGGTTTAGACACATTGTGATTCTTTGCCTGGGATTTGGGTATAGCCTCTTCCTCCTGAGATCAAGGGTTCTCTGTGGCAACTTAAATCTGTCTGGTTATCAGGGAGGAAGAGGGTTGGGTGGAGAGGCTGAATGGTGGGGAGTCAGGGGAACAGAACCTGCCACAATCACACTTCAAATATTCAGATTGCTTTCACATCTCTCCTTGGTTTCTCTCCTCAATGCTGAAATGCATTCAGTTTCTTTACCCAGTTCTCCTTCTACCCATTTTGGCTGGCTTCCTGCATGTGGCTCTAGCGTGTGCCTAGAGCTCAGCCCAGTCTTCCTGTGTGCCTGGTGCCCGTGTGTAGCGCAGTAGGACTGTTCTCTTGTGGTCAGGCTCTGCATTGTTAACCACATTGTTGGCTTTGTGGCTGTCATGTCCTGGGCTGGCTCTTACAGAGCTTGTGAGCAGTTCTTCGGTTTCACAGGAACTGCCCACAGGTCATATCCCTATCTAGTATCTGTGTAAGTGATTTTTAAAAAAAACCTAAAGAGGCCTGCAACGTGCTGATTTGGGGAAACCAATGTACTAACATACAGTAAGGACGTATTTTGGTTAACCTTAAACAGCTGTTCACTAATGTAACATGTTTAGAGGACTAAGACATGAATTTTATAAAGAGCCTTTTTAAAATTCTGTAAAATCCATAGGTAGCATTGATATATTTATTACAGCATATGGATTTAAAAGAAAAACTGTCACCTCTTTATGTTTCTTTTTGCTTTTCCTAAAACACTTTTTTCTGGTACATTATTGTGTGCTACCACTAGGCCACACCAAATCAATTTGATTTATGCTGTAATAGAGTAGAAAATAGAAAGTAAGGCACAATGACTTTAGTATTCTCAGTAATAAGTGTGTAATGGAGAGCTAATACTTTTGGAAATACACTCTTTAATAACATTTTAGGAAATATGGAATTCTGGTTCTAGGGTGATTTTTTTTGTTGAAAGCGTTTTTATCTGATATAGGATTAGTATGTCTTGAAAAGTTGAAGTGCTAACAGTTATGCTATAAAATGATCACATTTGGTTTTGTGATACCCAGTATGTATCCAACCAACTCGAGGGCTGTCATAAAATAATATCAAAATAAATAATATCAAAATAAATAATTTCCATTCATTTTATAGAGAGATGAATAGATATAAAGCTATATAAATAGATGACATGTAGAAATTACTGGAAAGGTGGGATTCCAACCATAGCACTAGGTATCTTATTTTGGATACTCACATTGAAATTTAATTGCCACTTATAACAGTATTAAGAGGTGGGACCTTAAAGAGGTGATTAGGTCATGAGGGCTCTGCCCTCATGCATACTTTAATGTCATTATCACAAGAGTCACTCCTGGTAAGGAAGATGAGTTCATTCCCATTTTCCTCTCTGTCTCACTTGCTTACTGGCCCTTCCACACCATGTAATGACACAGCATGAAGGCCCTTGTCAGATTCCAGCACCATGCCCTTGAGCTTCTCAGCCTGCTGATCCATGAGCCAAATAACCTTCTTTTCTTTATAAACTACGCTGCTTGTGACATTTTGCTGCAGAAGCAGAAAACAGACTAAGACACCTGGTATCCAAACCATTATAAATCACAGTTACATTTTGCAAAGTGGCTTTATAAGTATTGCAGTTACTCACTAGCATGATAAATGTGTAGGTTTTAAGCCTATCAATAATATGTTCTGAATGTCAGAATTTCTTCACAATCTATAAGAGATTACTCTCATTGACTCTATAAGAAGCCACTGAGAGAGAGATAAGAATATTTCACAAAGCTTTTGAATAGATCTCTGAGCAACCCGGAAAGAACAAAGTTACTTTCCAAACCAACATAAAAAATTAAAAGGCTCATGTGTTCACAGACTTTTAAAAGTACACTGCTTTCCATAGAATGTGGATATGGTGGCGGTGTGAGTTATGCTAATGCATCAAAATAAATATATAAAACAATAAGTTAAAGAAAAACAGAATTAAAAGCAATATGCACATACTACTAACAAGTATGTAAAATAGCTATATGTAGAAAATAGAAGAACTTATAGCGATGTAATTAAGAACCTAAAGTTTAGTAAGTTCTTTCTGCATCTTTCAAAATAAAGTTAGCGGCTCACTCTGACTATAGCTGAGTGAGAGGAGTGGCAAATTCTGTCCTCTAAAAGCGACAGTAAACATGGGAAAATTGAAAAAAAGAACCATTTAGCACTTTGGAAATTGACTAAAGGCATACAATAATCTGAGAAGCATTTGTCCTTGAAAAACTAGTAAACACTGGGTAAGAAACAGGTGAATCAGAGATGTTCTGGGCTGTGAGTGCTCCAATTCCTCCCCCACCCTCCAAGATCAATCCACACTGAGGTTCTGCCAGGGACAGGTTTTGCCAGATGGGGACTGGCAGCTTCTCCATCATAGTCAAAGGGGGCTCACCTGATTTGGATTTGGAGCGGTAGGCAATGCCCACCTGCACTGGTGTGGGTGGTGGAAGTGACAGTCTCAGAGGCAGGTGAGTGAACGTGCCAGTGGTTTCAGTCTGAGGTTGCAGGGGCGGTTGGGGCAAACATATTCCTGACTGAGGCTGCATGGATGAATGCACACAAGACAGGAGAGTGCTCGAGCCAGCCACAGTCCTTACTGATTCTGAGGCTGTGCGCATCCACAGAGGAGATGCGAAAGGACCCAGTGGAAAGCAATGGCTGGGAAGTCATGGAAATTGCTTGATCTCTGAATTTTTTTCTCTACCCACACAGATCAATGGACATAGGACAGAAAGCTTACTGGCTCGAGGTGGCTAAGCACAGCCTTTCTCCAATCATCGGCTTATTACATTATGCAGACTGAGGGAGGATCATAGCACACCAAGCTTAAAACAAACAACAACAACAAAAGAATATAAAGACATCAACAGCTGAACACTTCAAGGGAAACAGATTTCACAGATTTAGCACAAGTAAATTACCAAACAAAGTAATAAACAAGCAAACAAAAAACAGTGGCTGCAACAACAAGCTTCAGAGGGGAAAAAAATCAAAATCCACAGTTAAAATATATATAATGTTCAGTTTTCAACAAAAAATTATGAGATCTCCAGAGAAAGAGGAAAGTGTGCTCAAGCCTGGAAAAAAAAAAGCAGTCATTAGAAACTGTCTCTTAACATTAAATACTAGATTTAGAGGACAAAGACTTCAAGGCAGGTACCACAAATATGTCCAAAGAACTAAAAGAAATTATATTTAAAGAATTAAATGAAAGCACGACTAGAATGATTCAATGAATAGAGAATTTAAATGAGACAGAAATTATAAAAATGGATTAAATGGAAATTCATAATCGAGAAGTAAAATAACCAAAATTAAAATTAATTAGAAGGGCTCAACATCAGAATTGATATGGCAGAAGAAAGAATCAGTGGATTAAAAAAATGAATAAAAAGCAATATCTAACAATATGCTGTTTATAAGAGACACACAGTAGGTTCAAAAATACAAATAGGTTGAAAATAAAAGGATAGAAGAAACATACACCATGCAACGAGTAACTATAAGAGAGTTTTCACTTTAAGAAACTAGAAAAAGAAAAGCAAACTAAGCGCAAAGCAAGCATAATAAAGGAAAAAAGAGATTAGAGCAGAAATCAATGAAACAGAAAAGAGAAAAACAATAGTAAATCAATATACCCAAAGGTTGTTTCTTGAAAAGATTTAAAGAAAAAGGAAAAACCTTTAGCTAAACTTACCAAGAAAAAGAGAGATTCGTTTTATACACAAATTCCCAAAATTAGAAAGGAAAAAGGTGACATCACTACTGATCTTATGGAAATTAAAAAGATTATAAAAAAATATTAAGAGCAACTTTATACCAATAAATTTAACAATTTAGATGAATGGACAAATTCCTTGAAAGACACAAACTACCAAAGCTCACTCGAGATGAAATAGATAACTTCACTAGCACTATATTTATTAAATAAATTAAATTTATAGATAAAAACCTTCCAACAACAACAAAAAAAATCACATGGATACACTGGCAATTTCTACCAGGTATTTGAGAAAGAAATAATATAAGTTCTACATAATGTCTTTTGGAAAAATAGAAGAGGATACTCACCTTATAAGGCTAGCATTTTCCTGATATCAAAACCACACAAAGGTATAGCAAGAAAAGACAGCTCCAGACCAATAACCCTCACAAATATAGACACAAAAATCCTAAAAAAAATTAGCAAATTGAATCTAGTAGTACATAAAAAGGAAAACACATTTTGACTAAGTAGGGTTTATCTCAGATATGAAGGTTTGGTCAACATTTGAAATTCCATCAATGTAACCACCACATTAACAGACTAAGGAAGAAAAACATGATCATTTTCGTAGATGCAGAGAAGCATTTGACAAAATCCAGCATCTATTCATATTTTAAAATTTCAACAAACTGGAAATAGAGGGAAATTTCCTTAATTTGATAAATGGCATTAATAAAAACCCTACAGCTAACATATTTAATGGTGAAAGACTAAATACTTTCCATCTAAGATCAGGAATAAGGCAACATTATATTGGAAGTCCTAGCCACCATAAGGCAAGAGAAAAGAAAAACATTTATATTGGAAAGAAAAATATTAAACTATCTTCATTTACAGATGGCATAATTGTCAACATAGAAAATTCCAAGGAATCTTCTAGAAAGCTCCTAGAATTAGCGAGTTTAGAACTGTTGTAAGACACATGGTTAATATACAAAAATATCATATATCTAAATACTAGCAATGAACAATTGCAAACAGACATTTTTTTAAAAAGGGCCAGTTACAATAGTTAAAAAAATGAAATAGTTATGAATCTAGCAAAATATGTGCAGGTTTGGAATGCTGAAAATGACAAAATGCTGGTGAAAAAAATCAACAAGGACCTAAATAAATGAAAAAACATACTTTGCTGATGGGTTGAAAGATTCAGTGTTATTAAGATGTGCATTATCTCCATATTGATATAGATTCAATGCAATCCCAAGCAAAATATCAGGATTTTTATAAATATAAACAAGCCGACTCTAAAATTTATATGGAAAAGCAAAGGAATTACACAATATCCAAAACAGTTTTGCAAAAGAACATAGTTGGAGGACTCACACTTTCTGATTGGAAGACTTTATATAGCATGATAGTCATCAAGAGAGTATGGTATGGAAAAAAGGAGAAGCACATATATAAATGGAACAGAATAGAGAGGGCGGAAATAGAGGTACACAAATATAGTCAATGGATTTTTGACAAAGGTGGAAAGCAATTCAGTGGAGAAAGGATCATCTTTTCAGCAAATGGTTTTGGAATAATATGACATCCATTTACAAAATAAGAACCTAGACCTAAACCTCACAACTTTTACAAAAATTAAAAGGGGTCATGGACCTAAACATAAAACCAAACCATACAATTTTTAGAAGAAAAGAAGGAAGAAAATCTTTGTGACCTTGGGTTAGGCAAAAGGTTTCTAGCTATAATATTAAAAGTACAATCAACAAAGGAAAAATTAATAAATGAACTTCACCAAAATTAAAATCTATTGCTCTGAGCAAGTCACTGACTGCTAAGAGAATAAAAAGACAAGCTACAGACTGGGTGAAAATATTTGAAAATCACATATCTGATAAGTAACTTGTATCTAGATTATATAAAGAGCTCTCACAACTCAGTAAGAAGGAAACAAACGATTATATAAATTGGCAAAGAAAATGTTAACACTTCACCAAACAAAATATATGGATAACAAATAAGTACCTAGAAGCAAGTTCAACATTATCAGTTATTAGGCAGTTGCAAATTAAACTCACAAAAGATACTACTACTGTTAGAATGGCTAAAAAACAGTCAAATAAACCCGGCAATACCAAGTGCTAGTGAGCATTCAGGACAATTGGAATTTTCATGTATTGCAGGTAGGAGTGCAAGTTAGTACAGCCATTCTGGAAAAACAGTTTGGCAATTTCTTATAAATAAATTAAATTGACCCAGCAATTCCACTCTTAAATATTTAACCTAGAGAAATGAAAAGTTATGTTTACATAAAAACCTGTACATGAATATTTATAGCTGTACTATTCATAATCACCAAACACTGAAAACAAGTCAAATGCCTTTTAATGAGTCAATGGATAAACAAATTGCAGTGCATCCATACAGTTGAAATACTTACTCAACAGTAAAAATAATGAACTATTGATATAGGCAATGACATAAGGAATGAATCCCAAATGCATTATGCTAAATTAGTCAGACTTAGAAGGTTGCCTTCTGGAAGATTCCGCATGTATGATGTTCTGGAAAGGCTAAACTAAAGATGGAAAACTAGGTGGAGCCTTCTGGGTAAGGTTATTCATGTCCATGATTGCCTGGGATAGTCCTAATTTATTTGTTATTCTGCCTTTACATTTAGTTTGCAATTTTCCTGATTTTTTAATTTTAAATGGAATATTGGTATTAATATTACTGATTGCATTAAATGAAGCCAAGCATTTGGTAAAACTGTTCATTAGAATAATACTTTCTTCCAAAACTGTACAGCACTGATTGGAATTCTCACTTTACCATGTTAGTAATTTTGAAAAAGGACTAGAAATAATCCTGCTCTCTTTCCCTGACTTTCTTTTTCTGTTCTTTCTAGAGGCAATATAACTAACACCCCCCTTTAAAGGACAGCATGCAGGGTACTTAGTGACAAAACTAAGTGCAGTGGGCCATGAGCAGCTCAGAACAGCTCATTCCTCTGGCCTGGGGTGGTATTGGACACTGCCGCTCCTGCTGGTCACTTGGCATGCCGGCTAGTTTTGCTGTGGCCCGTGCAGCAGCCTATGAGATGCGCAAAGCTGGTAGACCACCAGTCTGCATCATCCGATGGAAATACAGCACATTTTAGGTTGTACATGTAAAAACATGGGAGAAATAGAGGCTGAGCAATCCTTCTGTAGGGCGTAGTCCAAATGTTCTTGTTAAAGTACTCTTGTCACTTATTGTATGGTATACATCACATCTATTGGTGTATTTTTATTGGTCAGTGTTTTTCTAAAATTTTACAATACATGCTTTCAGTAGCAAGGAGATTAAAAAAATTAAGTGGCCATTTAATACAAAATTAAGTGCTGAATTTCAGTTTCTTTAAAAAATTGATGATGACAGTGTAAGTGACACAAAATATTGGCTGACATTCAAAGCACTATAGTGCTAACATTGCCAAGACTCCCAAAGAAATAGTGGCATCTACTATAATAATATTATCCATAATGTTAAATAGTATAGTGGGTTGAATGGTGGTCCCCTCAAAAGTTATGTCTACTCGGAACCTGTGACAGTGACCTAATTGGGAAAAAGGGTCTTTGCAGATGTAATCAAGTTAAGGAGATTGAGATTAGGTGCACCCTAAATCCAGTGACAGATGCCATTATATGAGACAGGAGAGGAGACACAGAGACATGGAGAAGGCAATATGGAGATGGAGGCAGAGATGGAGTGCTGTGGCCCCAAGGAAAGCTGACGGCCACCAGAGGCTGGAAGAAGCAGGGAACAATGGTTCTGTAGAGCCTTCGGAGGGAGTGCAGCCCTGCAGACTTCTGGCCTCCAGAACTGTAAGAGAATAAATTTCTGTTGTTTTAAGCCACCAAGTTTATGGCAGTTTGTGATGTAGCCCTAGGAAACTAATACGGGTAGTCTTAAGAAGGTAATGACTCGATACCTGACTGCATAGGAGGACGGCTGCGTATGACCCTGTGAAGCATAACCTCTCTTTGAGTAAGTGTCTGTTTTCCTAAGTTCATTTTACTCCTTTTCAATTCCAAATTTCCTTTGCATGTAAAAAAAAACGAAGCTATAACTTCTAATGAATTGGCTCCATTTGCAGGAAAGGACCTTTATACACAGTTAAATGATGCCAGATTTACATCACAGTCATCAGATGCTTTATAAAGAAAATCAGTTAATTTCAGTAATCTCTGGGTTTATTTCATCTAATTCAGGGGATTAATCTAGTTCACAGAAGCTCCCTGTCACAGTGGGAACATCTGACACTACTGCAAGGGCTGTTGTAAAATTGGTTAAGAAGTCCAACACTGAAGATGAAATTATTTCGGTTTTTTTTTGGCAGAGGTGATACAAATACACAAATTTTGATGGTGGTGATGGGGGTGGATAGGTGGGAAGGTTGTTGAGCAACACACTGATGTCCAACAGGTGCCACAGCCACGTCTGAAGCAGCACAATCCATATGGAGGACAGAGGAATGATGATGGGTGTGTCACCCCCAGGAAGGCTCCAGGCAATGGATGGACACGACCAGGACCCACTGGGACAGTGGCAGCGCAGCACAAGGCCAGCAGTGGCAACTGTAAACACCTCTGCAAATTCCTCCCTCCCTTCATTCCTTCTGTCTTATTTCATCATTTTAGTATATGAATTTTAAAAATTACAAAAGATAAAATAGTACAATAAATCCTTATGTCCCTGTCATAGAGCTTCAATACCTATATCAATGTTACACCAGTTTTGTTTCATCGATCTCCCTCCAACCTTTTATTTTTGCAGAAGCAGTTTAAAATAAATCCCAGAAGCGTGTCACTTCACCCATAAATACTACATTATTATGAATGATTTCTTTCTGCTAGCAAAACTTAATGCATATTTATTATAGAAAATGTAGATAAGCATAAAGGGGAAGTGAAAGGTGACCACGCTCCTGCAGTCTAAATCACTGTGAATTTTTGATGTTTTTCTGTCTAGAACTTTAAATTATGCATATATGTGAATATATATTTAATTGATCATATCTGTGTATCCATATGTTATTCAGTTAGAAGACCTGTAGCAAGTAACAGAAAACCCAATTCAAAGTTGCTTAAACAATAAAGTAGAAATGTTTTGGCTTACATAAAGGAAATGCTCAGTGGCAGGGTGGGTTTCATGCCTGGTTTTAACAGCCCTCCTGCTCGGTGTCTCCTGGATACTGATTGGCTCCACTCTCAGACTGGCTTCCCTTATGGCCACAAGACCAGGGGTACAGGCTTTCACACTCATCTGCAATGGAAAGGAGCACCACTTCCCATAGCTCTTCAACAAGAGTCCTGAGCTCTGCTCTGATTGGCCCACTCGTGAACTATTCACTAAAATGAGAGACCTGGGATTATCCTCTTTGAACAACCAGTATCCCTTTGGAGCTGTGGTTGGGAGGATGCAGTCAAACAACATGTGTGCACCCAGTGGGAGAGGCATGGAGAGGTTGGGGAGGCAGCCTTAATGTGCATCCTTCTACGCCTCTTACTGTCTCTGTCTGGGTGTCTATTTATCTCCTCCACATCCCTTTGAATCTTGGAAATTTAGTTCAACAACATTTCATGTTCAGGATAAGCCCATAATGCCCTCTGCAAGTGACTTGAATTCCTGGGGTTTGGGAGGAGAGGGAAGGTGACCACTTCTGGCTCTCTCTTCCTGCTCCTGCCGGACCCTAACTCTCTACTCTATGGCTTGTACAGACCCCATTTGTGAAATTTACCCCTTCTTTGAATATCCCCAAAGAAACAACTCATGTAAGGCTTTCGTGTGTCTGGTAGACTCCACTGATGGTTTGGGCACTTGGGGAGTGGGGGTTCTCAACTGAGGGTGACTTTGCCACCCAGGGAACATTTGGCAATGACTGGAGACACTTTTGGTTGTCACAACATTTTCGGTGGGCACAAGCGCTACTGGCGGCTAAGTGAGTAGAGAACAAGGATGCTGCTAAACATCCTGCAAGGCACAGGACAGCCCTCCCAGAGAAATGAGTCGTCCGGCCCCAGATGTCAATGTGCCTTTGCTGAGAAACCCTGATTTAAGATATCTAGACGTCCCTAGGCCATATACGATGGTGCCAGACAATTCCCTCTGACTCCTTTCTATGTTCCTCATTGATTTTTCTCATCCATAATTCCTGTTTATTTCTAATAAATAGGAATACCCAGTAGCTATTCCCTTATTTTATCATCCCCCAGTTGATTATGCTTTCAGGCTCAGACCTCCACCCCAAGAGGTATAACGAGGTGCCTTCCTAAGCAAATATAGTATAGTCTCTGAGAGGAGTTTTATTGCCATTTGTTAAAATAATAATTGTTTTAAGTTTATTATATACCCACATCCTCTAAGTTACACTTGCAATAATACAGTGGATAGTCTTTTGCCACAATGTTTTTTTAACTTAGTAGAGTTTCACAAATATGTTTCCATTGCTTATCTAATACGATGCTATTTGCCAAGTATTCCTGGCTCACCTCACTTCTAGGCAAGCAGTAGGATTGCACTTCCTGACATCCCTGTGAAGGGTGGGGCCATGAGGCTAGTTGAAAGTGGAAGGGACGTATAACTTCCAGGCCAGAGCTTTCGATTGCGGACCTGACACCTCTGAGAGCTCTCTATTTCCTTGTGGTAAGGTGACTAGCAGTGTTTGAGATGAAGCTCCTCTATCCGCCTGGATATCTGAGAGACTATGATGCAAAGAGGACCTTGTTGATGTGATGTATGTACGTGTCACAAGAGAAATAAACTTTTGTTATTTGAAACCATTGGGACTTTGGGGCTGTTTGTTACTGCAGTATAACCTAGTCTATCCTGACTGATACATCTGGCACTAATGCCTCACTTTCGTTCAGAGGCTCACTACTCATCAGCAGATGAGGGTGACTGTGTCCATAATCAAGAGGGTTCATCCTCATTGGACTACGCCAATAATTGCCATCCTGTTCTTCTTTCAGGTGATTAGTTTAGTGGGGGGCATATGACTCTCTTCTGAGATATAATGGGAGGTCTGTGGGGGCTGCTGAGAAAAGCTTCCCTGACTCTAGGCAAGAGACCTGAAGAAACAGTCCTTTAGGCCTCTGGACACTGCTGTTCTTGGCTGTGGTGCTTAGAGCTTTGTAGCCATCTGGACATAGTGAGAGAGAACCACGCAAGGACAGATGGCAGAGCAGAGTGATGGCAGGAACCCAGTCCTTGGTGACATTACTGAGGTTTAGAAGCAACCAACCCTGAAACTTCTCCTACCTTGGGACTTCTTGATAGGTGTGATAATAAAAGTCCCTATTTTAAAGTCCGTTTCAGTCAGTGTTTTATGTTACTTGAAACTAAAAACATTCTAAGTGATATATCAAGTTGACTTCTGCAATGTTATTTTAATTGCAGATCATGTCTAGACTGTAATATATTTAATTAATCTCCTATGACTTAACATTTAGGTAGTTTTCTATTTTTAGCCACTATAACATAAAGAAGGTCACTTTCTGAAAATAACACCAAATAAAAGTTGTAAGCATTTTTTGGCTTCCTAAGAGCAAGAGGCCTGCCTCTCTCTTTGAAACAGATCTTCATTCATCCTTTCATTTGTTCATCCAGTCATTCGTATGTATTGAGTGCCTACCATGCTGGAGGCTCGTGGCAGAATGGTAATTTCAACCTGACAAGGTCCTGGTTCTCATGTAGCTCCTAAGAGATCATGTTCCTTTGATTTGGCAAAACCAACCCATGGTACTTTAGTTATATAAGTGCAAAACTAAATCCCACCCATGGTTCCTAGGGAAAAAGTTGACAACAGATGTATCGGGCTGAGAGATTAAGTGTTGTGATTAGTATATAAACATATTTTAGCACACAGAACTATGGCTTTAGACTTTGTAACTTCTTAGAGAAATGCAGTTTTCCATGTCTGAATTTAAATGACCTATTTCTTTTTAATGATTATTTATTTGGGGTTATGTGTTCTCATTGCATATCACTTAGGAAAAGTTGGAGACGAGACTTCTAGGAGCAGTGCATCTTGCTTGAGTATACGGGTATAGGGGGAGAATACTGTAAAAATAAGAACTGATTTTTGAGGGGATTTTGAGTGTTTTTTCAAAAGGTAGCCCCACGAGAAGACATTGTTGGTGCCATCGCAGCAGCTGTGGTGGCGGGGAATCGCATGGCACAGACAGCAGGAAATCTGGGGATGCTGTACAGTTCTGCTTCTTGTTAGCTGTGTGATGTTGGACAAGTCACTATGCCACTCTGCGTCCTAATATCCACATTAACAAATCAGGCACTTTTGTAAATGCCATGTTTTTATTTTTTATTGCATAATAACACGTAATCATTGTCGCAAAATGAAAACACCAAACACACACACACCCCAATGTCAGAATGTTCGCCCAGAGTGTCTCTCTGATGTTGTCCTGCCCTTTGCTTCTAGTCAAGGGGTGGCAGTGACACTGTACGTTCTTTCTTTACACGGAGTGAAACCTATCAGCATTATCCTTTAATGCTGACTAATTCTTAGTGATTCTTCTTGGAAACCCTTCTTCACTCAGGTTGTATAAATCATCACCCATATTTTATTCTAGCAATTTGAGGATTTCTTTTAGAAATATTTAAGTTAATAGTCTATCTGGAATTAATTTTGATGTAGTGTGGGAAAAATGCATCGTTATATCATATTATAAAACAGATATCTTTGCCAGGGCTACTTACCGCCATTATCGAATGACCCAGACTTTCATCACTGGCTTGAGTTACAAATTTTTGCCTGTACTGAACATATATTTGAGAACGTTTCCAGGTGTGCTATTTATTGTGCACTGAACTGCCTTTCCATTGCTCAATCACTACCACATGTTTTAATTAACATTACGGAAGCTTTTAATGTCTAATTAGTGAGGCCCTCAACTTTTCTTTTCAGACACCAACTGGCTTTCTGGCTTGTTTATTGTTTCTGACGATCGATCTTTCAAATCCTTTTATATTCATGTGCAGATAATCATGAAGATGCAGAAAAATCTCCGCACTCTTGATAATATAAAAATCTCAAGTGGTAGGCAGCATAAGATCAGGAAGTAAGATTTCATAGTAAATGCTCAAAAAACATTGAGTGAATTAATTCAGTGAATTAATTACTAGTGCCCCAAACACGTCTGTGATGAGACTCGATGGCTGTATCTTTCCTGTGGCTTTTCTGGAGTCCTGTGATACACCTCGCCACTGCTCCATGTGGCCTAATGAGCTTCCTAGTTACACAACCCGTGCCGTGGAGGCCGTACAGACCTCTGCTAATGGATTCTTCAAGGGCGTCATCCTTCCAGTTCTTTCCTCTCGGCATTTTAGCATGTTGGAAGGGTCTAGTATTCTTGAAACAGTACAGCCCTTGGCCAAGCATGAGCGCGCCATGACCCTCTCTCTCTCTTTGCCCTGATTCTGGGTTCCCCTAAAGGCCTGGCAGGTGGGCAGTGGTGAGCAAATGAGGCTGAGCCCATTAGGTTCTATCCTGGGCCTCCCACACTCCGTTTTCTTTTTCTCTACTTTGAAAAAATGCAGAAACCTGGCGTGTAGTGGGCACTCAACAAATGTTGGTTTCTTTCAACATCACACCTTCTATTCGGCTTCCCTCTCCCAATGGCAGGCTATGAAAAGCGAGACCTCGGTCTGTTAACATTTTCAAAAGAAAGCTGGGGGCTGCAGCAAGGACGTGATGAATTGAGAGAGAAAGGAAATGGTTCCGAACTACATCCTTGCCCAGGCCAGGTGGGGATCAACCAGTTGAAATGACCTTGTCTAGGCCACTGCGCTTGACCTTACTTTTCTTAAACAGTAAGAAATGGGACGTTTATTATGACTTTGAAATCTGCATGCTTTGGTGGAAATCAGGAAGTAGGATATCGAGGAGGCCAGGAATGATACATTATTCTTTTGAAGTTGGTCTTTGTCTTCCTGGGGTTTATTCTAAACCTCCCTGGCAGCTTGTTCCTGTGCTTTCTGGGTACCCTACATGGGTAAAACGAAGAACCAAAGGTTTTCTCTTGAACTACAGGACTAACTGGTCAAACTGGCACGGAAGGCCCTCCGTGACAGGCAGCTGCAGGGCCACACTGAGAGGGAGGACGTTAAACCCCAGGCCCGTGCAGACTCCTCACTGTGGGCGGGGGGAACTCTGAGATTGCTACCCTTTTAAAGGAGAAAAGAAAATAAAACAGTATGGTTGAGTTCTCTCTCTAATGCCTGCTTAGATTTTCCATAGCAATTTTATTTGACTTAAAGTTGAACGTAAGAGAATTTCTAAAAACACATCAGCGTGAAGTCAACCCCGAGGCCGGAGACAGTGCTTGGGCCTCTTATGCTCATGCTGATGACACCCTTGTCAGGACACAGCCAGCAGCCCTGTGGGAGATCTCTGCTCATCCACCCTTTGTTCAGGTGCTCCTTGCCTGAAGCACATCCAGGAATCCCGTGTTCCTCTTTAGATGAAGAGGCTGGGCCCAGTCCCAAATTGATTTTCATCTGCCCAGAGTAAGCCAGGAGAGTGGGCCAACGTTTTGCCCAGTCCAGCTTCCTGCTTTGCTTGTTTTCCTGGTTTTTGATTTTTGTTTGCAATGGAAACCTTAGATTACTCAGCCCATGGGAAGAATATTCTCTCAGGCTCCTATAGCCTGTTCATTCTGTTTAAGAAAGAGAAGGGCAGGTGCTCATGGCTTTCCTCTCTAGCCATGTAAAACAAGGCTTTAAGAGCAGACACAAGGAATTTGGGACCTGAGGGTCAGCAGCCTTGGTGGTGACAGTACTGCCTTCTATTTATGTGTTAGACCTTGGACCTCAAATCTTAGAAGGGTCCACCTCAACGTCTGAAGGACGGGCCCGTCTCAGATCCGGCAGTTCATCTTCAACTCAACCTGCAGCTTTGCAGGGCAGGAGGGGATGGCAGGGCACCTGCGCTAGTTATACCAGATTGATTCCTGTCATCAGTGGGGTGACAGTTGTAGCCAGATCTCTTGTGCTCTCGTACGAGAACAGGTAAGAGTTGAACATCAAGTGGCAGACACCCGTGTTCGCCTCCTGTAGCTCTGTAGGTAGTTAGGGCTAAACGTCAAAGGGCTTTGGCTATTCCTGGCTTGGGCCTGTTTGCGTTCCCATTCCCCACAAGGGAGAAAAATAGTTTGCTTGCCCAGTGCCCACTGTGTGCAGGGCCTCAGATATTACCTTGTTTCCATCGAACAAAATCTTGCAGCTTGTGACGTGCGTCACACTATCATTGTCTTCCTTTCATTTTGTTATTTTTACCATTAAAGAAACTGAGGCTCAGAGGTGAAGCAACTTGTCTGAGATCACAGAGCCGAACTGGGATCGTTTCACATATATAGAAGGTGGTCTATAAACGCTTTTAGGTAATGAAACTGCATTTGAAGGGAAAGAAAAGTAAAAGACAGGTGACTTTGTGCTTTTATTCACTTGGTATTTATTTACCATCTCTCAGGAGCAAAGCGTTAAGTTTCAGCATCATCTTCAGTTCATCATTCCTTGTCAAAGCTGCTCCTGCTTTAGTTTATAATTTTTTTCTTTAGTCTTCCATTCTCATTTCTTTCTCCCTCAAAGGTGCCACATCACTCTGTTTGATGAATGTCCTTGGGTATATACATCCTTGAAACCATATATAGCATTATTTTACATAGGTGTGTGGCTAAATTGTATATGTAGCATTGTGCTATGCATTTGATTCTATTTCTTTCTTTTTACTCAGTGATTTTAAGTTCTTCATACATTGCTTTATATCCATCTAGTTCATTGCTTCTGCTTGTTACATCTTATTCCGTAGTATACATCTATGTTCTCCCAATGATGGACAACTGGGTTACCTCTGTCTCTCTGCTGTACAAATAATGTGGTGTTGGCGTCTTTGAATACGTGAACATTTTGCAGGGGAATTGTCTGGTGTCTGTGTTTTCAGTGGCGAGTCAAAGCATGCAAGGAGAGCCGGACAGCTGGAGATGGTGTAATATTTATTTTACACACAACCAATAGGAACCGGAGGGCATCCCCCATTAAAGGGACTGCTCTACAAAGAGAACCATTAATGTGAATGTAAATCACAGTAGCTTCAGGGACAGTTTAATAACAATCTGACTTTTTATTGGGTGAGCAGGAGATGGACCAGCTTTCTCCTTACAGAGTCTTCTGGACCTTTTGCAGAGAGAGATTCTATCTGAACCGCTATGGAGATTACGGAGGGCAGAGGGCTACTCTGGGAGTCATGGCCATAAATCCAATTAGAAACTCACTTTCTCTTTTGCTACAGGCTCCATTTTCCCCAAACGTGTAGAAGATAATGCATGTGAGTCACACGCTGGAACCCGGTCAATCCCCAGGGCTCCATGCTCTCATGCCACCAAGACACCAGGTTTCTTGCATGGGAAAAGGACTAGAATGATATAACTAGTAACAGCGGGAACCTCTGCTGAAGCGAGTGGGAAAGGTGTGGGGTGGGTGGCCTCAGGGACTTATCACACTTTATTCTATATACTTGTGTATTGCTTCAAATAAAAATGTGTTCTTGTCTTGTGCAATAAGGAAAAGGGGAAAAAAAACAAAACTCCTGGAATCTCTAGAGAAGTTTAGCAAGATCAGAGCTCATAGAAACCCCCCTTTTTGCAGAGGAGGAAGCAAGGCAGCGAGGGCACCAGAAGGTCACACGGCTGGGGGGGACCAGCACGTGTCTCTGTTGAGGTCTCCACTCCAGTCCCCCAGCCGCTGGGCGCATGCACGGATGGGTGTGACCACTCGGCAGAGCTACCTGGGGCAGAGAAGCCCAGAGGCTCAGCCAACACAGGAGAGTCTTGGATTCCAGACTAGTTCTTGAGAACTTGTGTACTTAAGAAAACAAACGAATTCTTAATGAATAATCTTTGTGATTCACAGTAAAGAATCAAGACGTCTGGGATAAAAAATAAAATCTATACCAGCCTAATTTTGATCTTGCTTTACTTTTATTTCTTTTGAGATTGAAAAGACACATGTCGACAGCAGCTTATCTGGAGGACGGAAGTCATCAGACAGGTTCTTTCTTTCCCCTTCTCACATTCGTACTTACTACAAAGGTGTTTCTTGCGGGTTGGTAATTTGTTTTTTTAAAGTTATTATAACTGGAATAAAGGCGTGAATGACTAAACCACACTTTGTATGAGCTTATAAAAAAAAATAAAGCACAAAGGATTTGGGTTTGAATCCCAGCCCTGTCATTGACTCACCACCTTGAGCAAATGATCTTACTTCTCTCTCTATGCATTAGTTTTATTATCTGTAAAACGGGAATAATATTCATATAATTATTGCGAAGGTTAAATAAGATACTGTAAGTAGAGCTATTAGTAAAATATTTGGCACATAATAAGGGTTTAGTGATGCCTATTATTTTAATAAGTGCGTGGTCCTTATTATTATTTTTCCTTGGATGACTTCAGGGATCAATGAGATATTAGGTAGGTATATTAATATCTGGCTTTGAATTTCTCAAAAGCAGAGTCTGAGACACGAATTCGTATGCAGAGTGTTTGTTTAGAAGGTGATCCCAGGAAATGCAGTAGAGGGTGAGTCAGGGAAGAGAGGAAAACCAATAAACTCATCTGTGTGGGCAACTGAACACAATCTTGGGACCCTCCAAAGGACTGTGTAGAACATACTTCAAAGAGCATGGGGCAGGGGGCACTGCATTTATATGGTGTCTGCTGTAATTACATAAATGCAATTTTGAATTAGGTTTTATGTATGTGTCACCTTTTTGCTTATAAAACATTTTTTGTTGGTATAAGTAAGACAACTGTCTCCATTAGCTGGTGTTCTCCTTGACTGGGCAGAGCCGTGGTGCCACTGCAGTTGGCTTTGCCGGTTCCTTCTCCATTAACTGATGTAAGGGTGTGATTATGTTGCAAAATGTTTTGGCATGGTACGCACATCTATGGCACTAAATTTAATGAGTGTATTTATCATTCCATTTCAAGTTGAAGTAGGTTATCTCTTAGATTCTGGTTCTCAAAATTTAAGTAAAGGAGCTTCTGGAAATCATGATACTCTTTACAGAGAGTGCCAGGCTCATTGCAGAACTTCACAGAATTCTGATATATTTAATTCTAAAACATAAATTTTTAAAAGTGGTTGCTGTATGGTACAGCACTTTGGAAAACAGTTTGGCAGTTTCTTATGAAGATAACTATACACTGAACATAAAACACTTCTAGGTATTTACCCAAGTTGGAACACAACAATTCCACTTCTAGGTATTTACCCAAGAGAAATGAAAAGGTACCTCTATGTAAATACTTGTACACAAATAATTATGGCCATTTTTATTTATAATTACTCAAAACTGGAAATAATCCAAATGTCCATCAACATATAAATGGATAAACAAATTGTGGTGCCTCTATACAATGGAATACTTTTCAGTTTTCAAAAGGAATGTATGCAACGATGTGGATGGATAAAGCATTTTGTCTAGGGAAAGAAGCCAGATTTATAACACTGCCTGTTTTATTATGGCATTTATATGACATTTTGGAAAAGACAAAACCATACAGTCAGAAATAAAATCAGTGATTTCCAAGGGCTTGGGAAGAGATGGACTACAAAGTGCAAGTTGGAACTTTTGGGTGCTGGAAATATATTTTGATTGTGATATGGTTTCACTACCATACTCATCTGGTAAAATTCACTAAACTGTATACTTTTCAAAAAAGTTATTTTAACCATATGTAAATTATACTACAAGAAATATAACTTAAAATGCATTAGATCAAAATAACCATAGCTCTTTTAAAATTGGAAAAGGTGTTTCTGATCCCATTTGATATGTATTTGGATAGCTTTCCCTGTTTATTTCTGATTATGGCCAATATCCAATGTTATTTCAGGCTGCAGAAGAATTCTAAAAGTAGATAGTATATTTCTTTTTTTTAAACATTACCCAATTTTTTATTATTAAATGAGAAAATCTCATTTTTTACATCATCACATTGCTAGTCAGAGAAATGCTGTGATGATGAAGAAAGTCAATGTTACATCAATCAAAGTCTTCATTTCTGCAACATTCATTTACAAAGAAATAATGTTCAACACAGCCCAAAACAACATTCTTGGTTTTCTTCATATTGAAGTACATTTCTTATCATTTGAGAACTCACAATATATCAGATGCCACTGTGAGAAGACATTTCATTATTGTCAAGGTCTAATATAATGTCATGAACCATCAGCAGTGTAATGAATGCTCTGGGTATGGTAATGCTAAAAAAAGTGATTGCAAGAAATATGATGATATTATGAAATTATTAACATGGACATGCAGACACAAACATGCATGCACACATGAATTAAATGTGATTGGCTCTATATGAGTTTCTATCAGTATTGCTTGCTAATTCATCATTCACTTGTTATCTGCTGGAATTTGCTAGCAGATAAGCAGCAGTAAGTACCACAGGTACAAGAAAAATATGTGAAGAGAAACATTAGACATTTTTTTTACCCATTTTTACACTAATCTGAGAAGAAGAATTCCTCCTTCTCTTTCAGAAACAAAGCACTTCTATCTAATTTATAAAGCGCTGGCATTTGAGAAACAATTTAAAAAGTTGATTAAATCACTGCAACGCCAATTTGTGGCAATGTTCACTAATTAAAACGAGGAAAATTCTAGGCTGCTTGGAAGTTCCCAAGAGTGGTAAATCACGTAGATCCTACCTTCTAGCTGCCGTAAAAGCAAAATGTGAACCTTTGCTACACTCTTGACTCTTCTCTTGAGTCACTTGAAATCAGAGATATGTATGGAAATAGTCACCCCTTACGTATGGTTTTGCTTTGCACTGTTGCAGTTACCAGCAGCCAACCTCAGTCTGAAAACAGGTGAGCATGGTACAATAAGAAAGAGAGAGAGACACCACATTCACATAACTTTTATTACAGTATATTGTTATAATCGTTCTATTTTATTATCAGTTATTGTTGTTAATCTCTTACTGTGCCTAATTTATAAATTAAACTTTATCATAGGTATGCATGCACCGGAAAAACATAGTATATGTAGGGTTTAGTACTATCCACATATCAGGCATCCATGGGGTCTTGTATTAGGAAAGCTTTATTTATTTTACCATCTTGCTCTTAAGTCAGGCAGTAAACAACTGAATATAACTAACACAGTTGCCTTCTTTGCTTTGCTTACACTAGTCCTTACTTCCACACAACTATTTTCTAAGACTGGAATGTCTTCTACCATCCTTATGTAAGGCCTAGCTCAAATCTCATGTCACCCCCAAACCATACCTGGCCAGCTCAGCCATCTGCTGCTGGGCTCTCTCTTGAGTTCTTACAATATTTTCTGTACTGCTCATTTGATACTTAGTGCTACCCTGTATTCTCTCTCTCTCTCTCACTCTTTCTCTCTCTCTCTCTCTGTCTCACATACACACACAATAGACAAGGTTTGCATTTATCACTGTTTGTACCCAGCAAATGCCCCCTACACAGTGGGCACTTGCAAATATGTTAGAATCATGTAATCAGGCACAGCCCCCAACATTATTTACGGCTCCACTCTACCAAACATCAGCGTTTCTCAAAATTGAATAATGCAGAGATCCCTTAAAGGAAATGAAATTTGTGTGCCCCCAGTGTTGACTTCAGATTTTTAAATAGTAGTTAAATATGTTAATGTATAAAACAAAGCATGAGCTCCTTCTGCTTATAGCTCTAGTACAACCATAAAAACAAAACAGTTTATACTTAAATGCAAATAAACTCACTATACTCAAATTAATATTAATTTAATGTGACAGATGATGCTGTTTTGCTGAAAACAAATTGCTGTTCAGAATGTGAATATGGTCATGACTGCTATACTGCCAGCTTTTTACAATTCATCACAGTATGGTTTGCTGGGTAACCATTCCAACTTTTCCTCCGTTTTCCCTATTTGAACCCTATGAAACGGTCATTTGTACAATAAGAGACCAAATCATTTTTGTGTAATTCCAACCCCTCTTCTTTTCTCATTTACCTACGACAATGAGTGTACTACTTGGCATCAGTGTGACCTTAAATACAGATGCTCTGAATTATGTGGCAGTACTTTGTTATAGGTGGCCATCCAAATGATAATGATGATAATAATATTAATAGCTGTTATTTACAGATGATTTTCCATGTGCTAAGCACTTTTCTGTATCTAGTTTATCTCATGTAATTCTCACAGTAACTCCCTAAGAAAGGTGCTATCATCACCATTTTATAGATGAGGAAATGGCGGCTCAGAATTCAACAGCATTCTCAAATCCATGTCACTTTTAGAGAATTTGAACCCATAAAGTCTGACCCAGAACATGAACACCATGCTTATTAGTTTGTTTAGCTTATCATTAGAATGAACACAAAGTCAAAAGTGTTACAGAAAATCAACACACCCCAATATTTGAGAGACATTCCCTTATATCCCCCATTCATTACATGCTCAGTCATCATGCCTGTAGATTTTTTTAAACACTAAGTACAGGTGAAATTATAGGTGTCAAAATATGAAAAAACTCAGCTTCATTTCCACCATCCATGAAGTGCTTTATTGATTAAAAAATTGTTCTCAATAAATGTACTATATTCAAAAGAGTTGAACAACACATACTTCACACTCTCTTCTATTATACCATCTAAACAATGTCTTAACTCAGTTCATTGACGCTCCCAATAATTGGCTTCAGTGAACGCTGTTGAGGACAGCAGAGAATGGAGTTGGCTCACAAGGCAGAGGGAACCCACTGTTCAATCTGCAGAAACCAGGCTCTTCTGAAATTGGAGTTTGGACTTTTTTCAGCTTATTGACTCAAGTACTCTAAAATTCAGTATGTCTTCACCCCATTTGGGAAATAAACAGACTTCTTTATTCCTTTTTATTGCCAAACCAAACACTTAAACTCTTAAAAATATGACTTATTACTGGTATTCATCCTTGTCCAGTTGACTGGTCCAGTCAGGAAAATGTTTGGCCAAGAAAAGGATGTATCTTTCTGTCATAGTCTATTTGGGCTCCTATAACAAAAATACTATAAGCTGGGTGGCTAATAAACAACAAAACTTTACTTCTCACAGTTCTGGAGGCTGGGAAGTCTAAGATCAAGGCATTGGCACATTCAGTGTCTGGTGAGGGCTCACTTCCTGGTTCGTGGATGGTTCCTTCTCACTGTGTCCTCATGTGGTGGAAAACAGAGTGTCTCTTCTTTAAGGGCTCTAATCCTATTCATAAGGGCTCCACCCTCATAATCTGATCACCTCCCAAAGCCATCACAGTGAGGGTTAGGATTTCAACATATGAGTTTTGGGACACACAAATATTCAATCTATAGCACTCTAGTTTCATCCTCCCACCATCCCCACGCCAAATTTAGATACATTATACATGTTTGGTCAAATCTTTTGCTAGTCTTCAAAAACAAACAAACAAAAAAATAGCATGATTAATTCATGGGCTTCTGTTTCCCAATAGGCAACTTAGGAATGAGAAAAAAGCTTATGCATTTCAGATCTGTGAAAAAACAATTATCAGCCTCGTTATAATATGCAAAAGATGTTGATTATTCTGGTTTATCAGTCATCTGCTATATACCCAACACATGGCTTTGGTCAAGGTCGGAGCTGATGAAGGTCTCTGTCCTTGAAACTATAGGAAAGGCTGAGGTGTGAGGATTGTTTGAGCTCAGGAGTTTGAGGCTGCTGTGAGCTATGATTGTGCCACTGTACTCCAGCCTGGGTGACAGAGCAAGACCCCAACTCTAAAACAAACAAACAAAAAGGCTATTTGGACAAAATCTCTATTCTTAAGACTATTACAAGCTTATTAATATGTATTGGAGTCATGTACACCTACAAAAATAGCGACATTCTGAGTCTGGCTATTCCTTACATCTTAAAAACAACTTGGTTAGGTAAAGTTTGAGTGTTATTACCCTCACATAGATAAGGTTACTAGGACACAGGAGGTCAAATCTAAGGTCACGAAACTAGTGGCTACCCAAATTTAGAAGTCAGATTTCTTTGCCTGCAGTTAGTTTCTCCCACTAGACCAAATTGCCTCTTAGAGCAACACAGAAACAGCATTCTAGAAGGTATTTATCTTTATTTCTAAAGTTGATCTGGCTCCATGGTGAGTATAAAAAACCTGATTTGTAATTAGAGACTGGAGTGTCACCCACTGCCTGAGAGGATGATTTCGTTACCAGCTGCTGAAACAGTTCAATGGGAAGACATGGAATTCCTGCAGGAAATGACTCCAGGCAGCTCTGAGTAAGTGAGGAAATTAAATGACTAACTTCAATGTTTCCTGGTGTTTGTCTATCTTAATTAACAATTTATTTTGCTAAAGGAAAAACTGAACAGCTTTCGAATAGTCAACATGCAAAACTTAATATTTGTTTATAGTAAAAAAACATGATTTCCATGTCTGCTTTTATTTAAAAAAGAGAAAAACAGCTTTTTGAATAATTTTCTCTTCCAGTAATTGTATTTATTAAAGTTTCTCTTAAAAAAAAAAAACAAACAATGACAGCATATGTATGTGGGAAATATCAATTTCCTTCTCATAGTTCCCAAAGGTGCATTTGTGAAAAATGTGTTGCCTATTAACAGAGCTAATATTTTTGTGGTAATGTTATTACTGAACCTCTACAGTAATTGGAGTGTGGGGTTGACAGAGGTGTTGCAGCCCAAATACATTATTGATTTCTATCTCATGTTAAGTATAGCATGGACCTAACTGAATGTCATTCCTACTTTTGATACATATTTTATGTGGTTCTTATTTTACTTTCATTCATTTCCTTGACAATATTTACCAAATGTCTACTATGGACCAGGCATTCTTCTAGGTGCTGAAGATACAAGGTAAATTTTTTTTTTTTTTTTTTTTGAGACGGAGTCTCACTTTGTTGCCCAGGCTAGAGTGCCATGGCATCAGCCTAGCTCACAGCAACCTCAAACTCCTGGGCTTAAGTGATCCTCCTGCCTCAGCCTCTGAGTAGCTGGGACTACAGTCAGGCGCCACCATGCCTGGCTAATTTTTTCTATATATTTTTAGTTGTCCAGCTAATTTCTTTCTATTTTTTTTTTTTTAGTAGAGACAGGGTCTCGCTCTTGCTCAGGCTGGTCTTGAACTCCTGACCTCAAATGATCTGACCGCCTCGGCCTCCTGGAGTGCTAGGATTACAGGCGTGAGCCACCGTGCTCTTGCACCTCTGGAGTTTACATTCTAGTTGAAGGAGAAACAGAAAATTCACAAAAAAACAGGGTATGTTTCAGGTAGTTGTAATTGCTGGGAAGAAAACCAGAGTGAGGTGAGAATGAAGGGGGGTATTACTTTAGGTGGGGTGGTCAGGAAATCAGGAATTCCTGGGTTAGTCTCTTTGCAGAAATTTGATGATTTAAGAGTTCTTAATTCATCATGGACAAGCGTCACCAAGGCTGTATAACTGTGACAAGCTGTCCTCTCCCGGGCTCTACAAATGTTTAGGATACACTTTCCAATTCAAGAATAATGGATAGCAATTTTAAGAAGGCTGATTTTATATCTATGTAACTTCTCTACTTCTATTTTTCTTTACAAAACAACATCTCTTAGGACTGAAGAGGATACGGCAAAATTAAGATTCTCATCACAGGGCTAGTTAACTGCACTGCCAAGCAAACTTGGATGCAAAGTTGTATTACTAATTATGTTTAGAAGTATCAATTATATTTTTACTGAAATTAAATAAAAGCAAATTCTCTTTGATATCTCCAGCATGACTATTAACAACAAGTGCTACCTTTTGTTGAACAATATAATGTACCAAGTACAGAACTTCATATACATTTTTTCTTATGCAACAACAGCCTTACATATGGGTATGATTGTTCCCTTCTTATAGGTAAGGAAATTGGGACTCAGAGATGTTAAATACTTTCCCTGAGGTCCCAGAACTAATAATGTCATAGTTGGGATATGATGTCACTTCTGCCTGATCCTACGCTTCTGGAAGGAACAATGAGGATTATCTACTTTAATCTCCTGATTTTACTTATGGGCAAACAGAGACAGCTGTAGTGACCTGCCCAAGGTTACAGAACCAGCAAGTTGGTAGCAGAGTTGGGACAACACACCAGTTGGAAACTCTTCTTATGACACCACGCTGCCTCGCAGTAAGAGCTGGGCAAGCCAAACTGCAACTCGCTGCCTTTTCCACAGATGTCAGGTCAGTTGGGTACTCACTGGGGACCAAGACGGAGCTTGACCCCTACCTCATACCATACTTAAAATATCAATTACAGTGGATCATTGATCTAAATATAAAGGGCAAAAGAACAAAGATTTTAGAAGAAAATGGGAAAATAGCTTCATGACCTTGGGGTAGGCAAAGAAGTGTTGACAACCATAAAGGTTAAAATAGGTAAATTGAGCAGAGTTGCCCAAATTAAAAAAGTGAAAAGGAAAGTCACAGAGTAGGAAGAGATATCTGTACACATATGTTTGGCAAAGTTCTCTTACCCTACTGACTATTTTAGATACTTCATGTCTCTGTGTGTGTATGTTAGTTCCTACAAATCAGTGGAAGAAAAGGCAGTTAATCCAATAGAAAAATGTACGAAAGACTTAAACACACACTTCACCTGTTTAAGAGGATATACTACTAGCTAATAAATGTGTGAAAAGGTGCTCAACATTATTAACTATTAGGAAAACACAAATTAAATTCAGAATTTGATACTGTTATATACTCCAAAGAAGAATTAAAATGAAAAGAAATTAACATGCTGGAACACATGAAATTGCAATTTTGCATGATGAAAATAGTCAAATATCATACAGTTTAATCTATACCAAGCCTCGATGAGGATGTGGAACTTCCAAACTGGTAATATGGCAGGTAGCCACTGCTGTGTAACAAACTACACCAAAGCTTGGTGACTTAAAAAAAGCAACCATTTCCTATTCCACACAAGTCTGTAGGTTAGGTGGGCAGCTCTGCTGCTCTGGGTTAGGCTCAGTCACTCTTGCTGGGGCTTGTGCATGTAGCTGTGGACACCTGGCAGCTTGGCTGGAGGTGGCTGGCAGGATGGCCTTGTCCAGGATCGTTCTGCTCTCCTGATGTCCTTCACATCCTTAGCAGGCTCATCTGGACAGGGGTCATGGAGAAGCAAGAGAGAGCATGAAAACAGGCAAGCACTTTTATGAGCCCTACTGATATCCACTTTTCCACTATTCCATTGGCCAAAGCAAGACAATGACCAAGTCTAGATTTTGTGCATGTGTGTGTTGGGGGGGGGAGGGCGATGAGCATTATGATGGCATGAATACAGACAAGCACGAAAAATTTGGCCAGTAATTAGTCAAGCTGGACAGACATGTGCATACCCTGCGACCCAGCAATTTCACTTTTAGATATATACCCAACAGAAAGGTATGCAAGTGTTCACTAAGAAACATATCCAAGAATATTCATAGCAGCACTATTCATAACAGGCTCAAGCTGAAAACAACCCAAATATCCATCTAGGGTAGTGTGGATAAGCAGACGTGTGCTATTTTCACATGATGGAATATTATACAGCAGTGAAAATGAATGAACTTCAAAAAGATGCAGATAGGTAGATAAAAACATATATGAGCAAACAAATAGTCAAACAAATCTATGGTGTTAGAACTTAGTTTAGCAGCTCCCCTCAAAGAAGGCTAGTGACAGGAAAGGGACAGGAGGGGTTTCTGGGGTGTGAGTCATATTCTATTTCTTGACTGGGTACTAGTCACATGGTTATGTTCATTTTGAAAATATTCATTAAGATGTATATTTATGTTTTGCACAGTTTTTTCTACATGTGCTTATGTCAATGAAGTTTACATTAAGATCATTGACTGACATGCATAATTTTCATGGGTTTTTTTGTTTGTTTTAAAATTTGTGTTCTGTTTTCCTATTGAGAAACCCAGGTAACTTTGATTCCATCTATTGTTTCCTCTGTGAAGGTGGATGCATTTCAAAATTAACAAGCAAATGAGTTGCATCATCACTTAGTTCAATTCAATTTAGTTCCATTTAAAATAATAAACATTTCTTTAGAACTCAAAGCACAGTGGAATACAGAAAGATAAATAAGGCCTCCCCAGTTGCTTTTCATACCTCAGTGTCTGATCATCTGGGGAACTAGTAAAATGGGTTGATTCCTGGGCACGAACTCCAGAGATTCTGATTTAGTAGTTCTGGGGTTGAGCCCAGCATATAACATTTTAAATTAAGCACCATAGGTAAAATTGATGCAAAAAATCTTTAGATTATGTTTTGACAAAACCTAGCAAGAACTAATGATCTTTTGGTTAAAAAAAAAATCCATGTATTAAAAAGGAAAACTAAAACAAGGTACAAACTATAATAGAGCCGTAAAGAATATGTTATTGGATGGAGGAATTATTATTTCTTGAAGAAGTAGGATTGGGTTAAATTTGACTGTGAAATAATTAGGGAAAATCTTTAAATCATTCAATAAAAATACATTCGGTTCCTCTTACCGAACGCCAGACACTGTTCCCAGGACTGGGGACAGAGTAGAGAACAATGCAGACCAAATCTTGGCCCCGTGGAGCTCGTGTTCTGGTGAAACCAGTCTTTCCCTGGGCAAAGAGCAGCCTCCGAACAGGAGTGTCAGGAAATACACTAGGAGAGGCAGATAGGAACCAAAGCACAGAAGCTTTTTTGCATCTAGAAGTATTTTTGTATTCTAAACTAACACAGTTTCTCTCATTCCATGGGTTTTATAGCCTTCAGATATCCAAACTCTCTTCTCATCAGCCTCCCCCTTTCGTGAACACAGAACATTTTTAGCATTTCCATTGACCTTTGTTGTTTATGTTGGCCTCTGGCTTTCCTCCAACCCTTCATCACTTCTTTCTTGGTGTTAGTTGTCTACAAAAAACATCCAGAGTATACATGATCAGTTCACAAAATTATAAAATGACAGTCAATGACTTCTGTCTAATTCCATGACCTAGAACCTCTTCCTAAGCATCTGACACTAGTGTTGGCTTGACTCGTCAAGAACCGTGGCAGACTCTTTTCTATTCTAACTTACTATCTGCTACCACTCCAGGAGTTTGTGGGTGTGTGTAAGGGGGTGCATACCCCTTTCTAATGTCTACTCATCCACAGAATATCAGTATTTCAGGTGATAACCCCCAGGTTTATTCTGGTTTGTTCCGTGGAAGTTTGAGGGAAGGGTTTTGTTGACGTCATACCAGTTAATTTAGTATCATCTGAAAAAGCCATCAGCTTACAGTTGGTGATAGTGATAGCTTCTCCTGATTCATTAGCACAGATGTTTCATTATTGTCAGTAACAATGCACTTGATACTTTTCCAAAGCTTGATGGAAAAGAAAATAGTTCTTTATATTTAGTCTTCCACTCCGATTTCCCTTCATGTGATAGTATTTCTTTTCTTTTTTGTTTTAAAATTTTATTGTGGTAAGAACATTTAACATGAAATCTACCCTCCTAATATATTTTTAAGTACAATATGGCTGTGTTGTTTACAGGGCCAGTGTTGTACAGTAGATCCTATAGAACTTATTCATGTTGCATAACTGAAATTTCATACCCGTTGATTAGCATCTCCCAATTTCCCCATCTCCACAGCCCCTGACAACCCCCGTTCTATTCTCTGCTTTTATGAATTTGACTATTTTAGATACTTCATATAAGTAAAAACAAGCCGTATTTGTCCTTCTGTGACTGGCTTATTTTACTTAACATAATATCCTCAAGATTCATCTATGTGATCACATATTGTATAATTTCTTTCTTTTTTAAGACTGAATAATATTCCATTGTATGTATATACCACATCTTCTTTATCCATTCATCCATGGATGGACACGTCATTCATTTTCACATCTTGGCTACTGTAAACAATGCCGCAGTGAATATGGGCGTGCTCCTGTCTCTTCGAGATCTTGATTGCAACTCTTTTGGATAAATATCCAGAATGGGCTTGCTAGATCATAAGGTAGTCATATTTTTAATTTTTTGAGGAGTCTCCGTAGTGTTTTCCAAAGAGGCTGCACCATTTTTCATTCTTACCAACACTTACTCTCTTTTCCTTTTTGATAATAGCCATCCTAACAGGTATGAAGTGATATCCCAACGTGGAAGGGTACTTCTAGGTCAACAGGATAACTTTACTCAATGAAGAAAGGAATTCCCACTTATGAACATGTCATGTTGCCATATTTATATGTTGATAAATATGAAGTGGAAGCTTGAGAAAGTTATCTAAAGAGACTCTAGACTCAGTTCTACCAAAATGTGCATCCTTGCTCTGCCCTCCAATAGCTATGTGATCTTGGGAGTCATGTAACCTCTCACGGTCTCAGCTTCCCTGTCTGTAAAATGGGTCTCTAAATAACACTTCCCTCAGAGGGATCTTGAGAGGGTCCCTAATCATTCTGGGAATTGGCAAATAACAGAAAAGAATACAGCATTTACATTAGTTTTCCTCTGGGGTATTTCAGAGTAATCAAATAGCTGATGAGAGAAAATTATTTCTTATATTATAGTTCAAAAATGTAGAAGGAATGACAGAATTAGCAAATCACTGTTTGTTGACTCTGGGGAGATGATGATTCCAGGCAACAATCCTCAGTGGCCACTAACACCATTAGGTGAAATGCTAATGGGGACTTTGTAATCCATGGATCAGACTGGCACCCCCTGAACCCACTGGCCAATCTTAACACCTCCCAAAGTGGAACACGCACCCAGGATGTGCATCCTGATGCATGCAATAGGAAAGGCAGGGCACTACCTGCCAAAACTTGAACCTGATTCTAGTCAAGCCCCTACCTACCAGGTTAAGGAAATATGGAGGTTAAAGGAACATGTTAATGACACTATGAGGGTACGATGAGCCAAACACGTAATAAAAGGAGTTCTATAGGAGAGATTGCTCATTTTATTCCACAAATAAATGGCATTAAAAATAAAGAGGAAAATGGGGGAACTCTATTAAAGGATATATCAACCGTATGCGATATTTGGATATTTTTAGGATTCTGATTCAAACAATTCAGCCATAAAAGTGCACAGTCATAGCTCACTGCAGCCTCAAACTCCTGGGCTCAAGTGATCCCTCTGCCTCAGCC
>VBSM01003157.1:11666360-11759248 GCA_008086735.1 Cheirogaleus medius
TGTGTGTGTGTGTGTGTGTGTGCACATGCGTATATGTGTGTCTGGGTGTGTTGAGGGGTCAGAGAGATGAAAGAATGACAGAATAATCTTTAGAGCTGGGTGATGAATAAAAGGGAATTCACTATACTATTCTCTCTATGCTAATGTTAGAAAATTTCCACCAAAAAGTCACATTCTTATGTATAAAACCTCAAAACAAAACAAAACACTTGAAAAAAATTTCCAAACTTTCAGTGGTTGCTCCTCACCCCTCAGGCACTGGGGGCACACAGTTGCTGTCGTCTGTCATTAGAGGTGGCTCAGGAGGTCTGAGAAGCACAAACGGGGTTGATGGGCACGTTATAATCAATGGATTCAGCTCTGAACTAACGTCGTGTTTTCCAAACTTCTGCTCATGACGTTTATTGACATACAAAGTAAATGTAGTCGGTCAGGACCAGCAATTAAAAAAAGAGACAGAACAGACAAAATAGAAGACTGCATCTTTCATCATAGAACATAACTTCAATCAGTTCTTCATCACCAATGTCAAGGCTTCTCAATTCCAAGTGCGCACACAGGTCAACAGATTCTGAGTCGGGGGTCCAGGTGGGACACAGGCACCCCAGCCTCACAAACGGCAGTGCGGACGAATACAGGTGGGAGTCGGGCAGGAGGAAGACACCAGTTCTGCCTGGGAAGTTCAGGAAGGTGTCACTGACCATGGAACTGGCACTTTACCTTTGATTTCACGGTTGAATAGGAGTTTGTTAGGCAGAGAAGCCCCTCAGAGGCCGTTAGGCAGCGACCTGCAAGTGCCATGGTCCAGTGAGCTTTTCTTGGCATGGTTACCCTACTCTCTCTTGCACCTGACCGTTGATTTCCAAGGTCACGGCCTGATGACAGTTGCCCCTCAGCCAGCGGGCATGCCCGAGGCCCCTGATGTCTTCCCTTGCAGGACTGGCACCTGCAATTCTGGCAGCTGTCACCAGGCGATGACACGGTGGCCTTTGGGACTGCCTGGCAGCCCTTTCCTTCCTACTCTTCCCAAAGTGCGCTCACAGCCCTGGCCCTGCCCTGCACATCGATTTTCACTTCCTTTTTCTCTCCCTCAAAACTCAGTGGTTCTCGCTGTGCGTGTGTGTCTCTCCTTGTGCTGCAGAAGAGGAAACTGCAAGGGTGACCACCGGAGCCCTGAACCCCACTTCTTCCAGCTCCTCACCTGTCCCCTTCCTGCGCTACATGTTCTGTCTCCTTCACCAACAGACGCCCGCTCTGTTTGCAAACGTGCCCCTTCCCCACGCAGCTGAGGCTGTTCCCTACACACTGCTCTTCCTTGAGGACACCAGCAGGGCCTCACTCAGTGAGGAACCCCACCCCCATCACTCCCCACACTCTTCCTCGCCCCGTGTGATTACAGCCAGTCAGAAGAGGACGGACCAGGGCTGCTGCAGTCTGTCACCTTCTCTTTCTCTCTCAATGCTCTAAACCCGCTGCCCGTTTGCCGATCTCTCCTTCTGGCCTCCCCTGACCCTGGCTCCCAGTGGAGGCTGCTGTCCCGGGAGGCATCACCCCCACGTGGGCCTCGAGGGGTGCTGTGCCCTCTTAAACACCCCGGTCCTGATAGGTCAGACCATGCTTTATGTTAATTCCACCCAGCACAACTGAGACCAGTCAGAGACCTTTAAACAAGACAGGACTGAAGACGTGGGGCAAACAAATTAAAGGAATAACCTGAAACCAAATTATCTACCCAATGTTGCAGAGCTTTCTCCTAGCGCTCCCAGTGGGAAGTCGCCTTCCTGTCTGGTTCCCTGTGGCTGAGAACATCTTTCCTCTCTCTATAGGAGCTTCTTCGGGTTCTTAAACTCCTGCCGAAGTCCAGACTCAAGAACATGAGAGCCAGAGAGATCCCGCGTCACTTGCCTTCTGCGTGGCGGTGTCCTCACTGAATAGCCAGCCTTCCTGACACCCGAGTGTCCACCCTGTTCCTGAAGACCTGAGTAAGGCCTTGACCCATGGCCTGAGTGGGCCCAGCCCTTCAGAACGCAGCATAATAAACCCAGCCTCTTTAAGGGACACATGCATAGCACCATGGTATAATTTTGTAATAGAATTACTGTCGCAGACCACCACTGACCCCCGGTTGCTGAATTCCCTGGCGTCCTCCTGGTTTTCATTCTCGCCCGTCTCACTGAAGCATTGGACACCTCTGCTCCCTTCAACACTCCTTCATCTCTTGGCTCCTGGGACACTGGTCTCCTCTCAGGTCACTTTCTCTCTCTCTTTGCTGCCTGTACTTTCTCCTCTTAAATGTTGGCATTGCCCAAGTTTTTGTCCTTCGCCTTCTCTTTATCTTTCCAATTGCTTTCCTCCACTAAGCAGTTTGTCCCCAGAAACTGGTAATACTGGAACATCAGCGTTACTGATTCTTTCCTTCTCTAGGCAGACACGGCTCCTCTCTGCCCAGCGTACCCTCCACCCCAGAAACTTAACCCTTGGACCTCGCAAATACGCCCTTTAAAAAATAATATATCCTTTCCTGGTCACCTTTCCTCAATCTAGTGTGACTTCATCTTTTGAATCCACAACGTATTTTAAACATTTTCCTTTTGAACAGCTCCATGTGACACGCAAGGTTCCAAGTCTCATCATATCCCCACAACATTCCTGTTGGCTGGGTAGTGTTCTCTCCACTCTACAGTGACAATCAGGCTTCACAGAGGTCCAGGGACTTGCCTAGGGTCATGTGGTCAGCAAGCGGTGGCCCTGGGACTCTGAATACAAGATGACCACCCAGCACTCTTTGTGCCTTCTTGGGCCATCTGTCTTATTTTGCCTCCTGCTATAGCTATTTTTATTGTTATTTAATTCTTTTGTACACAGACTTTTGATAAACTTTCTCAATTTTCTTTTCAGCTCCTGGCACCAAACTTCTAATTTGAATTTTGGAGACAGTCTCAATTTCAAATATTTTATCCTCCTATACAAATTTGGAGCTTGGAAGGTGTGGTCAGTGTTACAAGTGCTTTGGACATTGCAGGCAATTAATAAATATCTGTAAAAATGAATTGAATAATATGGAAAAACAAGCCAAGCTTATTTCAGATTTGAATGAGAGAGAGGGAGAGGGAAGGGGAGAGGGAGAGAGATCCCAATCCAAATACAATGAGTTTATTAAAACAACAATCATAAATTTCAAGTGGTCACTAATTACTAGCACTTGTGTATGTTTTAAAAGGATGATCCAATACAGAATGAGAAAGAACAGCTTTCTGCATCATTTCACTTCCAGCATTGGAACAGAGGGAAAAAAATCTGAACATGATCTAACTTTTTCTGCAACTGATCTGTGACTGTATTTTCTTGCCTTAAAATTATTGCTTCCACCGAATTTCCCCTCCATTTAATTCTCACCTTTTATTTCCTGCTTAGTATTTCTGCTGATTTTTAAGAAATCTTCTATTTCTAGAATCTTCTATTAACTACTCTATTATGCTCCTCTAAACATGCTTCTTATGGGCAGTATGCTTTTTTTAATAGACATTTCTAGAAGTTGGAAATTAGAGGTATGAACTTATTTCTTCATTCAACTTTAACACTGATTGCCTTTTATACTCATTTCTTTTTCCTGTTAGCATATAGAGAATGCCCATATTCTCATCAGTAATAGCATTTCCCAAATCATTTGCTTGGATGAGGAAGGATTAATCTCATCAGTGGAATATGAACTCTCACTAATTGGAGACAGAACAAAGTACATTGTTTTTATCATGATCTTTTCTCCTAGACCTTGCGCCTATTTCATTTCAGAGTTCAGAGTACAGCTTCTGCTCTTAAATCCCAACATGGAGCTGTTTTCTTCAAAAGCCAGACTACAAGAGACTCCTGCATTTGAAAGATACCTGTCATTTATTTGTAGGTCGAGTTTCTTCTTACCCATTCGTTCTTCTTCTCTTTGAGACTCCTACTGTTCTAGCTCCCTGCCACCCCGCTTTGAAGTGAGATCCATTTTTTTTTCCTAACAGAGGAACTGCAGAAAAGTTCTCAGAAGATCTAACAACAGCAGCAGTAGATAAATTAAATCACACTACATGTTGTCATTCAGCAAAGCCGGTTTACAGACAGAGCTATTTTGAAGCCATTAAAAAATGCTATTCATCTCAAACTTGCCATCTGCCTTCGGCTTCTGGACTTGTCTATGGCGTTAGCAAAGAGATTAGTCTCTGCAGCCAACTTCCCTGTAGCTCTCCCGTGACACTTGGGGAGGCTCTTATGGGAAGAAGGCAATTTATTTTAGCTGCATGACCACATGGCTAACTATACACGGCAATTATACAAAGCAAATGTATCAACTTCTGCCACGGGAGGCAGGAGTTCCCTTTCTGGTCATTAATAATGAACACTCTTCAGTAAGTAGGGAAACATTTACCAAATAAAATGGCCTGTTATAGATGATCCCCCAGGCAGCTGAGAAATCGCGTGGCGATTGAGGAAAGAGCAAAGCCAAAAAGGCTGGTGCTGTCGCGCGCCCTTGCTTGGTTGGCCTGGAAGCATCCCCGAACCGGCAGAAGATGTGACCCACTGGCTCTTTGTGCAGAAATGTCTAGCCTGAAAAGAAGTGGCCCTCTCTCTCCTATATTGAAATTCCATTGCTTCCTTTCCTGGCAGCTGCATAATTGGGAATGCCGCGAAGTAAAAACGAGGAGGAAGTAAATTAGAGCCGGGAAGTGTCAAGTTGATCTACTGCCGCGTTGGAGGGGCGGGAGTGCCCGGCAAATTCCGATTCTCCCAGGCCCCTTCCCACCACGTCGCCCCACCATTTAAAACCCTGTTCCTTGCACTTCTGCAACTCTCTGGAGGATCCTATTTGCTCTAATGCTTGGACTATAACCGGGTCTACAGTACTCTTTTGCAGCTGTTTTAATGAGAAAAATCCCTGAAAAGGTGCTGACATTTTTAATGCCTCCAATTGATACTTTATGTTTAGAGACAATAGGCTTTGCACTGCGTTCAAAGTCCTTGCAAATCGAAAGGCTCTGGGGTCTTCGGCACTCACTCATACACGGGGTGTAATTAGAATGGACTTGGAACATGTTCGCTTACATGTGTTTTCCTATTGAAGACAGTTGACCGTTGCCTAATTAATGTGCAACACCCTTATGAGGTAGATGAGTATTAGCCTTGCTTCTCAGAGGGATGACTTCAGCCAGTAGAATGATAAAATCCAAAGCCTCAGGGCAGAGACTGTGCCTTTGATGAATTCCGCAAAGGGAAGAATGGTGAAATCGTAATGATAAAATGAAGCCATCAGTAATAGTGTGATGAAACCTGTGGCTTCTCAGCTGGTTCAGAATGTAACCTAGCTCTGGTGTTCTACCAAATTCCATTAAAAATTTGGTCCACACGATCGTGCTTTTGTGAATCGAAGGCATGTACGCATCCCTTTCAATAAACCACAAAGAATGAGATGATGGGAACCAACTTGGCAACTTTACACTGGTTTTGAACTTCAAAGTGCTTTAAAAACTTTGGAAATATTATAACGTTCTAAAAATTTTAGTTCTGAAATACATATTCATTGAGGGGCAATTATGTGCAAAGCACTGAACTGGGTGCTTAGTCCCTTCCCTCCAGGATTTACTATCCAAGGGGAAATAAAAAGAGGCAGGTAACCACCATACGGGGTGATCAGTGCAAGTAACAGAACACAGTGTGCTATGGGAGAGACTCACGACGGCACCTAACCCAGTCCTGGGGAGTAAGAAAGGCTTCCCAGAGAAATCATTCCAAATGATATCTAAACTGGTACCTCAAGGCCCAAGCTTAAGTCAACAAGGGGAAGGTGTGGGACTTGGTAAGGACATACTGCACACAGGGACCGCCATTTTCAAACTGCAGAGGAGAGAGTGAGTGGAGAACATTAGCAAGGCCAAGCAGCTCAGTTGGTTCAAGCCAACTCTGTCTTAGTGAAAGCTCCCCTGTCATCCCCCCCACACCTTTAGAGTGAGGTCTCCATGCAGAGTTCCCTTGAAGGAAGAAAAAAAGAAAGAATGAATGAAAGAACGGAAGGAGGGAAGGAAGGGAAGCAAACGAAGAACTGGAAACCCAGTTCATAGTAATGTGAATGATCAACTTGGTAAGAGAGTTTGAGGAAAAAGTTTCTGAAAGCAACAAATGAAAATTGACTCATACTTGTTCATTGTTCATCATTTTAACTTTCTTTTTAGTTTATTAGGCTATAGTTCATAAAAAATTAGGCAGTCATTCAACACAAGCAAGCACTGTTTTTCTTAGTTACAAACAAGCAATGTCAGACACAAGGAATTGAAGTGGCATTTTCATTTCATTCAGGCCTATTGCAGGGAAGATGGCAAAGCAGATGCAAGAAGATAATAATACCTCTTTCATCCTGAACTTAATGAAATGGAACAAACGATAAATAAATAAAGCCAATAAATGATTTGGAGCAGGGCTCTAACTTTGGAAGTATCTAGAAGTGGAAGACTTTGGAAATTGATGCCTGGCCCAATATAAAATCCTTTCAGAAAGAGTTCTATGTGGATGATGCACAGACAAAATTCAGAAAGAGCCCATGCTACTAAGTGAAGTATCACAAGCATGGAAAAACAAGCACCACATGCACTCGCCATCAACTTGGTATTAACTGATCAACACTTATGTGCACATATAGTACTAACGTTCATCTTGTGTTGGGCAGATTGGAGGGGGGAGAAGAGGATGAATACATACACACCTAATGGGCGCAGTGTGCACTGTCTGAGGGATGGACATGCTTGAAGCTCTGACTCGGATGGGGCGAAGGCAATATATGTAACCTAAACATTTGTACTCCTGTAATATGCTGAAATAAAAACAAATTCAGAAAAATCCCCTTAGTCTTGCCCACCCCCTCTTCTATTTTGGGAATGAGAGGTGCTACCCAGGGGAGAAGACAATGGATGTCTTTTCCAAGTGGAAGTTCTTCCCTGCCACCTTGGAGGAACGGTATTCAACAGAGAAGGGAAAAGCTCACTATTTAATTTTTCTCTGACTGGAAGGAAGGCAGGAGATGTAATGTGAAAAAATCATCAGGAGTTAAATTTTTACAACAGAAAACAGGGCTTTAATATAACATAAAGAGAAAATAAACAAAGCAAAGTCACCACAGATGGTGATGGTTTAAGGGAAGATGAATAGGAAGCCCCCAGTGCTCAACAAGAGCACATCATATCCAAAACCCTTATTTTCTCTGATTTTTATTACATTCAAGCTGGGATTGGAGTGGCATTAACAGCTGGCAAGAGGCATATGAATGAGAAGAACTTTTAAAAACCAGGGGAGATTGTCCCCAAGAGAAGCAGTGGCTTGGTGGCTCAGCTTGAATTGGAAGAATAATCCAAAATTTGAGGGCATCTCTCAGGGGAACAAGACACATTTGAACTTTTAACAGAATTCCAGAGAAAAGAGTTGAACCAGAGATTAAATTCACCATCTACAATTAAACACGATCTCAGATTTACTCCTTTCCCTTGCCCCAGCAAGAGAAAAACAGAAAGTAGAACTGAAACTATTAGGATACCAACAAAGGTGAGGGCTGGGGAGGGAGTTAGAGAAAATCTACCTATATAATATTTGGGCAAGCAAAAGGTCTGGATAAAACTGTCCCCACAAATAAGAATAAAATAAAAAATGACACCACAATTATGCAATGATAAGATAGCAAAAAAGGAAGAAATTAATATATTAGTATAGCGTTGAAGGGAAGATGAAGAAACAGTTCTTGAGAAACACAGAGGGAACAGGAATACTTTCTGCTACAAATGTTTTACACTTTGAAAGTACTGAAAGAGGATTCAAAATCTATAAGATAAGGGTTCCAAATGTAACTGGATCATTCTCAATTTAGACTGAAACAATCTTCTTAATAGTTACATAGTATTCTACCTTCCCATGGATGCATATTTATACCGTTCCCATTTTTTTGTAATTAAAATATAATATGCAGACTGCATTAAAAATTAAAGGCCTCTGTGCAACAAAACCATCATAAACAAAGACAAAAAAGTAACAGACTTGGAAAATATATGCAACATATATAAACTGACAAAGGAATGAAATTCAGGTTATATAAAAAGTCCTATAAATCATTAAGAAAAATATAATCAATCTAGTAGGAAAACAGACAAGAGTTATGTATGAAGAGGCAGACAATTTTAGAAGAGGAAAATCAAATGCCCAGTGAACATATGAAATGATAATCAACCTCACTAATAAAAAACAAGCAAATTAGAACCATGAGGTATGTATTCTGCTTCTTCAAAGATGAAGTAGAAGTACTTCTCCTTATTCTTCCTGCTAAGTACAGCTAAAAATCCTGGTCAGTATATCTTAAACCACATAAGGAAACTCTGAAAGGTGGAGAGAAGAAGGCAGACCAGCTAGAGATCTCAGAATCAGAGAAACAATAGTGCTGTGTGTGTCCTGAGTTTTCTTTTTGCGTCATATATCCCAGACCAGGTGATAGAGAAGTGAAAAACCAGGAAATACAACAGACACAGATCAAGAAAGGCTCAAGGAAAACCAGTTCTCTATAGTCAAAAGACCACAAGAGGGGTAGCCTCGAAAGACAGAAAACTCTTAGGGATTAACTGATCTGCCCGAGTCAGACACCAAAGAAAAAAGTTGTGGCCCACTCCCAGCTCTGCCAGCAAAGTCCAAGAGGGGAGCTTAAACTTCTACTCCTAAAAAGCTCTAATGATCACCCCTCTGTACCCCACAGCTTCTCTCCCTATTGGGGTGGCGTCAGAGAAGGCCAAGTGAGGGAGTCCAGACTTTCATCCCCTCCTGGTGGAAATGAGTCACTCTCATCCCTGTCTTGGGGGCAAGATGGGGAGCCTGAACTTCCACACCCTGTGTAAAGACTCATATCTAGAATAAACATATAAAGGACACTCAAATCTCAACTAGAAAAAAATCAAACAATCCAATGAAAAAATGGGCAAAAGACATGAAAAGACACTTCATGGAAGTGGATGTACAGAGGGCAAAAGAGTGCATCAAAAGCTATTCAACATCATCAGCCTTTAGGGAAATGAAAATTAAGACCAGGAAACACTATCACTACACACTAATTAGAACAGCTAAAATAAAACACACTGACAACACCAAATGATGGTGAGTATTTGGAGAAACTGGATCTCTCATACATCGCTGGAGGGAATGTAAAATGGTACAACCACTCTGGAAAATAGTGTGGCAGTTTCTTTAAAAACTAAACATAGACTTACAGTTTGAATCAGCTGTGGCACTCCTGGCATTTATCCCGGGGAAATGAAAACATATGTCCCCACAAAACTTGTATATCATGCTTATAATAGCACATAACAACCAAAATGTCTTATGATAGGTGAATGAGTCAACAAACTGTTGAATCCCTACTATGGAGTAAAACTCGGCAATAAAAGGGAAGAAATTATTGATAAACACAGCAATGTGGATGGATCTCAAGGGCGTTATGCTGTGTGGAAAAAAAGCCAATCTCAAAAGGTCACATACTACCTGAATACGTTTATATAACGTTTTCCAGATGGCACAAATTTAGAGATGGGGAACAGATAAGTAGTTGTCAAGAGTCAGGTTGGTGAGGGTGGGCAGGTGTGATTGTCAAGGGGTACAGGATGGAGATCTTTGTGGGGATGAGACAGCTCTATATTTTGACTATGGTTATGGTTATGTGAATCTGGGCATATGGTACAATGACATGGAACTATGCACACTTTATACCAACGGCAATTTTCTGATGGGATATTGTACTATATTATATAAGGTGTAATCAGTGAAATAAACTGGGTGAGGGTTATATGGGACCTCTCTGTACTACCTTTGAACTTCCTATGAATCGATAATTATTTCAAAATGAAAAGCAAATAAAACTCCAATGGAGTGTGATTCTTTATTCATTAAATTGGAAAACATTTAACAATTTGATTCAATTGAGTTTTGGCAGAATTCTAGAGAATAGGGACAGTCATTTTGAGGGCCAGTTGATAGTGTCTATTCCAACTCAACATATGCACAATCTTCTAAGGGATTCTAGGTGTTTCATCTAAAGAAACACTCTTGTGCCCCAGAAAGTGACATACAAGAATATTTATTGCAGCACTGCTTGTAAAAGTGAAAAAATAAAGACAGACTAAATGTTCCTTAAAAGTGGAATAGTTAAGCAAAGTATGGTATATTAACATATAAAATATGCTACCTTTTCCTGAAGAAAAATTTAAAAAAACATACAAAAGATAGTAGTTAAAAAGAATTAATTAGCTCCATTTGCAACACCACGATGAGGTTTCAACAACAAGTGTTATATGAAAAAAAGCAAGTTATAGAACGACACATATGAGAATACTATTTTTAAAGCACACACATGGAGCAATACAGTTTTCTTTAGGTAAATATATATGACTGTAAAGATATTAAAATCAAAGGTATAAATACTTCACACAAACCCTAATCATGCTTTCATCTGGTCAGAAGAAGAGAGAAACAGGAGGAGAATATATTTATCAGATTTTACTTGGGCATTAAAAATCAATATGATCCTGTAGTTATTTTTTAAAGTTTATTTGATTTTCCGATTGTACAAGTGGTTCATCCCAAAACAGTGTCTATTAATATGCTGATATTTTTCTTTTGATTTTTTGTGTGCATATTTTAACCTGTGTGTGTGAATGTGTGTGTAATTTTGAAAGCAATATTTTTAGAAAATTCAAGTAAGCATTATTCCATTGTATAAAAGCTAAAAAGAGATGAACTATAACAACACCTGCCATTTATTGAGCACCTACTATTTGCCAGGTTAGTGTCGTAAGTGTATTTCAGACATTATTCCTAAGTCTCACCACACTCACATGAATTGCTATTCCCTCCATTTTTACATGGGTAAACTGAAGATAAAACTGAGGATAGAGGAGGTTGAGCAATTTGCCCAAGGTCACAAATTTGACCAGAGCAAAGAGCCTGGACTTATATCCAGCCCGAGGTGTCTTCAAAGCTCACACTACTGCTCCAGTCGAGTCTAGCAGTCTTCGGCCTCTACAGAGAGTTTGACAAACATTAAAGCTGGAAAAATTCCACAAAGCAAACTGCGGAAATTCCCATGATTCCCTGCCAATTAGACAGCCTGACCAAGGAGGAAAACAGCCAGACAGGCTCTCCTCAGAAGGGAAAAGGGGAATGTTACAGCTAATGTTTTTCTCGGGTGGCCACAGCTTGATAAACACCATTCTTCTGAAGCACCCACTACCCCGAGGCTTACCCAGGGAGAGAGCTGGAGGGGGTGGTGGACGCCTCCTGCCAAGAGCCGGTGTCCGAGAGACTGTGGAACGGCCTCCACGGGCAGGTGCCCCTCAGGGATGTTTGATTGGCAGTCTAGTGCTACCCTCCAGGTCCTAGGCCCAACAACGACAGCCACAGCAGCAGCAGCGACAATAACAGCTAATACCTACGCGCTGCCTGTACGTGCCAAGCAGTGTGGGAAACAGTTCTGTAAACTCATTTAATTCCCATGGTGCCGACGTAGAGATACCAGTGAATGTGACAAAACGAAGCAATGATTCGTATGCAGGGCAGCGTTGCCGGAAGCAAGAACTCGATCTCCAAATACCGGCATACTTTTTAAAAATTGGCCATGTTCTCTTACTAGCACGCAAACCCTGCTCCGAACAGTCGAAGTCATCCCTGGCCCTGTGGAGGTTGGCGGCGGGGGTGGGAGAAACGACGACCCTGGGTTTCTGACGTGTGACTGCGGCGACACACTCTCGCCTCACAGAGGCCTGTGCTAGGTCCCGGTCTGTGCAGGCCGAGGAGCAGCCGTGGTATTAATATTTATTGCCCCATTTAACACTTGCCGCCTGGATGGCAATGCTGAATGATCTTTAGCTGGGACATAGATAAATTGCTGATGTCAAAGCAGAGGTCAGGCCTGTGGGTACGTGTGGTGCTTCTACTGCCGAGAGAGGGACACCAGTCAGTCCTAATGCCTCGGATCTTATCTACTGTATTTATGATTCAACCCCACACAAGTGCTGACTATTAGCAACGTGCTCCTTGCCCTGAAGAAATAATTATGCAAAAAGAGAGAGAAGGAAGCAAAAGTACTTTTTCAGTCTCACCTGTCTTCTTGGAGAAAATAGGAATGTATTTTCTGTCCATTGAGGATCATCTTCTGAGAAACAAAAACTCTATTTCTAAATAGAGTTGACTCACAATTAGTCCCATTTATTTTGTGGGGATGTTAAATAATATGTGTTTTTCCCACTTAACAAATGAGAGGCTTAGTGGCTTGACCTCACTTACATAATAGAAAGTCAATTCTAGAAGATCTTTGACCCCAAGACCACACCTATTCAGCTAAAGTTAGGCGGAAAGTTGAACAATGATCTAGCTCACTTTGGTACTATCTAGACAGCCAGTATGGGTCATTGGGACCAGAATTCCACTGAAACCTCAATCCTTAGGTATCCCTCTAAATGCTCTAGAAGAGTGATTTGCACTCCAGAAAATCACTTACTATGGGAACGAGGCTTATCAGAATCTCAAGAAAGGGAGAAAAGTTTGAAAATGCAAGTAGATTTCATGATGCAATTTTATATATGAAAAAAGGAAAGAAAATGTCTGTTGGCTTCATACATAAAGATAAGTAATCAAAATCAAAATCATTTTGAGGATAGCAGGACATTTTTGTTTTTTCAAAAGGGGTAGTTGCTGATTTGAGAAATATTGCTACAAAGTTTAAACTTTTATGTCCACATCGAATACTTGGTGTGTAGGAAGCTCAGAGATTAGGCATGCACGCTTTGGAGCCAGACTGTCTGGGTTCAAATCCTGGCTCTAGTGTCTGTGACATTGGCAAATTGCCTTAAACTTTCTAAACCTCCATTTCCTCATTTGTAAAGTAGAGATGTTGTAATAAGACCTCATTATAAGGTGTCCTGGGAATTAAATGATATAATTTATATTAAGTAGAAAAGTGTTGGACACATAGGAAATGCTCAATGATTGTAGCTATTATTTTAAAACACCATTCTTTGATTTCCTACTTTTTCCTTGTTCTAGTAAATCTTTCTAGGAACTTCAAGTTCTCGGCACTTCAAGTTCTTATTTTCTTTAGATTTTTTTTTCCAGAGATAGGGTCTCATTTCTCACTACGTTGTCCAGGCTTGCGTGCAGTGGCTATTCTTAGGCACAGTCACACGACTGACCAGCAGGAGTGTTTGACCTGCTCCGTGTCCAGCATAGGCTGGTTCACCCCTCCTGGTGAACCCTCCGCTCCAGGAGGTCAGTATTGATGCCAGACTTAGTGCAGACACCCAGTAGGCACAATGCTCTACGGCCCAGAACTCCTGGGCTCACCTGATCCTCCTGCCTCGGCCTTCTGAGTAGCTGGGACTACAGGTGTGCACCACCATGCCAAGCTTTAGTTCTCGAGAATGTGTAAAGATAGTGAAGTTCATCGGACTTCACTTTGGTGATTCAACAATACACCTTATGTTCTCAGAACCCCTCCCTATTTATAAAGAACAAAATTTTGAATGAAAAAAAATATTCAGTTCACTCACCATGGAGTAGATACTGTCAGCTGCCTATCCCAACATGCATCCAATCCCTGTGTCCTTCTTAACGGGACCCCCGGTCATCCTCCCTTTGCCATGTACTTCAGGGGAAACTGAACCTCGTCCTTGGCTGTAGGGGGTGGATCCTGGATAGTTTAAGCTAGCCAGGATAATTCCACTTTCCACGCTGATTACTTAGCTTAGAAACAGACATGTAACATGCTGAGCAGACATTGGGGATCTACTACTTTCTTCACTCCTAAGAGAGATACATTTGAAGGGATGTCATTTCTTCCCTTTGTCATTGTCCAGCTTGTATGTGACACCTACAGTTGGTGGTGCCATCTCGAAACTGTGAGGACAGACTACATGAGGGCAAAGCTGGCACGAGGGTGGCATGGAGGGAGGATGTCACAAACCTGTGGCATGCTGAGCCACAGATCTTGCCAGCATGACGCTTGTGCTGCCACTAGACTGATTCTCGCATAAGATCACAAGTTTCCAACTGTTAAAGCCAGCTTGAGTTGGGGTTTCTATTATTTATAGCCAAAAGTGTACTAACACATGGCATATAAAATTCATATTACATTGTTTTAAAATAAGCTAGAAGAAGCCAGAAGTGTCTCTTTTATAGTCCTAACATTCCCCTTCATTTCCCTCAATAACCACCTCCATTCACATCAACTCTAAAGTCATCCTATCAGTTCTACTTCCAAAATGTCTAAATCCAAACACTTCGCCCCATCTCTGTTGCCGTCACTCAAGTCCAAGCCACCATTGTTCCCTTCTGTACTACACTGATAGCCTCGGAGCTAAACCACCTGCCCTCGTGTTTGCCCTTACTCTTACCATCTCTTCTTTTACTAAATTAAGATAAAATTTACATAAAATTCATATTTTAATAATTTTAAGGTGTATAATTCAGTGGCTTTTAGTATATTGCCAATGTTGTGTAGCCATCATCACTGTCTACTTCTAGTACATTCTCTTTGCCCCAGAAAGAAACCCCATACCCAGTTAATGGTCACTTCCCCTTTCATCCCCTCTCCAGAATAGAATACAATCTATTCTGAGCACAGCAACTGGAGTGGTATTTTTCAAAGATAAATCAGAGCATGCCGCCTCCCTGCTTAAAACCCTCCGATGCCTTTGAATAACATTTAAAGTCCTTAGCCTGACCTAGAAGACCATTTAGGATGGAAGCCCTGTCTACCACTCCAGTTTCATCCCGTACCATTCTCCCCCTTGCTTGCTAGCTTTGGTCACACAAGACTTCTCTGTGTTTCGTGAACACACCCCTTCTGGGCCTTTCTCACAGTCCCCAGATGCTCTTTCCTATCAGCAGATTGGCGCCTTCTAAACCTTCAAGTTGCACCTCACTGTTCCCTCCTCTGTGAGGATTCCCTGACTAAGGCAGCATCAGTCCTTTTACTTCTCCTAACCACATTTACCACTGCCTGAAATTATGATGCTCACATCCATTTTTTAAAAAATTAACACAAGTCCAGAGTTTATTCAGGTTTCCTTGGTTTTTGCCTAATGTTCTTTTCTTTTTTAGGATCCAGTTGCCATGTCTATGACAGTTTCTCAAACTCTCTTTGTTTTTGATGACCTTGACAGTTTTGAGTAAGTATTTTGTGCAATGCTCCTCTACTGGAATTTGTCTGATGTTTTTCGCATGATTAGACTGCAGTTCTGGGGTTCTGGGAGACAGAGCATGGAGGCAAAGTGCAATTTCATTGCGTCCTATCAGGGGTTTACCTGCTGTTTTTATTTATTAGTTACTCGCCTGTCTTTCCCACTGTTAAAATGTTAAGCTCTATGAAAGTAGGACATCATTCTGCTCACAGCTTTTTCCCCAGAACCTAAAATAGTGTACAGCACGTAGCAAGCCTCATTAATTATTAGTTGAGGAAATAATAAATAAACTAGGAAAAAATGACCAATATACTACCTACCATTTTTGCAGGTGAAATGAAATATGGGTCAGGAAGATTCATTGAGCATAAGTCATAGGCACTAAAACCCTTTCAAATAATCTGGCATATCTGTGAGATAAATCTAAACCCTCATGCAAATAAATAATTAACCCAAGGCCAATGGCACATTCAAAATCATTAATGAAAATTGATTTTCCTTCTCCGTAGGGCTGCATCTCTCTGACGCACCACAATACCATTTGCAGACTCAGCCAGGATTCATTGTGTTTCGATTCACTTCTACCCAGGGTCTTCTTTTTTCCTGAATGGTACTAACCTCTATAGATACATTTTTTTTCTTTTTAAATGTTTGGCTTGGTTGGCCTATGTGTGAAGAGGGTGTGGGTGACCTTGTGTGGGTAAGCTTTGGAAGGCAGCGAGCCCCTCGGCACAAGGGGCTAACGCACAAGGAGAAGCCAAGCTTGCCCAGGACAGAATGCAGGGAGGGTGACCGAGCCCAGGGGCTGCGTGGAGGGCTCTGCCAACTGACTTCATGGTGCAGGGGAGCAGGAGGAGGAGTCTGCTGGCAGCCCGCTAACTGCCTTTCCAGGAACATGGTGGAAACTGATTAAATATATATGCAATCACATGAATTGATAGAGGGAACCTGGGAGACGTCTCCAGCCATTAGAACACCAAACGCCAATGGGAGCTCCCTAGTGGTCGTGGAGGAAGCTCATTTTCTGGCACGAGTTCCCAGAGAATGAAATCTCTGAAAGGAAAAAACTATTTGTATTCCATTCAGATTTCATTTAACCTTTTCTTTTGGAAGTCCCAGTAAGCAAAGGCACATTTGTCAAGGCTTCAGGATGAACGAGGAAAGCTTATGAGCACTAAACTTGCAGATATTCAGAAGGGTTTACTGGAAAAGCTGCCCTGGGCTGGGAGCAGGGAGACGTCCACTCCCACTGGCCAAGCAGTGGGGGCCTCAGCTGTTATCACCTCCAATGAGCCAATTCCCCTCTGTGTGTAACCCCCCAAGCGATTTATTTGAACACGAGTTTCCCTAGGAAATTAGCTGCATTGTGCATTGCTGGTCAGAGCAGCTCTTTTTCCCAGCATGCTTCAGAGCATGTGACTTACAGGTCAGTTGCCAGAGTTCTATAGAAATTTAACTAGCAGGTCTCTTTTCATTAACTAATACTATTATGACACATCTTGTGTTTCCTTGAGTCTACGATGTCATGATGGTAGCACTGTGGATTGAATACGCAGCATTTTGGGGGGAAGGAAAACAATTCACAAGACACGGTCCAATTTCAGGAAAGTCTTGTGTGAAAATCTTACAACATGGAGCTGAGGAAATTTGGGATGTCAAACACTGAGCCAGTGCTTGTAGACACTGAGAATTCCCCGGTGACCTCATCAGCAGAGCCCATTTATTTCGCCAGTCACCACGATGCTTCTTGGATGCTGGCTTCAGTGTTTCGAGTTCCAGCTTCCCTGGGGGTCCCCAACCCCAGCCTGGAAGACCCCTTGGTCTCACTTCCCCTCTGGTCTCTCTTTTTGCTCAGAGGCAGTAGGGGTGGTGGACCAGACCTCTCCACTCCTGAGCATCTTCCCTGACAGGGTCCCCAGGGGGCACAAGAATTATGACCCCTGCTCACGTCTGCAGTCCTTCGCTGGCCACAGCCTGGCCTCGCTTTGCCTCCGTGTTCCAGGCAGAACCACTGCTAGATACTGCCCCGATTCTAAGATCCCATTTGTTAAAGAGGTAATAATGTTAAATAACAGACTTCCAGAAAAAGGGAAACAGTAACACGTTATTGTACACAGTAATTGTGACAAATATTTGTACTTCAGAAAGAGTTAAAGTGTCAACAGATGTGGTTTGGGATGGAGATATTATGACATTTTCAGTCCTAAGGATGCTATCAGTTTCCCTCGTCCCTGGGCCATGGGCATGCGGTTTTCTCTGACTGGAATAGAAAATTATCTCATTTATTCTTTTAACAACACTGAAAAATGGGTATTATCGTCACTATGTTTTTAAAAGGGAAACTGAGTTTTAGAAACTTAAAGTTATTTTCTCTATGAGGGTTACACAGGTAACACGGGAGAAAAATTGTATTAGTCAGCTTGGGCAGCCGTCACAAACTGCACTCCTGACGCGGTGGCCTTTCAGATAGTATTTGTTTCCCTTCTTCAGGGCTATTTGGCACATTCTTCAGCCCACTGGGAATAGAAAACTCTCTGTTCTATTTGTTTTAGGACCATTAGAACTTCAAGAACCACACAAATGGTATTGTTCCTTTTAAGGCCTTCAAAACCTCCGAAGCCCTTGTTTTCAGGAAGTCTTAAATATTCACCTTAGAAAACTCTAATTAGTATTGCGAATTACATGTACGCTTTTCTGGTCAAGCTATGCCACCGATGGAGGTTTTTATATCACACCCGAAAACCTATTAGTTGGGGAGGAAGTGGTTGTCTGATTGTTTGATGTTTGGTTCTGGCTTTTTGAAAAGCCCACAAGTAAATTTTACTGATAGGAGCAGTGAGTCTCAAACTCATCTCTTTTAAAGGCTTGACCATAGCAAAGTCCCCTGAGATACGAGCAGTGATACGGAGGCTGGAGAAAAAGAACAATCTCCATGTCTTTCTTCCTTAAAGGAATGAGTCATTGATCTCCTCCTGTGGTTCCCAGCCAGAGCCTGGCCTGCTGGGTTTTCCAAGTTTCTGGCGAAGCATTGGGGACGCCATGCAGGAAGTGAGGTCATGATTGTCTTGGCAGTTTGGGTGGCATTTACCCTTTGGTAGCAGCTGAAGTTTATCAGTAGGTTTAGCCTTTGCACTTTGAGAAACCAACTATTATCTCACCCACAATTTAGAATAATAAAAAGTCCATGGCAGCAAAACGTGAAGTACAGATAACGAAAAAATGAGGGAGAAGCTGGTGTTCCTGCCCACATCAGCCCCGCAGCGCACAGCCTGTCCCGCTCTGATGGTGTCAGCGAGAAGACGCCACTGAGTTCTCGTGTTTTCTTTCCTGTGTTAGCTCCAAGTCAACCAATTTCTTGGAGGGGGACTGGGAGTATAGAAAAACTGTTAGATATTCATTTAATAATTTAGGCTCAGTTCTTTCTTGAAGAGAGATATATAATAGAGACACTTAGCTTTAGGGAGACCTCATGTTCTCATCCTGAAGGTTTCTTTCCTCCGCTGGAGCTGTAATCAGAGCAGTTAAATGGTGGGCCAAGCCTCTGCCCTGTGTTGTCAGAAGTGGCTGAAAAGGATCTGGCGACTGCCTGTCAGGGACCCTGCATGGAGACGTACTGCACTCGATGGGATGCCAACCAGATCTCTGATTTGGTGCTAAGTCTGAGATGTTATAAGTTTATGCATTTATAATTACATAGAGAAGTAAGATTACCCTATTAATATATCACTCTGCCCCTGAGGTGCATCTCAAAAACTAAAAAGTATGTAACTGCAAAACAAACCAAAAACCTTTGCAAAGCTTTCTTTAAATATCCAAAGCAAGAGAAAAATAACATATCATCATTGAAATGATCTAAGATTGGTAACTGGAAAAAACACACCTAGGTGAAGATGCTGAAGAACTGTAATTTGTAATCATTCATCAAGCAAGTGGGAGACTTTTTATGCATTTCAAGTGTTTTTGTTATCTTTTTTTAAAAAAAATCTGGACTATATTGTGAGACTTTGAGCAGATGGTTATAATTCCAAAGCATATATGTGTATTTACAGTTTTTAGGATCTAAAAACTATAATTAAAAAATTGTTGAATGTACATAGTATTGAAAGAAAAAAAATAAAGAAAAGCTTGAGATGAGACGTGGACCTTCTAAACCATCCTGTTCCTGGATGTTCTGTAAACTTGCTCTGGGTAAGAGGACCATACCTCACAGTGGGATCGGGGCACCCCAAAGGGAGACCAAGTCTCTTAGTCTGATCAGTTCTGCCCTGGTCTAGAATGGAACTCTCCCCTGCTGGTGCCAGTGGCAGTTGGCAGGAGTTGGCACTTACCCAGAGGTGGGAGGGAGGAGTCTATGCACAATTTATGGTGGTGGCTAATGTGCTAGATTTGGAGTCAAACAGAGCAAGATGAAATCTCTTATCTGCCTCTTGTTAGCTATGCGACTTTGGGCAAGTTAATTAATCTCTTTAATCTCCATTACTTTGTAGGGTTATTGTGAAGATTAAACGCAACCATGGATGGCCAATTCATTCCTTCCCGAATTTCTTATTATCCACAGGCCCCCATGTTCTCTCATCCTTCCTCTTCTGGCTTGATGTGGCACGATCCATCTTTACAAGGATCTTCAAATCTCTTTTTCTTCTTTCTCTTCATTGTACTGGCCTGGAAAACCTCCAGCCTGAGATGGACCCACCACGGCACTGTTCCAGACTTCACCCTAACTCTCCCACCAAGTGGGGAGAGAAACCTTCACATAGACAGGGTCACAAAACACTTTGCCCCCCTCCTCCCCCTCACGCTCGTGGTACCATTTGACTCAGCTGGCCACCCTCTTCTTCTTGGCTTCAAGACATACCTTAACGTTCTTTGCTTTATTGTTTAAATTAAAATTAGAGTTTTTTCTTGTTCAAAGAACAATAATAATACTTTTCATAGGAGCAAGACTCAATGATTTTACTGAAGCCATTCAGTAAATGGAAGCACCTTCAAATTTTGGACAGAGCCCTCCCAAACCTGTCTCTAATCAGAGGACCTATAAATTATCACTGCAAATTCTAGAGCCTTCGAGCTGTGTGTCCTGAGGACCTAACAAAACTGAGAGGTGAGGCCGGCAGTCCCTGTAACCCTCTGTGTCAGCCTCAGAGATAACCAACAGCCGATTCCTCTTCATTACTCTCTAAGGGTTGAGAGTTGAGAAGCAAATTGATTTCACCGCTGAATTACAGGACTTTAAAAAGAGATTTATAAAAATCTAGCAGGTTCTCTTTCAGTTTCCACCGAGGTCTAAGTGGGTGGGGGTGGAGTGGGGTGTTGATTGACAGGGAGCAGCCACGATCCATGGGCCCCGGGCTGTCTGGAAGAGAAACTCTTCCTGTGCACTTTCTGGCTGCAAATGTCTGCGTTGATTTGGAGAGTTACTCTTTTTCAGTCTCTTTCACAGCTATTGTAACTTCTAGCTCTAGGAAAGGGTATGAGGGAGTCCACGTCTTTACTGGTGTTCCTTGAGGAGAACCGACCAGCCCTCAGAGATGAGTTACTCACAATGTCAATTCGTTGGGTAAATAAAGGCTGTATAATGGGAAGACTTACTCATGTCCCGTAACAGACACTCACTGCCATCTGGCCAGCTGGCCTCCTCTTCATGCCCGCATTACTCCTCACTCTAAATGAGGTTAATGGGAATTAATACATATGTATTAGGGAAAGGAGAGGCCCTTGGGGACATGAGCGAAATATCAACACAGTGCTTCTCTCCAGGTAGACAACAGGGTGCTTGGGGAAGCACTGAGCAATGGTGGAAAGATAAATTACATATAGGCTTGTCAATATCTTGCCAATTAAGCTTTCTCCATTCCTGAATAGAACATTTCTGAGAAAAACACTGGCATCTGAGAAGTTCAAACAGTTGCATCTTATTGTGTGCTGTTTCATGGGGCAATTTCTTTCCACGTTGACTTTCATACAAATAGACAGTGGAAACATTTTTCTTTTAAACTTATACATAAAATGCTCCAAATTTGTATCTGCAGGACTAGCAGTCATTAAGTAGAGAAATAATCCATGCCACAAGGCAATGCTTGATAAAGAATACCCCTAAAATATGTGATGTGCGTGGCTGAACTGTGCAATTCTGCGCCACCCATTAAGAGCAGAGTATCTGAGCAGACTTTCTTGCATGCTATCTCTCTCATTCCTATCAGTGCTATCTTTAGTCCCTGCTATTAATTATTTATATAATGCCCATATTGTGAAATATATATCATGCATTATGAACATTAGACAGTGCTTCTCTGTGGCTTGTATCACAGTACTCTATCAACCCACTGTATAAACAACTTCTCTCATACGCAGGCCGGCCTGATTGTCCTGATGAATTGATCTTGTTCAGACCCTGTGTACATATTAGAGCAATGTTTTATCACTATATAGATATACACACACACTCAATAGTCACTGGTGTTAAAATAAATATTGTGACTTTGTGGAGAGAATGGCCTCACTGCATAACAGGCGGCATCAGATGGTCTTTATCAGTCATGCAGATAGGAGCGTGCCGGCTTGTAGCTTGGTTGTCTTGTTGTCGGGGGTTCTTCCTCTTCTCATCTAACCCAGGAAGGAGTTCTGTTCTTCATCAGCTCAATCCTGTGGGCTGGGCTAAGTCTGTGTGTACAGGAGAAATCTTAAAGTGCCCTGTGCATTTGGTGAGTTAGTTTAGTTTCACTAAGGTTTTACTCAGTTGATTAGCGTTTATTATCTTAGCAATGTATTCCAAACACTGTGAGAAACATAAAATAATAATAATAATCCTTTAAAGAATGTAAACATAAATGGTCAAGGTTGAAATTATTCTTTTTAAACAGCTTTACTGAGATATAATTTACATATCATACAATTCACCCATTTAAAGTATACAATCCAATGGTTTTTAGTGTATTCAGAGTTGTACAACCATCATCAAAATTAATTCGAGACTATTTCATCACCCATAAAGGAAATCTCGTACCCATTAGCAATCACTCCCCATCTCTTCCTCCCCAAACCTCCTAACTCCAGGCACCCACTAATCTACCTTCTGTCTATATGGATTTGCTTAATCTGGACATGTCATATAAATGGAATCATACAATATGTGGTCTTTTGTGATTGGCAACTTTCACTGGGCATACTGTTTTGCTCATTCACTATGTAGCATATATCAGTACTTCATTCCTTTTTATTGCTGAATAACATTTTATTGCATGGATATATCACATTTTATTTATCCATTCATTAATCGATGGATGGATGTGTTTCGTTGTGTGCTATTATGAACAATGCTGCTGTGAACATTTATGTACAGTAATCTGACAGTAAGTTTTTGTGCACATGTATGTTTTGATTTTTCTTGCATATCTATTTAGGAGTCATATGGTAATCCTATGTTTAAATTTTTGAGGAACTTCCAGATTGTTTTCCAAAGTAGCTGCACCCTTTTTCATTACCATTAGCAATGTTCAAGGCTTCCAATTTCTCCACATCCTTGTCAACACTTGTTATTATTTGTAATTTTAATTATAGCCATTTTTTGTGGATATGAAGTGTTATTGTGGTTTCTATTTGCATTTCCCTTATGACTAATAATGTTTGATGTACTTAATGCCCATTTGTATATGATCTTTGAAGAAATGTCTACTCAGATCCATTGCCCATTTTTAAACTGGGTTATTATTTTTTTTTATTATTGAGTTGTAAGAGTTCTGTATGTATTCTAGACATAACTCCTTTATTGGATGTATGATTTGCAAACATTTTCTCCCATTCTGTGGGTTGTCTTTTCACTCTCTTGATAGTCTCTTTTGAAGCACAAAAGTTTTTACTTTTGATGAAGTCAAACTTACCTATTTTTTGTTACTTGTCTTGTGGTGTCATATATAAAAAGGCTTTGCTTAACCTCATGTCATGAACATTTACTCCTACATTTAAAGCCTTCTATTCCTTGCTGATTTTTTCCTAGTTTTTCTATCTATTATTGAAAGTGGGGTATATAAGTCTGCAATTATTACTTTTGAATTGTCTATTTCTCCTTCTGTCAATTCTGTCAGTTTTTGCTTTGTATATATGGGGGCCCTGTTTTTAGGTGCATATATGTTTATAATTGTTATATCTTCCTGATGAATTGTCCCTTTTAGCATTATAAAATGTGCTTCCTTGTTTCCTGTTGCAATTTTTTTACTTTGTTTTGTCCAATATTATTGCAGCTACCCCAGCTCCATATGCTTTCTCTTTGCATGATATATAATGATATATTGTTTTCCATCCTTTTACTTTGCATTTTGAATATATAAAGGATTCCTACAAAACAATGATAAAATAGCAAACAACCAATTTTCATTCCATATAACCCAGTAATTCCATTTGTAAGTATGTACCTCAAAGAGATACGTGCATATATTTAAAGAAACAACACGTACTATGATGTTCCTAGATAGAAGCAATGTTTATAATAGCTTCTAACTGAAAACAACTCAAATGTCCATCAAGAACAGAATGGATAAGTAATTTTTAGAGTATTCATACGTGGAATATTTTGTTTCAGTGAGAACAATTAATATACAATCACACACAACAATATGGCTGAATCTCCCAAACATAACATTGAGTTAAAGACCAACACAAAATAGTATATATGTATGAGTCCATTTAGATAAGATATGAAAACAGATAAAATTAGTCTATGCTGTTGAAAGTCAGGATAGAGGTTACCCTTGGATGGATAGGTAGTAAAAGGGAGAGTGAAGGGGAGATTCTGGGGTGTTTCTTGATTTGGGTGCTTGTTACTCAGCTGTGTCTACTTTGTGAAAATTAATCTATGTACATACTTTTCTACACATATGTTTGACTTTGACTAAAAAATTTTTTAAAAGGGCTATGATTTAGATAATATATGGAATGCTTTATATTTTCTATAAAAAGCTAGCATATACTGAAACCTGACAAAGATGGCACAAAAAATATTTTTACCAAGTCTACGTATAACTACAATGCAAAGCACTTATATAAACCACCAGCAAATCTAATCTAGCATTATATTAAAAGAATAATGCTCTAGGAAACCATGAATGATTCAATACTAGGAAATCTAAGACTATCATTGATCAAAAGAAACAAACTTCATGTTCATTTTAATAAATGTCAAAACACATTTAACAAAATTCAATATCCATTCTGATAAAAGCAAAATAAATTACACATAGAATATTCCCTCAAAATGATTAAAAAATTATCTCAAACCAGTAACTTACGTCATACTTAAGAGCAAAACAATAGAGTAGTGCTTTCCAAATTTATTTGTCAAGGTACATGATTTAAATTATAATATATTGAAAACTACCAGTATGAGCTCATGACATATATATACCACTATGTTAAGATGGTACTTTTCTCATTGACTCAGAGTTTCAGCTGGGGCCTCCAATTCTGACAGTAAATACAATAGTTGTTGAATATCTCCACATCCTGCACCTCTTGGGTGGTGCTAGACTGTTGACGTAGGACAGGATAAGAAACTGTGAAACCCTCTGCCAGCATTGGCCCATCACTCCCCTCTAACATGTGCAAAAGAAAACCAAGACCTCATTTTAATTGAAGAAGACTGTGTTGAGTATCTTTTTTTTCTTTTTTCAAAATGGCTAGTGGTCCATGTATTTTCTTCATGAAGGAAATAGAGTCTTCAAGTCAAGAAGTAGGATACTCATTGCATCCTCCACTTGACTGTAAATGCTATGAGGAAAGATATCAAGTCATGTTTTTTCCCATAGTATCACCAGTCCCTAGCAGAGGGCCTGCCACCAAGTAGATTTTAAATATTTGAAAAGTGAATGTATGGTGACCAAAAAATATAATACACCTAAGAATAAGCTTAAAGGAATGTGTCTACATGGGGAAAACTACAAACTTTTACTGAGGAAAATAAAAGAAATACTTAGGTATAAAGCTAACAAAATATATACAAGATATATATATATATAAGAAAAATTATAAAACTTTGATGAAAGAAATCAAAGAATAACTAAATAAATGGAGAAATATTTCATGTTCATGGATAAGAAGACTCCATATTGTCATTATGTTGATTCTTCCCAACTTGATCTACAGATTCAACACAGTCCCAAAATCCCAACAAGTTATTTGGTGGATATTGAAAAATGAATTCTAAAGTTTATATGGAGAGGCAAAAGACCCAGAATAGTCAACACAATATTGAAGAAGAGCAAAGTCAGAGGTACTGACACTACTAGACTCCAAGACTGACTATAAAGCTACAGCAATCAAGACACTGTGATATTGGTGAAAGGATAGACAAATAAATCAATGGAACAGAATAGAGGGCCCAGAAATAGATCCATACACATTCAACTGATCCTTGACAAAGGAGCAAGGTAATATAATGAAGAAGAGATAGTCTTTTCAACAAATGGTGATGGAACAACTGGATATCCTCATGCAAAATAAAGAATCTAAATACAGACCTTATACACTTCAGAAAACTTAACTCAAAATGAATTATAGACATAAATGTAAAATGCAAAAATATATAATTCCTAGAAAATAAAATAAGAGAAAATCTAGATGATCTTGAGTTTGGAGATGACTTTTTAAACACAACACCAAAGGTATGATCCATGAAAACAATAATTGATAAGCCAGACTTCATTAAAATTAAAACCTTCTGCTCTGCAAATGACACTCTCAAGAGAATAAGACAAGACACAAACTGGAAGAAAATATTTGTAAAAGACATATCTAAATAAAGAACTGTTATTCAAAATGTACAAAGAACTCTTAAAACTCAATAATAAGAAAATATACAACTTATTTTAAAAGATGGGCAAAACATCTGAATAGAAATTTCAGTAAAGAAGATATACAGATGGTAAAAAAACATATGAAAAGATCTTCCACATCATATGCCATTAGGGAATTGCAAATTAAAACAACAATGAGATACTACTATATTCCTATTAGAATGGCAAAAATCCAAAATACTGACATCAAATAATGGCAAGGATGTGAAGCAACAGAAACTCTTTTATTGCTGGTGAGACTGCAAAATAGTACAGCCACTTTGGAAAACAGTCTGACAGTTTCTTCAAAACTGAACATACTCTTACCATATGACTCATCAATTATGCTCTTTGGTATTTACTCAAATGAGTTGAAAACTTACGTCCCCACAAAAACCTGCAGATAGACGTTTATAGCAGGTTTATTATAATTGCCAAAAATTAGAGGCAACCAATATGTCCTTAAATAGGTGAATGGATAAATAGACCATGGTACATCCATACAATGGGATATTATTCAGTGCTGAAGAGAAATGAGCTATCTATCAAGCCATGAAAAGACATGAAGGAGCCTCGAATACATATTGCTAAGTGAAAGAAGCCAGTCTGAAAAAGCTACATACTGTATAATTCCAACTACATAGACATATTGAAAAAGGCAAAACTATAGAGCCAGTAAAAAGATCAGTGGTTACAAGGAAGAAGAGAAAGGAGACGGATGAAAAGGTGGAGCACGGGGGAATTTTAGGGCAAATGAAACTACCCAGTATGATACTATAATGGTGGAAACATGTCATTAGAGATTTGTAATGTAATCTGTACATGTAATTTGTAATCTGTACAACACAAGGAGTGAACCCCAATGTAAACTATGAATGTTGGGTAGTGATGTGTCAATGTAGGTTCCTCCATTGTGAGGGATGTTGATAGCAGGGAAGGCTGCTTGTGGGAGGTGGGGAGCAGGGGTCTCTGGGAACTCTCTGTACTTTCTGCTTAATTTTGCTGCAAACCTAAAACTGCTCTAAAAAACTCTATTTTTTTAAAAAATAAAACCTGTAATCAAAATCATATTTTATGTGCTCAGTCCTCTCAGCGGTCAGCAGCAAAGACAGTCGTGATGAAATAACTGCTGCTCTCTATTTAGAACAAGACCAGTGCACAAGCCTTGCTACCGGTTTCCGCATACCACCTCCACTCCCTATTAGGAGTAACTAATCTTCTCTGACTCTTTTTACCATCTGTCTGTAAAGTGAAATCAAATGGAACAATGTGAATGAAACTATTTTGTAAATATTATAAAAAATTAATATAATCCCAATAATAACAGAATCACTTGTACTTTACTCTTCTTTTGGTATATCCTTACCTAGATGGATTCATACCAAGCTAAAATCAGATGGCCTTAGGTGGTCATTGGTTTGTTTTAGTTTTAATGAGTATTTCAGTTCTTATATTTCACCAAATTCATAATCAAAATATATTGGTGTGCATTTTTATGTGTCATATAGTAAGATGATTCCGTATTCTACTAATTAAAAGATTGCTTAAGTGCCTTACTGATATTATTATAGTAACTGTGACAAATCTTTTTCCTTATGATTCAATTATATATGGAACTCTGTAATTCTCTAAAATCATAAAATTATTTTAAATACTTATATAAGAGAAAATAATTTATAAACTCATATTCATTGGCATCAGACTGACCTCTGTTTAAATTTTGGCTCTGGAAATATTGGCTGTATGATCTTTGGCAAGAAATAATTTTAGGGCATGGGCAATATACGTAACCTTAACATTTATATCCCCATAATATGCTGAAATAAAAAAAAAGAGAGAGAAAAAAAGAAGTAATTTTAACTCTCTGAGGTTAATTCATCCAGAAAATAGTGATAAAAATCTTCACTTGCTGATTGAAGAAAAAATGAAATATTATTCCTGAAAAAAGAAGGCTTAAATATATATATATTAGATGGAATAATATGTATATATTTAACTTAATACCAATAAAAGTAGATTGATATTTCATGAATTGGAAGAAGGACTTGAAGAAGTAATTTTAAAGTTAATCTGGAAGGAAAAAGTATGCAATAATGCTGAACATTAAAAATACTTATAAAGTACAAAAATAAAATATTATTTCAGAGGACAACTTTATATTTGCAGTAATCAATAAGAAAACCAGCAACTTCTAAACTGTTTTGAAAAGGTGAGAAGTACTGGCAGGAGAGAGAGAGATAATGAGAATGAAGTAAACAAATGAGAAAAAGTGCAGGAAATCTCCCTTCCAGACTGGCACCCTTGGACTCTGCTGGACATTTCTAGGTGGATGTGCTGTCATGTTATTCAGGGTTTGAGATGCTGTCGGTTCTCATCTGGCTTTCTGTGTGTGGCCACTGACAGTTCTGTATAGATACGATCCAGTCAACTCCCTTTCCAGTAGCATATTTTGCTATTCTTCTCTAAGATGCCTTACAGTGACTTAAGTTAATTAGCCTCCTAGGTATTCATGTCTCTACAAGGTGAATCTATTCAGCTCTTCTACAAAGATTATTCCAAGATTCCTCAAATTGGGATGTGCCTCATTTCTTAATAGCAGTTTAGGTTCACAGTTCTGTCCCACCTTGGAAATTAAATTTGACCTCTCTTTTCAATAAGGATTCATGACATATGGACATCAACTAGTTTATATCAATAGTTTAAAAACAAATTGGTCCTACACTTAGAAACGATTCCCATTCTAACAGTGTGTTAAGAATGTGTTAGTGGCATTAGGCTACTCACCCTGACCTTCATTCCCAAGGTTTATAATTAAAATCCAACACGGCCCTGCCTCTCCAGACCCAGCATCGCCATATTAAATGATTGCTGAAAGAGCAATTTCAAAAGCACAGTCTTGCAAAAGCATTCTTCTCACTTCTGTAACATATGCATAACCACCTTAAAGATTAAAAACAAATCTTGCTGCTCTGTGGCTTTTCATTACTTAATAAGAATATTGGGATGCCTAAGTACAGGAGTGCTTCTTTCCCTGGGCAGTTCCCAAGCCCTTAGATGCTGTTTGATGAATTGGTGGAACATTTTTGCAAATTTTGCAATCTGGTATTGATTTACTCTCTTCATCTCAAACCTTTCCAAATTATTATTTTACTAGGGAGGGAAGTAGGGATACCACAAAGTGACATATATCCCTAAGAAAACTTGGCAGGCAGCCCTTTCCAACCAGAAACTGCAGTGGCCCCCACCTGTCTCTCTCAGAGGGACAACATGTACCAGGGTTTCCTTACAGGGATATATCACCATCAAAGGCGTGATTGTTCTTGTTCTTTATAAATGTTCATTAAAAAAAATCTGATGCTCAAAATTTTCCCAGTGACCTAGTCTGAGAGTCTGTAGGATTTTCCTGCCACCTGGAAGAAAAAGTTGTCTTAAGATGTCTTAGGATGAAGGAACCTTGTTTGCAATTCCCACCTGTCTCTCTCTGGCTGGGTACAAGTCTCCTCCACATTCTGAGCCCCCGTCACAGCTTGAAGATGTTGATGATGTTGAGGTCTTCTTCTTCCATGATGTCACTGGAACTGACTGGAAGGTCACTGCAAGAATGTGGCATCAGTGAAGCTACCAAAGAGGTTCTGATTGCTCACAGAGTTTGCAAATGCATTGCTACCTTCAGTCACAGGAATCCAAATGTTATTCCTGTTCCTATCAACTCAGTGGCCCAGTGGCCGCCTTTCAGTATCTGAACATATGCCAAACTTTCGCACCATCTCAGGGCCTTTGTCCATGCTAATCTTCCCACCTACAGTGCTGTTTCCAAAAGTCTGAGCCTGACTAACCAATCCTTCAGATTTTTACTTAAATGTCGCTTCCCCAGATTAGATTTGGTGCCCCGCTAAATGTTCCCAGAGCACCCAGCATTCTACTTCAAAGCACCTATCACAATCATAATTCCATCCTCATTTGCGTAATTGTATAATTTTCTCTTTTCCACTAGACTGGAGCTCCATGAGGAGAGCAGCCATTTTCTGTCTGATCCAATACAACTTACTTCAGTGGCCAACACTTGTGACAAGCATAGATTAAGCATGCAGTAAACATTCATTATAGACTGAACCAGTGGGAGCAGTAATCACTTTTCTCGAGTACCTGCATATTTCAGGCCAAGTGAAGTCTTGGATTTATCCACTCTTTTCCGAAAAAAACAGCCTCTGTGGTAAGCTATTTGGATTAATAACACCGTTTGATGTTTTAGTTTGCATTGCACTTCCACTCCATCGGTGTGCTCTGCAACAAAAGCTCCTTATAATGTGTTCCAGAGGGCCCAGAGTTTTCAAACATAGAGGATTAAGTCTGATGAATTGCAAGCTACTCCCCAAAGTTAGTTAGAACCTAACAGAATTTTTTATTAACAGCATTGATGTCATTCTCAGTCAACTTGAAAGTGCATTTCTTTCTTCTGAACAGCCAGCAACAGATGACTCACTGGGTTTGGAATAATCTGATGTGTTATGGCATGGAAGTGAAGTAGAAAAAAATGCAACATGGCTAATTGAAAATGTTTATTTTATGAATTTTTAGGTTTCGGTGCATTAAAATACTGCCCATGTGCAAGATTGGCATCTGTAGGGTTTTCTATCCATTGTAAAAAGCTGTGTAAAAAAGCACAGCAAACATATTCTTTTGATTACAAAAGCAAGGCTCACAAATACCAAATGCTTAAGGTGACCAACTGCTCTGGTTTGCCAAAGACTAAGAGAATTTCTGGAATGAGGGACTTTTGATGCCAAAACCACAAGAGTGCCTGGCAAACCAGGATGGCGGTCACCTTAGCACAGAGCACCGGCTGGGAACCCTCACCCTCAGGGTCTGGTCCCATCCCCGTCTGGTCCCATCCCCAGGCAAGTGTATAGAATCCTCTTCCCTAATCTGTACAACGAGGCCAACCAAGGGATGACTGGAGCTATGTCAGGTCTGAAATGAACGCCATTCAATATTCTATGAAATGAAGATGACAGTGCAACAATAGTGATGGTGGGGAAAGTGGTGGAGATGACAGTCTTGACACTGGCCTTTGTAAGTCTTGGTGGCGTTAGGACTTCACATTGCAGCACCAAAGGGTGGCAGCCTCTGTGTCCAGAAAGGTGGCCCTGAGCAGTTTTGGGGAGTCACTTAGTTAATTAACTTCCTCCTCGTGACAACTCAGTAACAGCACAGGTGATAGCCTCATGACACCCATTTTATAGGTGAAGACTGGAAGAAAAAAGAGGGTAAGTAAAAGTTTGCTTGGAAGGTCACCCACAGGCGGAGCAAACAGACCAGCTTGGCCTCGCTCTTGGCCAGTGTCTCCTGATAGCTGAGATGAAAACAGGAGGCCTCCGGGCAGGGTTTGGAGAGCAGAAGCCAAGTCGGCCACAGGTTCCTGTTGCGTTGATTGACTCACAAAGCCCCAAGGAACTGCCCTGCAGTGGCGCACGACCCAGCCCCTGCCCCAGCCCCAGCCCCAGCCCCTGCCCCAGCCCCTGCCTGCTAGGATGTGCATCTTCACAGCCCCACGCCCTGCACAAAGATGAAATTTAAGACATTGGCTCTTTCACACAGAGCTTGAACATTTTCATCCCAGAGTGTGACTTCCCCACAGCCTGGCCCGGGGCCTTCTCAGGAGGAGGCGGCCAGGAGCACACGTCATTCCACGGGCCCTGAAGCCAGGCACATGCACGCACCGGGCTGGAAGGCTCCCCTGTGAACAGGCAGGAGGGGAGGCACAAAGGTTAGTCTCACTGGCAGGGCGAAGATAAGGCTGGGGGAGGAGAAGGAGAAAGGTGGAGTCAGCCAAAGGCAATAAACAGGCCTTGCACAGGGCCTCAGAGCAGCGCCGGGGAGGAGAAAGGAACAAGCCCATTAATAAGGGAGAAGGGAAGGAAATGACTGCTGCGAGAATGTCTGGGGCACTAGACTATTTTAGACGTATCTTTAGCAAGAAAACTAAAGAGGCCTGCATAAATAGCAGGGGATCCACGTCCACCTGACAGGCCTCAGAGCGGACCTAAGTGAGGACAGCTTGAAGGCAGAGCAGCCAGGAGCCTGCTTGGCAGGTGGGATACAGAAAGCCGTCACCTGGAGGGACAGAGCGTCCAGCTGTTTATTTTCTTAGGGAGAGAAGCACACAGTGGCAAGAGCACAGGCCTTGCATGGGGTTCAATACACCAGATCTGAATCCTCAGCTAGCTCTGTGCGCTCAGGCAATTTTCCTAGATGTGCTACAGGGAAGTGTCCTCATCTGCGACACGCAGCTGAGAACGGCACCTTCCTGTGCAGGCTCTTCGGGGGATTATAGGTGAGCAAAAGCATGCTTGAAAGTGGCAGCTGTTTGCACTTGCGGGGCCACAGTCCTTTCTCCATAAAATCCCAAATCCAAAACACTGGAAACCAAAGGGTTTTGGTGACTCATTGGACAACAAACACTGGTCTGGTCTAAACTCATTTCACAGTCGAAGATGGACTGAACTGATGCTAGACTATATTTTATACTTACCCCACTCAGTGTAAATATTCATCTATGTAGCTGCAGAAATATGAAGGTGTTTGACTAGGAGATGCTACTTGAGACCTAATAGGGGATGTTACATATTATATAGTATATGCACATTTCTTCTCTGAAATCTGAAATATTCTGAATCCTGTTGGCTCAAAGCATTTCAGAAAAGAGGTGATCCACCTATCCCACAGTGAATCTCAGGTCCACATACCTCTTTAGGAGCAACCCAGTTCTTGCAAGGCATTGTGACCTTACAGCCCAAGTAGAGGATCAGCCTCAGCGCAAGTTTCCCCTCAATTCTGTAGGGCCTCGGCTACAGCAAAACAGCAAGGAGGAGCCTAATTTATTAGCTGTTAATGTTCTTACACAATAATCTTGATCTCCGAGTTGCAAAAACCCAGTTGCAAGGGATAGAAATGCAAAGTAATCATGAAGGCTAAATTGTGGGGTTCAGAAAACACATGAGTTTCATGAGGAAAAGTTTCCTGAAGTCAGACTGATACTAAGGTTCATGAAATTTTAAGAAAAAAAGGGTGCTTCTTTATTTAGAATTAAGTATTTTTTTCTATTGTGGTTTAATTTCAGTCCTACCTGAAGAAAAGATATTTTCTATTGCGTTGAAGTCAGGATTTGGGGCACAAGAATATAATAAGTAAATAGCAAGCCTCTAGGTCAGCAGCTTTCCCAGAAGAAGGAGAAATTAAGGTCAAGTTACACCTGGAAGTTTGAGTATATAAGTGCTAATGCTGGGAGGGAAGATGCTCTATCTGGGTAGCCAGGATGTGGTGCAGGGGTGGCAGCGAGGCGGGCGAGGATGGCAACGGGAGGTGAGGATGTTTAGCCATGAGGTTGGGAAGGGGTGACATTGGTAAAGAGGAAAGAGATGTGTGTAAGGGATGGGGCAGGGCCATCCCTGCTGGCTTGCCTGGGACTCTGAGCCACACACGCACCTTCTTGGTGCATATTCCATCCCTCACCGAGTCTCTTGTCCCTTTCCCCGGAGACTACTGGAATATTCACATTTTACCCACCATTCTGAAGCAGGAAGCACATTCTCACCAACTCTGCTATATCTTGGGCTTAGGACAGGGCATATATCATCCAAGCTCGCATCCAACACATCCTTGCATCCTATTTCTCGGTTGCCAAGGGCCACCTGCAGGAGGCAGGTTGGCATCGTGGTTAGGAGTGTGGCCCCCAGAGTCCCTGCACTAGAGTGTGAATCCCAACCCTGTCTGACCCCGGTCAGGTTATTAATATCCCCAAGTTCAGTTTCCCATACATAAAATGGGATGATGGCCGTAGCACCTTACTCCTGGAGTCCTCTGAGGATCAAATGAGACCATCCCTGTAAGGCTGACCCCTGGCCCTGGCACATAGCGATTTCTCCATCTGTGGGCTCAGTGCCCTCCGTTTGGTGGCAGCTCTGGGGCTCCCAGCTGTGCCAAGCAACCCATCTTGTGCAGAAATCCCAATCCTAGCTAAGATGATTGAACCTCACATCAAAACAGCATTTTGTTTTGCGATCTCCCTGGCCAACAGCTATTAATTTGGAGATTCATTATTTTCTTAATCATATTAAGCTTTAGTCCCCACATCTCTTAGCTAAATAGCTCTGCTACTTTCTACTTTCCCACTCACAGCAAACTCACTCCTGGCTCCTTTTTCCCTTCCTGACCCCATGTTTAGTTGTGGCAGTGGCACGGCGGTCCCAATTGTGCTATTTTGCTTTGACAGGATTAACAGGGTGGAACTAGGGCTGCATTTACAGGCAACGTGGTGGCTCCGTGTCTAAGACGCCTGCCCTTGTGGGTTTCTTTCAACACTTCCAAGTTTTATTGGCAATAAGGAGTCCAAGAATCCTTTTCAACTTCAGATAAGAAGTTCTGAAAGAAAGGCCAAACAATACCTTTTAGAATTCAAAAAATGCTCAGTTGCCTTTTTCCTACTTCTTATTTATATGCTTCTTGTTTACGTGGAGAGACGTTTCTTCGATTTTCGGGCACTTGCGTTTATTTCACGCTTCCAGCGCAGCTGCGTCATCCCAAACCAGAAAGGCTGTCCTGGAAGAGGACGGACGGGACACTGTGTCACCTCGGGCTTGGGAGCCATCCTCCAAAGACTGGTCAAGGCACAGCAGAAGGATCATGTAGCATGGTCTTTATGACCTCCAGGGAATGTGGAGTGCTGAGTCCCAATTCTGAAATGAGTGAGTACTGAAATGACTTCAGTAAACATTAAGGGTTAAAAAATAGGAGATAATAAGTAGGAGATGTGAGACAATAGATCCATGGAACACACATCATATATTTAGCAAAAATAAGAAATTGCTTCACTTTAACATTTACCTGGATGGCATCCAGAGATAATTTCATTTGTTCAACCCCTTGTTGTGCCAGGCACAGTGACAAGCCCTGTACAACGTCATTTTATTTTGAGTCCTACAAAGTGGATAGCATGACGATTATGACCTGCCCCATACAGAAGAGGAAACTGAGGGTCAAAGTGGTTAAGGAGGCCAGTAAATGGTAGGGCCAGGATTAAAATCTAGGACTGTTGGTCCCCACAGCCAGCAACTAGCTACATGCCTTCCTCAGTCATCACCCATTTATAGGACTGATTATTTTAGTCATTAATACAACATCAATAGTGAATTTAGAAAGTAACTAGTTTTTCTTTCTTCTTTTTAAATTATACTATCTCCTATCTGCTCCTTTTTGATCCCTTTTGCAATTTTTATTCATTTATTCTCTTATTTATTCACTCACTCATTCATTCACATCTTTGGCTCTTTCTCTTACACACACACACACATACACGAATAATGACGTTAGTTACTGTCCTTGAAGAAAGGAAAGCAGAATCTATTCAAAGTTTGTTGTAGGGAAGTTTGCTACAAAGTGTAGATTGACGTATTTTACCAGAAGATAACGCGCAAAAATAAATAGAGGAGAAAAAGCAGTTTAGAGACACAAAGAAGCGAAGCCATCTTGCAAATATAAAAGCCTGTTCAATAAAATGTGGCTTCATGATCGTCATTTGATCATATCCCCACTGTTTGCACTCTGCTCTGTGAATTCCTGGGAAGAACAGGGAAAATTTCTCTGTGTGCAGGGTAGAGACGAATTTACTTTATATTTCTGATAACAAGAGAGTAAGAGTCTGCTTAGTGCTGCCAAAGATCTTCTGAAACAGCATTAATACTGCTCCTGTGCATTTCCTGAGATAGGGCAGAAGCGGGTTATCGTGTTGCTTGACTGAGGGCCATGATAACTGTCTACAGTTATTTAGAGGGTGTAAATGAAGACTTGATTGCTTTAAAACATCTTGGTACTAATTGAGTTTATTAAAGATGCAGAAGAATTTGAGGAGATATTTCAGAGCCCCAAACCTCTAGAAACTTTTTCTGGGCTGTGGAATGCAACCCAGCCAGTGAGTGGACCCTGAGCCCTGAGTGGAGAGGACCTTTGGGGACTGTGTCAGGAAGAAGATGCAGGTCTAACTGTGGCCTCCACAAAGACCTCATGAACGAAAACAGTCACAACTTAATGGCATTCCAGAGCAGTGGGGGAAATTCATTAGCACTCCAGTGAGGAGAGAGAAAAAACCAGAAGTATCTGAGGTTTTAGGAAGAACAAAGAGGAAGCAACTCCAGTTCAGGGAAACAGAGATTATCCAGCTCTTGGACAACCAGAAGCCTCATTTCGTTTTATTCTTGACTCTGAGTTTCCACCTTTCCTTGGGTCTCTGTTCTTTGGAACTTACATGGAAACATGGGATGAGAACAGAGTGAAGTCTCTCAGAGTAGTTAAATTGTATTCCTTTCTGGAAACTCGAATGAAAGCCTCTTAGATTAATTCATAACTATTAATTATGATAAAGTTATTAAGGTTAAAGTTTCTTAGAACACTTGTAGATATCATTTATACAGATAGCGAGTCCCCAGTTAACACAGATAATTGGATTTTGGAGATATATACACTAATTTGGGGGCAGGGTAGGTCGTTGCAGAAGAAAATGGAAACACAAGGAAAGGAATCGTGTTAAACTTATCATCCAAGAGGAAGGCCAGCCGTACAGAACTCAGATTTTTAATGAACTGTAAGTGCCCTCAGAGAAATGGCAAATAGATGAAGTATTTTGACTAGAGTAAGTCACATAATTAAGAGATTATTTGTAACAGACCCAGCCAACTACAGGGTATTCAAAGCAAAAACAAAACAAAACAAAACAAAACAAAAACCTTCCAGATCAGATAGCATGAAAATGAAGAGAACTTCCATTATGCCTTGCATAAGAGATGTCTAATGATTTCTTTGTAAATTCTGACTCGAGTAAGTCCCAAACAAGAGGCAAAATGTCTGAGTGGTTTCCAAATGCTATAAATGAAGTTAAATGGGAACATACGGTTAGCATTTCTATAGGACTCTGTGTTTGCCAAAAGATTTATAATCACTTGTTCCTCAATATTCATAACATCCCTCTAAAGTGGAATTTCCCATACTGGGACTGGGAGGCCTTGGGGATGGTGGAGGAATTCCGAGAGGGTCATGGGGATTGGAGCTGTAGTATTTCAAACAGCTGTCTGGTGGTGATGGAAAATTGCGGCTGGAGAAGGGAGGTAGGGAGCTCCCAGCACCCTGCATTCCCCAGGCAAGTCCCCTTCTGAGACCTGGGGCCCCTTGTCAGGACCAGGCTTGCTTCGTTGCAGAAATCCTAGGATTTTTTTCCCATTTTCCTGTCCTCGAGGTGGGACCAGCTCACTCTCTAGGATCCGGGGAGTGTGGTACAGTAGAGGCTATAGGGCCCTATGTTTGAATCCCAGTTTTGGTCCTAGCTCGATAGATGATGACTCTGGCAAGTTTCTTACCTTCTCTGAGCCTTAGGTATGACATCTGCAATATGTTAGATAATCAGTGATATTGTGCAGAGTTGTTACAAAGAGTGAATAAGATACCACACTGAACACATTGTAGGCACCCACGGATTAGTAGTTATATATTCCCATTGTCTTTCCAAGTGCTTCTTTGATGTTTTAGAAAACAAACACAAGAATCTTTTCATTTGGAGAACTGTCTTCTGAATCTCTCTGATGAAAACAAATATGAGATACATGCATATGCAACCATAAAAATACATGAGAGCCAGGTGTGGTGGCACACGCCTGTAATCCCAGCACTTTGGGAGGCTGAGGCAGGAGGATTGCTTGAGGCCAGGAGTTTGAGACCAGCCTGGGTAATATAATGAGACCGTCTTTAAAAACAAAATTGAAAAAAAAATTAGCTGGACATGTGGGCATGCATCTGTAGTCCCAGCTACTCAGCTGGGGCAGGAGGATCACTTGAGCCTAGGAGTTCAAGGCTGCAGTGAGCTACAATTGAGCCACCGTGCTCCAGCCTGGGTGACAGAGTGAGACCTCATCCCTTAAATAAATAAGATCACAAATATTTCAATATATAATACATTGCTGTAAAGCTTTCTAAACCTTATTGCTTCCAACTGCCTTGCTGAGACAGGTCAGGTCACTGGAAACCCTATTTGACCTGTGTCCCTGGACACAGAAGCTGGTGACTTTTATTTGCCAGGATGGCCTATCTTCCTAAATGATGTAATCAAAATATGATAATTTTGTTTTTAAAGGAAAATAGAGACTCTTTGTCTCAAATAGGAAACTTACACCTTTGGGTGTGTTGATGGCCATTGCATCAGGACTCTGCCCTTTGCAGAAGTTACCCTATTCTGGAAATTTCTTCACACTTTTATTTTTCATGTCTTAGTCTTTAAATTGGATTAAAGGAGGGGGTTGATGCTGAAGAATTCAATGGTGGTGGTAACAATGGTGGCACTTAGAGATCAACTGTAGTCTTTTACTGTGAATCATCACTATTCTAAAGAGAAGTGATGTCTGATCACAGTTCCAGAAAACTGAGGGATTCAATGACTTGGATATTCAGCAATGATTACAAAGTTTATTATTTATTGTGTTGGCCAGACAGAGGGAGGAAAGAGATTTCCCTGTGTGCGGCCCTGCAACTGCCAGTCTGCAGAAGGAGAAGCCAAACTAAATGTTTTCTCTTACTCAGACAACTCTATGTGTAAGGAGAATTTCTGCTAGTTTAGAATCCAGCCCCGGGGGCACCGGGCCCCCACCACCCCAAACATCTTACAAATAGCTAATTCAGAAAGATCACACCTCACTCAAAGATGGGTGAGTGGTAATCAAAAAGGAACAAGCACAGTATCTATACAAGAGAAAAGGATGAATGAAATAAGAAAAACAAAGTAGAGCTTAAAAAGATTTGCTAGAAAATATTGCCATAAAACAGATGAAATTTGTGATCCAACATACTGTCATGAATTTAAAAAGATAAAAACAACTTAATGAATTGATCCAGGGGCTCAGAAAAAAAAGATATATAATAGTTCAGGAAATACTTAGCAAGACAACAGGAGATAAAACACAAGCAGGCAGAACCTGGCAAAGATGCCTAGAAATAAAGACCACAGTGGGAGCATCAGAAATGAGCTAGATTCTGCTAGAAACATGCCAAGTGCTCACAGGATGGAAGTGAGGAAAATTAATGAAATTCAATGGAAATGAACAAAAGTTTATAACATGAATACAATAGATATGAAGGGCAAATAGTAGATAAAATATACCTGAAATATACCAGAAAACTGAAAGTGTGAAATAAGAATAAAGCACTATTTTAATAAATATAAATTTAAAACATTCCCTATGTAAAAGGCTAGACCATTCAAACTGAAAGGGGCAGGAAAAATTAACACATAATGATCAACATTGAGACATATCCTTAAAAAGTTACTGAATTTTAAAGATACAAAGAATTCTTTGGACTTTCTGGTAGCAAGATCAGGTCACCCTGAAAAAAAAACCAGGCTTGTCATGGGCTTCACTATAGCAACACTCAGAGCTAAAAGAGATTTGAACAATGTCTAGAATGCATGACCACAGAATTTTACACCTAGCCAAACTGTTGTCACATCAAAAAGCAGAAGACAAACATTTTGGATATATAAAAACTGAGAAAATTAAGTCCATTTATGAGACTTTAGTTTCCTGTTATTATGGTTGTTAGTGCAAATCAACACAAAATAATGTAATTAATAAACTAAATTTAATTGACATATACTGAATGTTACACCTTTAAAACAAAATATTCTTTTCCAAGTACACTTGGAATAGTCACAAAAATTGATCATACATAAGGTCACAAAAAACACTTCACCAAATTCCAAAAATAAGAATAAGTACAGAAAAACTTCATGAGTTATAAAGCAATTTCATTTAGTAGTTAATAATAAAACTAGGGGAAAAAAGAAAAATTCTGGCATCTTGAAATGCTAAAATATTCTTTCATATGCAACTGTACCTTTAGGGATATATTTGAATAATATCTTAAAAATGAAAATAATTATGCTAGTACCTGTCAGAACCTATGGAATAGAGTTAAAGCAGAACTCTGGGGAAAATATTAAAGGCTTAATATTTATATCAATATAACACAGAAATAAAGCATCTAGATATAACTTTTTCAAAAGTAAAAACTTAACAAAAATATAAATTATATAGAAAACAATATTGAAATGCTAACGAGAAAAAAAAATTGAAGAAATGAAGAGACATACCATATTCTTAAATAGGAAGACTTAAAAAGAAATTCAACTTTCTCTAAGGAAATCTATAAATGGAATGTGAAAGCCAATAAAAATACAGGATTTTTAAGAGCTAGATAAGCTGTTACTAAACTTATAAGAAAAACCACAGACATTATTCCATTTCTGGTAATAGTGGGCTCAAATATTTAGATTAACCCTTCCATTGAAAATAATAGAAGTTGGAATAAAATGTTAAAAAAATCCTTCTTAAAAGTACTGAGAAGCTAACAAGAGAACAAGATTTTGCCCTGAACACATGCATTGACCAGCTGTGGTTTTTTCAATAGACACTCAGGAGGAAGAAGACAGAAGTGAAAGGCTAGGACTCACCCAAAGTAGAAAGAGGGTCTCACGGGAGACCCCTGTCCCACACTGGGCTGCGACTCCCAAGGACTCAACTCTCCGGTTCGGGGTGAACCAGAGGTAGAGCTGCTCTGCATACACAATTCAATAACTTTCCCTCTTTCTTCCTGCAAAATCTTTGCAAATGTGTTTTAAACCTGCTGACTTGCATAGTCACCTTTATTTATGCTTCTACTAGGCTCAAATTCTGCCAGTCGGAGGCTCATTCACAAGCTTTGATCTGCCACATTGACACCCTGTCAGTGCTTCTCCTGTGGCTGTAGTATTATTCCTTTTCACTGTCTCCTGGGGGCTCTCTCATCCTGTGCGAAGAAGCTGCTCGGGATGCCCACTTTGTGGCCAGCACTGCCAGTGGCCCCTCAGGGCTCTGCCTCCTTCTCTGTCTCCTTCCTGGGGGCCCTCTCTCCTGGCACTCTTGCTTGCCCCTGTGGTTTCACGTGGCATTTGTAAGGCACCCAGATCTGCAAATCCAAAGCACCCTTTCCCTGTGAATTTTCCCTGTAATTTTAGTTTTTAATTATAAACGGTTTTTAACCCAATCTTCAAAGTCCATTGCAAATGCTCCTGTGCATGAAGCCTGCGTTCCTCCTGCAGGGGGTTGGTTGTGTCAGCCGCCTCCCTCTGAGTGCTCCCTCCTGTGTCTTCAGTGGGGGCGATATCGCCCCGCAGGGGGCAAAATGGGTTCTTGGAGGGGAGGAGGGGAAGGGGGGAAATTCTACTCTTTATTTTACAAAGCTCAGATCTATATACAGTATGTCAACAGATAGACAGTATATCTGATGTCAAAATTTCCTGGGGACAGAGCAATTAGGGAAAAAAATCTGGACAGCCTTCGTATTAAGGGGTAATCGTGAAAAGAAGGTTGAGAAACAGCACTCTGGGCATTCCCACCAGGATGTGAAGGAGACACGCCCAACCCAGTGTGTTCAAGACCAAATGCGCTCCCCTTCCTCATCTCCTTCGGGATTCCACAACCTGTGCCTCTCACAGGCTTGTCACAGCTGATGCTGTTGACTGTCACCCAGTGCCCGTGCTGGGGTCCTCAGTCACAGCTGATGCACTCCTGTATCTAATCCCACCAAGCTTTCCAGACTGTGCTCCCACCATCTCTGCAGTGCCTGTCCCTCATGCCACACCAGTCCCCGAGGGCCAGGTCATCTCTCCCCTGGGCCACTGCAACGGCCCTCTAAATGGTTTTCACTCCCTCCCTACTCCAATCTATCTGTCACTCTGCCGCTAGAGAGAACTTTCTAGAACACAAACCGGTGATTTAATTTTTACATATTTGAAGTTCTGTTTCTGTTTACTTCAAATATAAAGTCGCTAGAGGAAAAGACAAGTCCTGCATCAGTTTTCCAGACTCATGTCCTGCATTCTTGTACAGTCAAGTTCTATTCCAATGCAATCGACTGTGTGCTTTCCCCAGAATTCGTTCTATACTGTCATCATATCTGTCATTTTTGTAGCAAATCTTCTGAGAATTCCTTTCTCTACTCTTTTTACTCAAACTCCTATTCCTACCTCAAAGGCCGGCTCACATGTTGACCCCTTCTGTTGAGTCTCCCCTCACATGATTTCAGGAAGAAACACTTGCTTCTTTCTTTGTGCCTCTACAGCACAGTGGGCATGTTTCTGTGACAGCGAACACACCACCCTGTTTTTCAGTTGGCCCCTTACTAGGCTGTGAGTTTGCAGGGCAACGATACCTATCACATCAACACAGTTTTTGAGAAAAATACTCTTATTTGTAAGGCGTTGTGCTGGGCGTCGTAGTAGCAGCAGTGAATGAATGAGACTTGTCTCCATGAAGTTTAAAATGGGGGGTGGGGAAGACAGATACTCAGCAAGTTAATTTAACAAATGATCATTTAAACACTGTGTGAAAAGTGCTACAAGGGAAATACACGGGATGCCATGAGAAAAAGAACAAGGAAATCCTCCTGCGCCTAAAGGAGTTGAGACAGCTTCCCCGGAGGAAAGACCTTTAAACCAAGACCGCCGTGAGCTCGCCAGGTGCAGAATGTATTCCAGGTGAGTATATTTCAGGTGGTGGGAATAGCACAGGCGCTCACCCTATGATAAGAAAGAGCCTGCGATCACTGCAGACCGGAATAACAAAACGAACAAACCAATGTGCAATAAACGATGGGTCTGGAGCCCAGGGAGTGGGTGTAGGGTGAGACCACTCATGGATTTAGGATGCAGGAAGTCACTTGCTTCATCTGAAGGGAATCTTCATATTCCTCCTCTGCTTCCTGGTGCCACACAAACAGACCACAGGCTGGATCTGTGTGGTAATGCTTTGTCGTTTTTGTCATATTACCTGACTCTGAAGTATTTTTTTCTATGACCAAAAAAAAAAAGGGCCAGAATTTCTGGTAGAAATAGATGATTCATGCTCGGCACCTTCTAGAAACACTCCAATTTCATTATGTGTTATTTTGAGAGCTCTCCGTTTAACACAGATGACTAACGGCCATGCAAAGTGTGGTTTTTCAGGATACGACATTGAAGCCTGGTACTCAGGTAACGTGGCCCCAAATTGGATAAGAGCATTTCACTGTACCGGAAACTCTGGGGTTAAGTCACAGGGTTATGAATGTACAGCAAAGAAATATGGAAACAATGTGCTCTCCTCTGTGACTGGGCCACTCACGGGCTCTTGGGCAGCTTCGGGGGTAGCGGCCCCTCTGGGGGTAGCTTTCCTGCTGCACGGCATGTGTCTGGGGGCACTGGAGGGCCCACTGTGCTTCCCACACTGGAGTCCTTTGAGTGTTGCAGGTACAGATGGGATCGAGAGCGTTTGTCAAAATAAGCCAGCCCCAGGTTCAAGGACTCACGTGTGCATGGTGCTAGCCGCAAGCATGGGTCATGGAGCAGGTCTGTAGATGGATGTAACAAGAGAGGGGAAGCCTAAAAATAACAGTTCCATGGAAGGGTGGAGCTCCAGGCTGGTGTCGTGTCAGACCTGGCTGCTGTTTCTGAAAATTGCCCCAGTTAAAGCAGCAAGTGGAATGATGGCTGCAGACACGTGGCCCCTTGGGAGAGGTGTAGCAGGCGTCCACTGATTGGGGACTTCAGGGTCATGAAGGCCTCCTTGTCACTTATATGGATTTTCAGGCATCAGCTTCAGGGAATGAGAGCCCCACATCTTTAGGTAAAGACTTTGGTCCCCAATAAATCAGAAGGACAACACATTAGACTAATTGTCAATGATACAGTCAAAGGTTGCTGGAGCTACAAGATGCTCAGACTGTTTTCTTTTACTTTCTTTCTTTCCCCCACTGTTCCATATACTCCATGGGGGCCAGGACCCTGTTTGTCCTGTTTTCAATTCCATCCTCAGTGTCTAGCACAGAGTAGGAGCTAAATAAATATTTGCTTAAGGAAAAATGGAAGGAATGTATCTCTCTCAGCCCTCCTAGTTTGCAGGCAAGGAAACTGAGCAGGGAGCAGAAATTTGCCCAGCTCATTCAACCAGTAAGGAGGGGTGGGGAGAAGCCGGTCTGTGACTCCCCACTCGGGGCTCTCTCCACTCCAGCAAGCTGGTCACATGACTCAGTGGCCAGAACTGTACTGTTGAGAGCAAGAAGACCAAACATGAGGCTGCCGGCCACTAGCTTGGGGAAGACGGTAAGAGGGGTTCCTGGGGGGGTTCCGAAATAGTGAGCTTAGCGGGGAGGAGGCTGCAAACACAAAGCGTGCCTCTGCCCAGCAAAGTCCCGAGAGCACAGAGGTGCTTCTTTCTTAGCCTGCTGTGTTTGCCTAAATTTGTTTTTAATAAAACCTCAGGGAAAAGCACAAGCTCCTGGAGTGGCAGAGGCCGATGGCCTGCCATCTGCTCGGGCCCACTGACTTCACCTTACGATGTTCATGACCGCGGGCTATTCTACGGTCAGTAACACTGATTGTGTGTGTGCTCTCGTGTGTTTGGGTTTGTTCTTTTAATAATAAGACACAAGTTTATGTCTGAATGTTGGCAAGGAGCCATAAAGAAGAGCATCCAAACTAAGAGGAGAGGAGCCAGACTGGCGAGTGGGCCGGCTGGGCAGGAGAAGCCAGGTACCGCACTTGGCCCTCGGTTGCCCTGGATGCAAAGGTCTCAAGTTCACTGTGGGGGGAGTGGAGGGGCTTGAAGGAATCCCAGTGTATACAAAAATGGTCATTTTTGAAGCAGTTTGCATTTAGTCTTGTGTTAAAAACTCTCTGGTTTCGAACTCCTGACCTTGAGTGATCCTTCCGCCTCGGCCTCCCAGAGAGCTAGGATTACAGGCTTAAAAACTCTCTGAAGTGCAAGGCCACTGCTAGGGTGCCACAGTCACAGAGCAGCAGGGAGAGGCAGGGCAGGAGTGGAGCGCAGGGACAGGCACGGGGCGCTCATCTGGGGCTCCTGGCCCCACAGCCCTCCAGGCACCTAACGAGGGAGCAGAGCCCTGCCTGGCTGGTGGTCCAAGTGCCAGAATAGATGGATTCTACTTCTGTTGCCACCCAATGGGATGCCAGGCTTTGACTTTGAGTCATTAAAGACTGTTCCTAAAGGAGGGTCCGAGCTCACAAGTCTGGAGGCAGCTCCGGACTTCGCTTAGGCCTGGTTTACTAGCTGGGCATGAGAACAGCACTAGATGTTGTATTACAGTTGTGCACTCTTATGGGATACTTTCCAAGGCCCCCAGGGGATGCTCCAAACCTCGAATAGTACTGAACCCTACATATATGTGTTTTCTGATCTGATCACTGAGATGACTACTGAATGACCAGGGGCCGGGAGCCTCTACAGTGTGGATACACTGGACAAAAGTATGAGTCATGACCCATGCAGGATGGCAAGAGATGTCATCACACTGCTCAGAATGGTATGCAATTTAAAACTGATGAATTGTTTATTTCTGGAATTTTCCATTTAATATTTTCAGACCATGGTTGACTGAAGGTAACGGAAACCTCTGAAAGCAAAACCTTAGAAAAGGGGACACTACTGTGCAGGTTCACATTGAATCGATCTGCCTGCTGTGGTTCGAATGTCTGTAGCCCCTCCAGAATTTGTGTTGAGACTTCATCCCCAGTGCAACAGTATTAAGAGATGGGGCCCTTAGGAGGTGGTTAGACCCTGAGTGCTCTGCCCTCCTGGATGGGATTAGTGCTTTATGAAAGGGCTGGAGGGAACCAGCTAGGTCCTTTCACCCTTTCCTTTCTCTGCCATGTGAGGACACAGCAATAAGGCACCATCGTGGAAGCAGAGACAGCCCTCACCACACACAGACTCTGCTGGTGTCTTGACCTTGGACTTCCCAGCCTCCAGAACTATGAGAAATAAATTTCTGTTGTTTATGAATTACTCAGTCTCTACGGTATTTTGTTATAGCAGTATGAATGGACTAAGACACCATGTCAGTCTCTGTATTTGGGCATAGATTTTAACAATTATTTGAAAATATATGCTTTTTTGATCAACCTACAGAATGGAAAAACCCACAGAAATGGACTTACCTGGAACATTGTAGCCAGAGCAAGTTCTAGACAATGGTGCTCAAACAGCTTGTAGGATTGCAACTTAGAGGTTAGTGAAGCTCTATCAGGTTAAGTAGGGTGAGGCTGGTTAAAGAATATCAATAAAATGAAAGTAGTTTAGATAATTTCTGGAATTTTAATTAAGAAAAAGTAATGATCTTCTGATTGTCAAGGATATGATGGAGGCTGAGAGGCATATTTATTTGGAATCCAGATTGTCAGAACTCCCACACAAACTTCAAGGATGCAGGGGGTTTTCATTTTTGTTTAAAAAAACAATTTCAGCATAAGAACATATTGTAAACACATAATGAATAAGGATGTCCTTGACTGTACTGGTAATGATGATGCTGACTGAGAAAAAGTAAAAAAAAAAAAAAAATAAAGGAAGCAGAAAAAATGAAAGCAATTCTGACAGCAGTTCAGATGGGCAAGCTACATAAATTAGTCAGTTTCCTTATCAGAGATTTACATGTTAAAACCACTTGATATAACCCAGCAGGAAATTGAACAAGTGATTCTATGTCCAGACTTGGAAACAAAAATAACCACTCAGGGCCTGCACACATTAGTTTGTTCAAACTTGTGCCGATAAAACTCTTTTTGGCCACAGCCATGGTGTGCAGTTATGAGAGGGGAGGGTTTGGCTGGAGGATGATTGACACTGAAACAATCGCAAACGCTTAATATAGGAAAACATGTTGGGTGGAAGTCTCAGCTGGTACGTGGGAGCCACTTGGATGATGCGGAGCGTGAGATACTGCATAGGATTTAGCATCCATCGTTCATGGTGAATAAAAAGGAAAACCCACTACATCAGCTCTGTGAAACACGTCCAGCCTCTGGCTCGCTGACACCCCTACAGCCAATACACATAGCACTGGTCACACTCACACAAAAATATTTCACATTCTCCTTTTAAATTTGTACCCATTCCAGAGTTTCTTAGTGTTTCCCCGGGAATGAGAACAGTTTTGAAATTTCTGACTTGTCACCTTGGGGACAAGCAGACATCTGCCTGTCCAACCCTTGCAGCCAAGACCCCAAGGCTCCCCTAGCAGACCTCAGACGCCTGTCCAAACAGTCTCTCTCTGGTCTCCAAGAGTTCCCGTGCATACCACATGCATGTTCTATTTATATGTTTCTTTGTCCTGAAACAAGATTTGGCCCCATTGTGTGGGAGCCACACCAGAAAAGAAAAACAAAGTCCATCCACGGAGAGAAAATGGAGATTGTGGGAGCTCGGAGAAATTTACATACTTTGTTCATTCCGTTTTCTGGTGATGTCAGAGTCAAAGAATATGCCTTTTTAAAAAATCACACTCACACACACCCACACACACACACACACACATTAAAAAATGCTGGGACTCACCAGCTCTGTCCATCAAGTGGATTGTCATTAAAAGGAGAAATGTAAACACTCCCTGCCTGTTCCTCCACCCCTCCTATTTCCCCCATCAGCTCCTAAAGAACCTAACAAATGAGTCCGGACTCCATTTGGACAGAATTAAGGGCCTGTCTGCAAAAGGGTGAGGGGTATTGATGGAGACGGGGTTGCGGAGAGAAGCAGGAGTGGGAATGTGGTACTTGAGTCTGGGTGACCGGCCCTGGCGTTTTACAGAGGTACCGAGAAGGGTCCCCTAACACTTTACAGATCGGGATAATGTGTGGGGAAATCGACGTTTCTGCCACAGGGCTCTGGCTGCCCTGCTAACCGCTTTCTTTCTCCCTGCTGGTAAAAGTGCAGGAGAAAAGGGTTAAATAAATGTTTGTGATATGATAAGGTGCTTGTTTATCCAAGGAATGACAGATTATTGGCTCCAAAGGCAGCCCTGAAAAATAGTACAAAGGAACTGGCTCTCCCCTCACGGATGATGTGATTTCCTCCTAAGATTCTGCTCTTTCCTAGGAACAATCTGCTCTGGGAATTAGGAAGGATGATTTCCCTTCAGCGGAGACGGACAGCATTGGCGCTGAGGGCTGGAGCCCCAGGGGCCCACTGGGAACTGGGGCGGGCTTGTCTTGGGGAAGGGTTTTTCTCTCACTGCTCTCGTGTGGGGCTTCCAGCATCCGAGAGCCCTGCTCACCGCCCAGCGAGGCTGCGGGGCAGGCGGCCTCCTGCCGCTCCCCAGAGCATGGGAAAAGGACTTACTCATTCAGGAGGGGGATTTCTTCTCCAGAAAATCCTGGTACCAGGTTGGCTTCTAGCCACAGAATGATGTGTCCATCCCATAACCATTCTGACACCCCATGAAAACATGTGCCCAGGATCACACGCACATCTGTGTACTTCTGCACCACGCTCTCAGCCCCATGAGCTTTCTCCCGTTGAGCGATAGTGATTTCATGGCTAGTCCTGGGGAATTCACCCCCAGATCCGCAAGCAGTGAGGCTTTCACCTAAAGTCTGTGTGCCTTTCCTGGGAGGAAACACCAGTGGCTGGCAACCCTAAGAATCTCATAGAGGTCCAGCTAGGAACCAGCTAGGAACCAGCCAGCCCCAAGAGGCTGCGACAACTTGCTGCGCACTTTGAGTTGTTCGGTCCTTGTCCCACTCCAAAAGCTGCTGCAAGCTGGCTCCTGCCTGCAGAGCAGGGGTTCTGAGCCCAGCATGCTTCACCAGAACTCTTCCTTCCCCTCTCCCGGCCTTCCCCTGGCGTGCCACAGAGAGGTCATTCACATACTTGCTGAGTAGAAGGATTCGTGCAAGATGTTTGGCATAGTTCTCATTTGAAAAGAACGCAATGCCAAAATAAAACACCAAGGAAAACAAAAGTTGTGATTTAACTGCTGTTTTTCCAGGATCCCGGCAACTACTGTGTGGTTTTCACAATAGCCCTCCAGCCTTATCAGCCGATGGGCTCGTCTGCAAGGCACAAGGCACCAGCCTGGGGAACCCGGGGCCCTCCAGACATGATGACTAAGATTTGAGCTGACGGCAGGGACCTTATCAAATATCCACGTTTGGGCTATTTTTATTATTGCATTCAGTACTAATAGGGCTTGTTGAGTATACGCAGCCATGTGCTCATTCTTGAACTACACAAGATAAGATCCTTGTCCAGAGGAGCTTACTGCCTGACTTTTGTAAAAACCAGATGGCAGAAAATGGTTTCCCTCTGCCCATCAGCAGTGATTGAGGGGGTGGAGAGGAGAAGGGGTGCAGTCAACTCATAACTCTCCCAGGGTGGGACCTCTGCTTTGGCATTTATCCCATGTGACGTTTCAATCATGGACCTCCATCATCTGCTACTCCAAAAGCTGCATCTCCAGGGGGCTCTGAGAATTCAAGCTAATTTGAGTATCAGCTTAATTAAAGCATAATTAGATTATAAAAATATTAGATCATCATAAAGCACCAAACACAGACAGACACACTCACATACATACCCACAAATATATCATGGATTTTGGAACTAGGCATAAATGACATTTGTACTACCAGTAGGACATGAGGAAGTGTAGATTGTACCTATTGTGGTTGGCCACATCTGAATCACACGCTGTGATGCTGGACTAGGAAGTACCAGCAGGACACCCAAGCAAGTCCATCAAGTCTCTGGGACAGCTTTCGTGTGGGTCTGTCCTGGCTGGGAAACATGCCAGAGAGCTGTGGGAACAGATCCCTCAACCTGCACATCAGCACCACTGCCCCTGGAAGAGCTTCCCTGCAGGTGAACATGTCAGTGACCTTGTGTTTCAGGGTAGCTCCTTAACTCTTCAAGCCATTTGCAACTGTGTGGGTTTCCTTGTAGAACAAAAATCTACTTTTTATGACATGAGAACAATCTTACCAAAGGGGCACACACTGGTTAAACTCCATTATTGAGGCAAGTGTGCGTTACTTGGTACGTGGTTTTGTCTTCATCTGGCGTCTCTGAAAGCAGACCCTGAGACTGGAATTCAAGTGGAAGCAGTGGATTGGGAGGTGATCTCAGGGAGCACCAGCCAGGCAGTGGGGAAAGAAACCAATGCAAGGTGTGTTAATGGGCAAGTCACTGCTGTGTGCAACTGGGACCCCATCCCACTGGGGCTATCTGGGAGATGGTGTAGGAGCATCCTGAGCTCTCCCTCCCTGGGGGCCAGGAAGCTAGGATGTTGATCCATGAGCTCCTCCTTGCCATTGGCCCAGGTTTAGTCCAGGGACATCAAACTGAGGACAAGCTTCTCCACCTGCAGCCACCACCACTATTGGCTGCCTCCACTGGGGCTACCACCAGCCTAGCCACTGGCAGCAAACTGGCCGCCCGCAGCAGCAGGGCCACTATGCATTCATAAGCACCCTAAGGACAGGCTATGCCACCCACAGCTGCCACCTGAGATGAAAGAACATGCTCCGCAGCTGTCTGCCTACAGCAGCTGCCACTGAGAACAACCCTGCCCTCTCCAGCAGTAGGCCACAGCACAGCCACTGCTGCCCCCACCCAGGCATTCTAGTGGGATTTGGGGATCACCCCACCCCTGCTTGCCATAGCCAGCACCCACATGTACCATTGGGGGGCTGAGGACAGGCTTGCCTGACCCAAACCCACCTCCCCCACAGTGCCTGAGCACACCATCCAGGGGCCTGGGGATCACATCCACCATCATTGGCACTGAGCACTCTTCCTGGGGGCCTGAGGACAGACACAGCCAACCTGCTGCTACCACCATAGCTGGCACCTAACCACACACAAAACCTGCAGGCCCATCTAGCCTGTTGAAACTACCACCAACACCAGTGTGGACTGCTTGGAAACCAAACAGTTGTCCTAACACTGCTACTGCTATTGCCCATGTCATGCCAACTGCCCAGGTATCCAAAGACACACTTACCCACCCAGCCCACTGCTGCCATTGCTGGCATCTGAGAAAGTCATCTGGAAGCTCAAGAATAAGCCTGCCTAGACCCACTAAGACCAATGCCAGCATATGCCATTCTAAGGCCTAAGGACAGACACATTTCACCCACTACTGCCACCATTGTGGCTGGAGAACTGGCCTACCTGGGGTCCCCATCCCCAATAAAACTTTACTGCAGGCTACATTAACAACTGCACCCTTAGCCACTGAAGAACTCACAGATACTACTGACAGTCTTTATAGCTGAAGGAATTATATAGAGACTATACTACTGCACACTCCCAGAAGCAAAGCCAAAGTGCCCTACCCATCCAACACTATAAATACGTCCTCAGGAAAAAGCCATCCCTGACAAAAGCAGGGATAGTGATTTCATGGCTAGACCTGGGGAATTCACCCCCAGATCCGCAAGCAATGAGGCTTTAAAAATATTGGAAAGAAGAGACTGTTACACCAGTTGCACAGATATCAATATAAGGACACCCCCACACACACACACACCCCACACACAAAACATTAAAAAGCAAGGAAATATGATACCACCAAAGGAAAAAAAATAATTCTCCAGCCACAGATTTCAATGAAAAAGAAATTTATGAAATCCCAGAAAAAGAATTCAAAATAATGATATTAAATAATGCCAGTGAGATAAAACAGAACTCACGAAAACAATACGAATAAATCATAAAAGCAATTCAGGATATGAATGAAAATTTTACCAAAGAGGTAGACATCATAAAAAAGAACCAAACAGAAATCCTAGAACTGAAGAATTTATTGAATACAATACAAAATGTATTCAAAAGCTTCAACAATAGACTAAATCAAGCAGAAGAAAGAATTTCATTTCAGAACTTTAAGATAGGACTTTTGAAATAACCCAGTCAGGCAAACAAAGAAAAAAGAATTTAAAAATATGAACAAAGCCTATCGATGTATGGAACAAAATAAAGTGACAAAAATTTCAAATTTTTGATGGTGCAGAAAGCAAAGAGAAAACCAAAGGTACAGAAAATGTACTTAATAAAATAATAACCAAAACCATCACAAGTCTAACAAAAGATTTAGACATACAACACAGGAAGCTCAGAGATCCCCAAATAGATATGATTCAAGAAGGTCTTCTCCACAGCATATTATAGCCAAACTGCAAGTCAAAGACAAAGAAATAATGCTAAAACAGGAAGAGAAAAGTGTCTAGCCACTTATAAGAAACCCCCAATAAGACTAACAGTGGATTTCTCAGCAAAAACTTTGCAGCCCAGGAGAGAACAGGATGATATATTCGAAGGGCTGAAAAAACAACTGTCGGCCAAGAATGCTATACCCAGTCAAGTTATCCTTCATAAATAAAGGAGAAAAGTCTTCCCCAAATGAGCAAAGCTGAGAAAATTTATCACCACCAGACTGGCCCTATAAGAAATGCTTAAGGGAGTCTTAACCTGGAAGCAAAAGGACACAATCTACCATCATGAAAACACAGGAAATATGAAACTCATTGGTAAAGCAAACACACAAATGAGGAAAAGAAAGGACTCAAACATTACTGCTACAGAAAACTACTAAATGACAATACTAAACAATAAGAGAGAAAAAAAAATAAAGGGTATACAAAACATCCAGAAAATAGTTAACAAAATGATAGGAATAAGTCCTCACATATCAATAATAACCTTATATGAAAATGGATTAAATTAAATGGGTTTTAAAAAGACCCAAATATATGCTACCTACAAGAAACTTATTTCCCCTATAAAGACACATATAGACTGAAAGTAAAGGGATGGAAAAAGATATTCTGTGCCAATGAAAACCAAAAGCAAGCAGGAGTGACTATACTTTTATAATGTAAAGTAGACTTTAAGTCAAAAACAGTGAAAAGAGACAAAGAAGGTAATTATATAATGATAAAGTCATCAAGTCGTCAAGAAGATATAATAATTCTAAATATATATGCACCAAACACTAGAACACTTAGATGTACAAAGCAAATATTATTAGATCTAAAGAGAGAGAAATAGGCTTCCAAACAATAATAGTAGGGGAATTCCGTACTCTACTCTGAACATTACACAGATCATCTAGACAGAAAATTAACAAAGAAACACTAGATTTAAACTGCACTTTAGACTGAATGGACATAACAGACATTTACAGAACATTTCATCCAACAGCTATCGAATACACATTATTTTTATGAGCACATGGAACACTCTCCAGGATAGACCATATGTTAGGACACAAAATTAAGTCTCAACTAATTTTTAAAAATCAAAATCATATCAAGTATCTTCTCAGGCCACAATGGAATAAAACCAGAAGACAATAACAAGAAGAACTTTGGAAACCATACAAATACATGGAAATTAAACAATATGCTCTTGAGTAACTATTAGGTCAAGAAAGAAATCAAGGAGGAAATAAAAAAAATTTCTTGAAACAGATGAAAACTGAAACACAGCATACCAAAACCTATGGGACACAGCAAAAGCAGTAATAAGAGGGGGTTTCACAGCGGTAAATGCCTACATCAAATAAGTAGAAAATTTCCAAATAAACAATCTAACAATGCACCTCAAAGAACTAGAAAAGCAAGAACAAACCAAATCTAAAATTAGAAAGAAAGAAATAATAAAGTTTAGAATAAAACTAAATGAAACAGAGACCAAAAATACAGCACAAAGAATCAACAAAATTAAAATCTGGGTTTTTTTGAAAAGATAAACAAAATTGATAAACTACTACCTAACCAAGAAAAAGAGAGAAGACCCAAATAAACAAAATCAGAAACAAAAAAAGAGACATTACAAATGATACCACAGAAATACAAAAGATTATTGGACACTATTATGAACAACTATACACCAACAAACTGAAAAGCTTAGAAGAAAGGGATAAAGTTCTGGACACAGATCCTACCAAGCTTGAATAAGGAAGAAATAGAAAATCTGAAGAGGCCAATAATGAGCAATGAGATTGAATTAGGAATAAAAAGTCCCCTAACAAGAAAAGCCCAGAAACAGATGGCTTTACTCTCAAACATACAAAGAAGCACTAACGCCAATTTTCCTCAAAATATTTTTAAAAATAAGATAGGAGGGAATCTTTTCTAACTCCCTCTACGAGGCCATCATCACCCTGATGTCCAAATCAGACAAGGACACAACAAAAAAAGAAAACTGCAGGCCAATTTCCCTGATGAATATAGATGCAAAAATTCTCAAAAAAATACTAGCAAACCAAATCCACAGTACCTCAAAAGATAATACACCATATCCAAGTGGATTTTACCCCAGGGATGCAAAGATGGTTTAACATACACAAATCAACAAATGTGATACATCACATCAACAAATTATGGACAAAAACCATATGATCATCTCAATATATATAGAAAAAACAAATAATACAATTCTTTTTGATAAAAACTCTCAGCAAACTAGGCACAGAAGGAACATACATCAACATAATAAAGGTCATATATGACAAATCCATTTGGTTAATATTATATTAAATGTGTAAACCTTGCAAGCCTTTGCTCTAAGAACCGGAACAAAACAAGGATGCCTACCATGGATTCCACCATTCCTAATCAACATAGTACTAAAAGCCCTAGCAATCGCACTACTAGGTATTTATCTAAAGGAAAGGGAATCAGTATATCAAAGGGATACCTGCACTTCCATGTTTACTGTAGCACTATTCACAATAGTAAAGATATGGAATCAACCTAAGTGTCCGTCAATGGATGAAGAAAATGTGGTATATACACAAAATGAAGTATTATTCAGCCATAAAAAAGAATAAAATTATGTCATTTGCAACCTTATGGATGGAACTGCAGTTCCTTATGTTGTGAAATCAGCCAGGCACAGAAAGAGAAAGATTGCATGTTCTTACTCATATGTGGTAGCCAAAACAGTTGATCTCATGGAGGTAGAAAGTAGAATGACAGATATCAGTGCTGGGAAGGGTGTGTGGTTAGGTGGGGTGGGTAAAGAGAGGTTGGTTACTAGGTACAAACATATAATTAGATAAAAGGAATAAATGCTAATGTTGAATAGCAGAGTAGGGTGACTATATTTAACCTCATGTATTGTGTATTTCATAATAGCTAGAAGAGAGGACTTGAAATGTTTTTAACATGTAGAAATGATAAATACTCAAGGTGACAGATATGCTAAATACCCCGACTTGATCATTATACATCCTATGCATGGAGCAAAATATCTCATGTACCTCATAAACACATACAAATATTATATATCAATAAAAAACTAGATTGTTTATAGTGTCATACAGGGTAGCCTACCTAGCCTCCACGTGGTGAAAATTGCACTGGGGTTGAGGGGCACAAAGGATGCCCACCAGCTCTGGGGCCCAGGGCAAGTCACCTTCTCTGGATGCCCAGTGCCTCCTTAGTCCAGTGAAGGAGTTGGAGCAGCAGGTAGGCCCAGTAGGAGGTCCCTCATGTGACTACCATGGCCTCATCACTGTGATTTTGATCAATGTCAGATACTGTCTGTCTTTTCACAGGACACAGCAAAGGGTGTCTTGGGAAGAACCTGGGAAAATGGTGCCTTTGATCCTCTTACAATCTACAGCGTGAGAAAGATCGTGGAACACCCCTGTGACATTCAACAATACTCATGCCAGGGAAGCAACAATGAACGACACACATGGTTCACTGGGGAAAGAGACAGATGGGTAAGCAGATTTAAACCCACTGTGACTGGGTTATGAAAGCGTTATACACCAAAACTGACTGGAGGTGGGTGTGCAGAGAAGAGGAACCAAGCAACACTTCCCAGAGAAGGGGTCAACTTGGCTGGACTGAGACTGCATTAGCTGAGTGCAGGACACGTTCAGAGGGGAAGGAAGAAAGAGAGGGGAGGGTGCTCTAGGGAAAGAGCACAAAACAGAAAAGACGTGAAGCCCTGAAAAGCTATGGGGAGTTTGGTGCTATTGAAGGACAAACGGAGACGTGGGAAGCTGGAGAAGTAGACAGGGTCCTATAGGGCATCGTGACTCATGCCAAGGGACCTGTGTTTTATTTCAGAGGTAGTGGGGAGCCACTGAATGGGTTATTTTTTAGGAGTAATAGAGTAAGTTTTGGATAAATCACTCTCCCCTATTATCTTAGAACAGTTCCAGAACTATCTTCTGAGAAAACTAGTTTTCTCACTTTTTTAAACTGCAAAACTAACACATGGGCATTGTAGAAACAGTGGAAAGTATACAAAAGCATGATCACTAAGAAAAAAATTACACATAAACTTATCATACAGAGACCATTACTAACAATATTTTGGAATTCATTCTTCCACTCTTTTCTGTATCCATATTTTAAAGTAGCTGTGATTACAAAGTATATATACTTTTAAAATATTTATTTAACAAATAAATATTATATCCATTTCCCATTTCTCTGAAAATGGTACCAGTAAGAAGCTTCCTGCCTGGTGTTCCTCCTGCTCTCCTCTGCCCCAATCTATTCTCAATGCAGAAGCCAAAGTAATTCTGTTAAAATATATAGAAAACTATAAATAACAATAAGAAAAGAACATATCCACCACCCAGAGTCCCACTGTTAACATTTTGGTGTATTTTTTTCCCAGTCTTATTTCCTGTAACTATTTTTAAATACCTTAGGTGACATGGAATAAAGTTGTTTTTTTTTTCATTTTCTTTTAGCATAATGTCAATTTTTAACAAGAAGTCAATTATATGAGCAAATATATATAAAGTACTCCCTAAAGCATATGCCATCCATACAATCATGCAAATAATCTAGGGCACCCCCACATCATATCAGGGGAGACCACTACAGAGCAGAAGACTTGGTCTACATTGCTTAGATCCACTTTAAAATTGTATTTTGGATTGTATTTTGGTGGTGCGTATTAAGCTTGTGTAAAGAGAGAGCATTTTTCATATAACATTTGCCGTCATATTTGCTTTAAGTATGTTATTGAGATCTTGTCCATTATACCAGGCAATGCCTCCTTTAAGAGGTCTCAAGAGAAACATTCTTCTCATATCTTATTGCTAAAAAAATGTTTTGTTTCTCCTTAACAGCATGATTTTAAAAAATCTTATTAGCAATGTAAACTAGGTAATTCATCTTACCTTCTTTTGATTGGCCACTGGGAAATTAGAGCTGAATTACTGGTTCCTTTTAGTCACCAGGTAGAATTTCACAGCACACGTGTTTGTGTCCTGAACTTTTATCTGACCATGTCTCACTCTATCCTTACTTTTTCTTTCTCCTGATCCTTGATATATACACTGCCCTGTGTGTGTGTTTGTGTGTGTCTACAGCTACGTGTATATGCGGATACTATGTGTACTTATGTATATGTGTGTGTACGTATATCCACACACACATAGTTTAAGCAATTCAGACCATAGTTATATATATCTACATACACATATATGCATATATACATGCATATCCACATCCACATATATTTTAAAAAGAACATATATATGCATATATTTCTATCTCTTATGGCTGCGATCTCCAACCCCTGAGCCACAGACTGGTACCAATCCGTGGCCTGTTAGGAACTGGGCCACACAGCAGGAGGTGAGCAGCAGACAGGTGAGCAAGTGAGAGAAACGTCATCTGCATTTATAGCTGCTCCCCATCGCTCGCATAACAGCCTGAGCTCAGCTTCCTGTCAGATCAGTGGCAGCATTAGAGTCTCATAGGAGCATGAACTCTACTATAAACTGTGCATGTGAGGAATCTAGGTTGTGACTCCCTATGAGAATCTAATGTCTGATGATCTGAGGTGGAGCTGAGGCGGTGATGGGAGCGGCTGTAAATACAGATTATCATTAGCAGAGAGGTTTGACTGCACAATAAATGTAACGTGCTTGAATCATCCTGAAACCATCACTCCACCCCCATCCATGGAAAAATTGTCTTCCTTGAAAACAGTCGCTGGTGCCAAAAAGGTTGGGGACCACTGTCTTATGGTATAAGAATTTTTCCCACATTTTTGGAATGAGAAAAAGCCTAAACAAGCAAATTGTTGTGCAGGTGTTTGGGGCAGGGAGACCAGTTAGAAACTGTGGCAATGTGACAGGCAATGCTAGTTTGAGCTGGGGTCATAGATGTTCACATGGGGAGAAGGAAATAGAACTGAGAAATGTCTATAATGCAGATACATCTTAACTTAATACCTTATTAGTTGGGGCAGGAAGAGAGATGACCTTTAGGTTTCAGGTTCAGACTGTAGTAGGTTCCCAGTGGGGGCAGGGACTAGTTTGGGAGGAAATATGAAGCCTCCATTTAGGGGCACATTGATTTGAAGGAAACTGTTCAGGACAGGCAGGTAGATATGTCCAAGCTTTGCTTACCACTGCTTTAGTTTCCATTTATGTGCATTTGCTCCCATTATTTTTCTCTGTTTGGAATACAGCCACCTCGGCCTCTAATACTGACCAAAACTTGGGCCATCTTTCAGGGCTCAGTTGACTTCTTACACTTCTGAGGGGCTTCGTTGTCCACTTCTTTCTTCTGACCTCCAGTGGCACTTGCTATGGGCATTATCTTTAAAGCAAAGACTTGAGGGACCTTATGTGGTTATTCCACTTGTTTTATCTCGTAGATGAACTTCATTCAACTAATATTTAGTGTAAGCCGTCCACACGCCCCGTGGTAGGTGATGGGCACAAAGATGACTCAGACATGGTCCTGGCCCTTGAAGAGCTAACTGTCCACTGGAAGAGGAGATGACAGAACATAAACAAGTTACTCTATGTTCCCAGAAGGCACACAAAGTCTGTTCTCTTTTTTATTGTCTATTCTCATGGTGGCTGGCTCAGGCTGCACACAGAGCCAAGCCTTGACAGATAGCACATCAACTGGCAGGTTATTAATCCAAGCTGGCAGAAGAGAAATTCCATAGCAAACTCTGGTGGATGAAATCTGATCTCTCTCTGAGCCACCAAAATTGCCTTCCTATACAGTGTGAATTGTAACCATATATGATACTTGTCCCTAAAATGTGGTTTTCCTCTGCATGACCATGTTAGGCTGTCCAGCTGTGCTCACACCCGAAAAGAGATAAAAGTTCTTAAGAGTAGCTCTCACATGGTAGCAATTTTTTGCTTTTGCAGGGTAGACTTGATTTTTCATGGCAGCCAAGAGGCATCCAGTTGTGGTAGGCAAAAACCTTTTTTATTCAGATACGTAATGTGTGAGCGTTGCAGAAAGAAGTAAGCTGTCAGTTGGAAAGAGTAATCTTCAGTTATTTTCTGGATCTGCCCTTAATTAACTGCTCAACTCAGGTAAGCCAGTAAACTGCTCCTGTTTCACGGCCCTAATATTCATAAAAGAAGATGGATAGAGAAGTGAGATTTCAGGACTTTTTATGTTTTTTTCCTTTTGATTTCTTTTATGTGATTTTCTTTTTCAATGTCTTTAGTTAGAATTTTCCCGAATGATAGTCACTCTGAGTGAGTTGTCTTGTGCTCTGGTTGTCAATGGGAAGATCTAGATGTGGAGACTATCAGCTTTATCTAAACTAGAAAAGAGTAGCCCCTGTAGTGCTATGTACTGTTAACAGCCGCCCTCAGCCAGTGACTTGCCAACCATTACACACACACACACACACACACACACACGTTTTTCTTTCTTTCTTTTTTTTCCTTTTTCACAGTACAGCTTTTATATCAGCCTTTAGTTAAGCTCACTTCTGACCATGCAGCTCTTTTAAAAAATCCTTTCAAGTCTCTTATAATTCAGATTTTAGCTGGGACAAACAACCATCAGCTTTAGAAGTTGGGCAATGTTTGGGTGTGTTGTCTTGGAGAAACTTTTCCCAACACGTAAGAATGCTTTAGTGAGATGTGCCGGGTGGCATCCTGACATCTCCAGGTTGCTGCCCTGCAGCTCCAGAGCATGGCCGTAAGAGTCCTTAATATGGTTGGAGAAAGCTTAGGCCATGAAACGTGGTCCTATTTCATGCTACTGATGAGTCTCGGGACAGGTTTGAGACCTCTCTAGACCTCCGTATCTTTACTTAAAACAATAAGGGGTTTCGATTAGATTCTTTTCAATTTCCTTTCTAGCTCTAACAGTTTATAACGTCTTGCAAACCATGTGTGTAGTGTGGGTATGTGTGTGATTTGTGGGCAATGGTTTTTTAAAGTTGCAAGCTCTTTTAGTTTTTGCAATAATGATAATGTCTGACCGTTCCTCACATTCTGAAAACAAATACCTTCTTGGCTTGTTTAGTCAACCATAGAATTGTGAAAAGCTCCCAGGCTTTGAAAGCAGAGAGACCCAGGTCCAAGTTTCACCACTGCCACATCTTAACTCTATGGCTCTGAGCATGCCACCCCTTAAGCTTCATTTACCTCCTCCATAAATTGGCCATTCCGATATCTCTGGTGTATGGTCTCTGTTGTGGTAAGTGACTGGCACAGGTGTTGGCACTAAGTTACATGTTTAATAAATGGTAGCTCCCATACTGTAATGTCTACAGACTTAATAAAGACATTTGGGTCATTAATCAAATGACTAATTGATGAAAAGTGCTGTCATTCTTTGGTTTATTTTACAAAAGTATGAAGTAACAAGTTCTTGTTTGGGAGACAGAAACAAAAACACAAACTCTACAGACTCAGTTTCTTCATTTATAAAATTAAGGGTGTACCAGATGATTTTTAGGGCCTCTCCACGAGTCTGTCATTTTTTTTATCTGGCACATAAACTGAATCTGGATGTAATTCCAAAGTAATTCAGGGGATAAATCCTAAAATGAAATTTTAAGTAATGACAGCATCATAGCAATACATTTAAGTATGACTGCTTTAGGAGACAATACTTATTTGGATGTGTGATTCAAGTCAGGTTATTTTAACATTATGTATTGAATGCCTACCTTGCTACATTCCAGTAAGTCTCTTGGTTAAATGTTGTAGCCACACCTTAGACATGTGGGAAGAACAGGAAAAGATAGCAGGAAGAGATGAAGACAACATTAGGTAGAAGGTCAGAACAAGGGCAAAGTGGTAGGCAAGGCTGGCTCTGTCTTCTCCCCAGTGAGACAATGACTTGCTTGCAGAGTGTACCTTAGTTTATGCAATGAACAGATTCCTGAAAGCAACTTAGAAGTATTTTCAAATTGAATCATGTCTTCAATAGAACATAGGCATGTTCTACGGAAACCACTCCCATGGTAAAACTTTTTGTAAAAAGAGATGTTATTCTCTGATTCTAAATCTATATTGGGTTTGCTTAAAGGAAAGTTCAACTCTAGTTCTTTTCCTGGAGAGGAAAATGATGTCACGCCACCCTGATGAGATCCCGGTGTGAGAACAGCTTGTCTGGCCTCCTGGGCTCTCTGGGGAAAGTAGACGGAGCTGAGGAATAGACACGTATTCCAGAACTGGACTTTGCATGGGCCCTTGGCCAAACTTGGCCCAATTTCTCAAGTGAGAGAAAGCACTTACCCAAGCTAAGTGCTGACTCAAAGCCAACTTGCTTTGGACACACTGTCCTCTGCCAGGCAGGCCAGCGCCCTCTCCCTGAGGCATTGCCGACGAGGGGAGGGAAATGCGGGGAGAGGAAGCTTTGCTCCTTCCCCCTTTGCTGCATAGCTCCAGCACTGCGAGGCTCTCATGATTGGGCTTAGGGGAAGGAAGGGGTGGAGAAGGCTGGCAAGTGGAAGGACAGGCAATGGGGCCACCCATGAAGACACAGGGAAAGCCAGGACAACCCAGAAGGGAGTCATCACCAAAGAAGAGAACAATCTGAATAAACTTGGGGATGAAAGGAAAGAAAAAGAAGGGTTCAGGAGAGCCTCATGAATAAGACGGGAAAGAAGGAGGAAGGGGAGAGTCCCGAGATGGAAAGTGAGCTGGGAAGACACAGAGGAGCTTGGGTCAAGTTCAGGGCACCTCCAGGTGTGATCCAGACCCCAAATTCAAACCTTCCAGATTTAGAAAAATGTCCTGTGGTTATTCTTCAATGGGAAGTTCAATGTGTACAGGTTTTTAAAAACTATTTCTTCTTTTCACGCTCCTGGAATTGCAAGGAATTTGGGCATGAGCTCCTTTTCCAGAAAGATTCACGATAGGATTTCTTCCTTTGCAGAGACTGTATTTGCAGGAGCAATTGAAACAGGAACCGCCTGCTAACATGGTGGTGGGGGTTGAGGAGAGGCTTGGAGAGGAGGAGGGATTAATATTCAAAATCAGGTTTGTGTTCAGTTTTGAAGTCACTGCTTTAGTTTCAATATAAATGTAAGGAATTTAAGAACTGTGTCATTGGTATATCAGGTTTAAATATCCAACACCCCCTGTTCCAGGGGGAGCACAAGTACATGGGACTCACAGGTAATTCAAATGTCCACTTCACTACTCGGCTTGTCAAAGCAGTTCTGGTAGAGAGTAAGACTGCTGGTAGGAATTTCAGTTCTTTTGCAGTACCTGTCTTCCTGGAAGTAGAATCATAAAGCAGAAAAATAAAGAGGAACAGAAGCAGTTGGTTTAAGTAACCTATGCATTATGTAAACCACCTTTGGGAGATAACCAAGGGTGAGAGTCAACATATTTAATTGCTAAGTCACAGGATTGACCAGTCAGAATCGGCCGTGGACATAAACAGCTCCAGAGAGAACACTTCCAGATGATTATTTTTCATTTAGCCGTTGGCACACTTGCAATTATGTACCTAATCATTTGGGGTCGTTTGTTTAATATCTGCCTTCCCCTGCAAACTGGAAGCCTATTGAAGGGTTTCCCTCACATGTTGTAGGTATTCAATAAATCTCTGTTATCTGACTGCAACGCTCTACCAGTGAACTAGATGGAAGACATCTCATCTCACTGTGTTGTGGCTAATTTAGAAGAAGTGGCCCAGAGTCGTGGAAAAGCCCTGACATGAGGACAGCCACTCTGCTCATGCCCCAGCTCTACTCTTCACTTGCTCTGTGACCTTGGATGAGTCACTTGCCCTCTCTGTGTTTCTGTCTCCTTTGCTATGACATGAAAGGATTGGGTTTGATGATCTCTGAGGCCAATCTCAGCGCTAGTACTCAGTGATTCAGCATGCCCAGAAAGTGGACAGGGGAGGTTGGTTTGTGACCAAAACAAAATATTAGGAACTGATAAAAACTGCCAAAGACCACTGAGAGGAAAAGTGGGAACAAGGCTTTGTGTGAAATATGCTTGGGTTGCACAATACAAGCGTTTCTTTTGTGAGCGAGGAAGGCCATAGGATATGCCTGCTTAATCTGCCACTGAGCTTCCCAGGCAGCTCTGGCCAAGCTAAAGATACCTATCACTCTTGTTCAAGGTCCATTTCCTACTGAGTTGTCACACTGTTGAATTATTGTTGAGTTGAAGTCCAAAAGGGGAAATATTTTGCAATCTAGAGTTGGACCCTGGAGCTATACAACAATGATTACTGATACAGATTTATTCAGAAACACCCAGAGCACCAGGGTCATACCGTGGAGCCTTTGTGCTTCCGTGTGCGGCTGTGGGCTCCCTCTGCTAGTGGGACTGAGGAGCCACAAACATTTTCCCAAACAAGCAAGTGAAAACATTTCATTTTGCCTCTTCCTGAACCATTTTTTAAAAATTTTTAATATGTATGAAATCAACTTTTTTTTTTAAAGAATCACAATAGTATTTATTTTTTTAAAATAAAATTTATTGTGTATACTTAAGGCATACAACATGATGTTATGGGATATATAGTTAGTAAAATGGTTACTATAGTGAAGAAAATTAACATATCCATCATCTCACATAGTTACCTATTTTTGTTGTTTTTGTGGCAAGAGTGGCTGAAGTCTACTTATTTAGCAGGAATCCCAAATGCAGTACAATTTTATTATAGTCCTGATGCTACACATTAGATCTTTAGGCTTGTTCATCCTTCATATCTGCTACATTGCATCCTCTGACCTATATCTCCCTATTTCTTCCCCTTTCCCCCACCCCCCAGTAACCACTGTTTTATTCTCTATCTCTGTGTATTTAGCTTTTTTTTTTTTTTGGTTAGATTCCACATATAAATACAATCATGCAATATTTTGCTTTCTGTGTCTGGCTTATTTCACTTAGCATAATACCCTCCAGGCCCCTCTATGTTGTAGCAAATGGCAGGATCTCCTTTTTTAAGGCTGAATAATATTCCATTGTGATATATATATATATATATATCTCACAGTTTCTTTTTATATATATGTGTGTGTGTGTGTGTATATACACACCACAGTTTCTTTATTTGTCCATCAATGGACACTTAGGTTGTTTCCTGTCTTGGTTATTCTAAATAATGTTGCAATGAACATGGGAGTGCAGATAGCTTTATGAGGCAGTGATCTCATCTCCCTTGGACATACACCCAGAAGAGGGATTGATGGGTCATATGGTAGTTCTAGTTTTAATTTCTTTAGGAACCTCCATACTGTTTTCCATGGGGCTGCGCCGATCTGCATTCCCACCAACAGTGCACAAGATTCCCTCTTCTCCACGCCCTTGCCAACATGTGTTAGCTCTTGCTTTTTGATGATAGCCATCCTAATGGGCATAAACAAAACTTTTTTAAAATAATTCAATTTAAACAGCACTTTAGGAGTAAGGCCTTATTTGTCTTCACAGAAGGAATAACATGTGTACTGAGTGAGAAGATGATATGCCCATAGATCCTGAATCTTAACACAGATGCTGGTATGACTATAGCCAACTTTTAAACTCCCACCATCCTCAGAGTCTATGATAGTGATGATAAAAAGAATTCTAGCATAACGTGTTCAAAGATCCCAGGACAGGCATTCAATAATCCCAGCTTTTCCGTCACTTGGGTGTATGCCACTGAGCAAGTCCTCGCCCCTCTGAGCCTCTGTTTGCTCCCCTGTGAACCGTTTATCCAGGTACCCAGAAGCTCTGGTTTCTGTGGAGAGCCTTAGAGGTCCAGGAGGGAGGAGGTGGGAAGAGAGAAGGACTGAGAAAGAGAAGGGGTTCTGGGTTCCCATAGCCAGAGCTCTGCTTTTGTCTTTTATATGTGTTCAGAGTCTGCATAAAATTCATTCAAGAAACGATTCTGCTGCCTATAAAGTATTTGAAAGCACAAGATTAGATGACTTCTAAAGACATTCTCAGTTCTTTTTTTAAAAAAAGTCCTCTGGGTTCATGTTCACATAAACTCATAAGCTCAGGTACACACACACATGCACGTGCACGTGCACACACACACGTACACACACCCTCTGCAATGTAAAAATGCAAGACTGGTTAACAGTCCATGAATCATGTTGAAAAAAGAATCTCAATGTCCCTCTCTCTGAATGCTCTGCTGTCCTCCGGAGGGTCCCCAGGCCCTGTTGGGAGTTGGGGAAGCACTGCATTTGACAGGGTCTTCAGCTAAAAATCAAGTCAGCTAAAGCTGAAGGGAAGCTCAGAGCCCATCTGTCCCCCTTAACTTGGCACATGAGGAATCTAAGTCCTGGAAAGGGGAGTGACTTGCCCAAGGCTATTTAGCCAGTGGGTGGCAGAGCTGCCACTAGGGGTCAGTTTTCTGAATCCCAGCCCTGTGTCCTTCCCACCACACCACACTCTTGAAAAGGAATGAAACTACCAATGGAATGACTGAATATCCTATCTTGATAGATCCCCAAATGAAAATATTTCTCCTCCATTTCTATGGTATGGGTAGAAATTTAGATCTATCAAGACCCTGAAAAAAAATTGCATGCACACACACACATGCACACACACAGGCACTTTGCCAAGGGGATAAGGGGTAATGAAACATCCTTGGCAAGTGGATACTTCAAAGCTTTAGAGAAGTTTATCTGAAGAAGACTTTGAATAGAGTGCAATGTTTTATGAGTTCTCCTAATCCCCAGTAAATGTGGCTTGCTGAATAAGCAGAAACATTTTTAATGACTGCTACAGAGTTATAGACACAGGTCTGTGATTGGTTATTAGACCTGGGTTTCCTGAGACCTTTAGTCTCCTGCACGCCAAGCCTGGCGGTAGAATTTGTATCTCTGCTGCTGGTTCTGAGCTAATGAATTTAGACAGCCCAAGGCTCTTTCTTCTGAAGGTTGGTGGCCAGTTACTGTTTACTCAGTCCTAGCACTGCTACTTCTACCACCACTAATTATCTCCACCTCTACCTACACCACTAGGAATGTCCCTTTAGCTCATTTTAGCCTCACAATACCCCTGGGAGGTGTGTCACATATGACTTCAGAATCCCTTCTTCAGGTGGGAAGTGGATGGTGTGCCAGCAATTGAGATGGGTTCAGTACGGTTCACAGAGTTCAAGCCAGGAAGGGGGCTCATGTCTGGGGAAGTTCAGAGGAGCCCAGTCATGGTGTGGGAGATGAGAAGTCTAGAGAAGGCAATGGCCTAAAGCCCCATGGTTCAAAATTCAGTGAAGGAGACTGAGATCAGGGCAAGCATCAGAGAGCTGAGGGACTGTCAGGGCATCAAAGCCAAGAAATCACATGTCACCTCAGGGCCGGTGGCTCTCCTAGCTCTGCTCTGTCTCTATTCTGGCCTCTTCTGCTTCTAGGGCCTCTGGGCAATTCCATTTCAGGCAGCAGCTTCAGTGGGGTTGGAATTTTAAGAATTTGTCCAGTAATTTGGAGCTTATTGTCTGTGGGAGGAATGAGTAAAACAGGGCATTTTCAGGGCAAGGCAAGATTTCAGACTCTAGGTTATAGATTCAAGAGCTGTGGCTTCCTGGGGTCTCTTTTAGGATGCACACTGGGGCCCTCAAACTTATCCTCTCTTTTACAGCAGCCCCAAGTGGAGTTCATGTCACATCTCATGTCTCATCGCCCTCCTGATAATTAAAACTCCTTTTTAGAAGATGGGAGTTTTCATTGTTATTTGACCACTGTGTAGACTCATGTGATATACCAAGGCAAGTCTATCATGGTTTAAACAAGCCCACCAAAAAACACAGGATAAGAACAGGTACCAAACACAGAGAGTGAAGCAAAGTAGAACTGAATTGCTATTGCCCCTACCTTCTGCATCAAAGGAAACAAAACAGGAATTGGGAAGAGTCAAGGGCAGGATGGACATGGTTTCTCTCAAGGCTAAATATGTGGAAAGGGGATGGATGGTGAAATCAAAATTCAGGAAGAAAAAAGACACATTTTTAAAAATGTTAAGTTTTCAAGGCCATTCATGTAGTATATCTAATTTTTATGAGTGGAAATTTAAAAAGAAAAATCACAAAAATGACATGTCTCTACCCAAAGTAAAAATGATTTGTGCCCTTTCTGATTTCTTCCATCCTCAGAACTGGTAAGTCTTTGTACTCTAAAATGGGGTGGGAAAAAAATAGCTGTGACTCATATCCCATGCTAAAAGCTTGAAGATTTTCAGGACAAGCAAAGGCTGTGGGAAGTCCCATAGCCCAGAAATAAAATGCAGACAAAGACTTTGGGAGTGAGAGGAGAGGCAGGGACTGCTGGAAGAAAGAGAGTTTTATGAAGAAGGGAAGCGAATCTACATAGAACACTTTTTAGTAGCCAAGGTGGATTTACACGAAGATACCCTTAATGGCAGGGCTCCACATTTGCAAATAAAACAAGGAGAATAGTGAGCCGAACTGAGAGACTACATTCAACTTTCTACTCCTCTAACATCTCACATTGGGAACTTTCTTAACACATTATGGTGACTAGGTTCTACCTAAGATATTTTAAGTGTGGATGTGGGGGATGACCTGGAAAGGTATCTCTTTTGTCACGAGAAGAGTCCAGAGGGTTTGGTAGATGTGCTGTAGTGAAATAAATGCATTGAGAATATGCTCCAAGGTCACCTACTTGTTCTATAGAGTCATTTAGTTCTATTTGGGGTTGGAAGGTAGAAACATTGATAATGTGTCAATTGTATTAGGAACCTACTGCTGTGTAACAAATTTTAAAATGTGACCCAAATCTATGCTGTCTACAGCAAACTCATTTCAAATATAATTATGTAGGCAGATTGACAGTAAAAGAATGGAATAAGTATATGCATAGGAAAGCAAAAGTGCCTATGTTACTATCAGATAAAGTAGATTTCGGAATAAAGGACATTACCAGAGATAGAGAAGGACATTATATAATGATAAAGGGTCAATCCACCAAGAAGACACAGCAATCTTAAATGTATATCTACCAAACAACAGAGTCACAAAAATATGTGAAGCAAAAACTGATAGAACAGAAAGAAGAAATAGACAAATCCACAATTATAGATGGAGGCTTTAATACCTCTCTCTACTCCACACAGCTCATCTGCCTTCTTTACGCACTTCCCTGCCTGTGTGGGTGTGGAGTTTGGGGGAGGGAGGGAGGGAGCATCTCCCTGCACAAGGCAGAGCCAATGTCTCAGCCTGCCGGCCAGCCAAACCCCACAGCAGACGCACTCCCTCTCTATTGTATATTTCCGACTCCCTGGGTTTTGCGGAAGATTATCTGATTCACCTTTGATTTTTGCCACCATTTTTTTCTTTTTCATTTCCCGGTGGTTCTCTGCAGGCTTGCGAAGCTGATTTTGTGGAAGTGCAGTTCACTGGTGTGTGATTATCCGCTTTCTTCACTTCCCACTCTGAGAGCAGAGAGCCAGAAGGTCACCCCTAATCCGGCATTTTTTTGACATCTCCCTCTCTCAATAATTGATGGAACAACTAGACAGAAAATCAGCAAGGATATATAATAAGTCAACATTATTAACCAATGGAATCTAACTGATGTTTATAGGATACCATCCAACAGCAACAGAATACACATTCTTTTCAAGTTCCTACATAACAATATCAAGATAGAGCATATTTAGGGCATAAAACAAAACTCAACAAATTTAAGAGTTGAAATCATTAAGAGCATGTTCTCTGACCACAACAGAATCAAACTAGAAATCAATAACAGAAACATAACAGGAAAATCCCCAACACTTGGGAATGAAACAACACACTTCTAAATAATCCATAGGTCAAAGAGGAAGTTGAAAGGAAGATTTAAAAATACATTCGACTGAAAGAAAATGAAAATACAATATGGCAAAATTTGTGAGACATAGCTAAAACAGTGATAAAAATGAACTTCATAGCGCTAAGCACATACATTAGAAAAGAAGAAAGATCTCAAATCAATAATCTAAGGTCCTATCTCAAAACCAAGAAAAATAAACTCAAAGCAAGAATAAAGAAGGAAATAATAAAGATAAAAGCAGAAATTTATGAAATCAGAAACAGAAAAACAGTAGAGAAAACCAACAAAGCAAAGGGCTGGTTCTTTGAAAAGATAAAATAAAATGGATAAATCTCTAACAAGACTGAGAAAGACAAAAGGTTTAAAATACAAATTACCAATATCAAGAGTGAAACAGAAGCTATCACTATAGATCCTTCAGACATCAAAAGGATTATAAGGGAATATTGTAAACAATTTTGCACAAATAAATTTGACAACTTAGACAAAATGGACAACTTTCTCAAAGAATATAAACTATCACACTCACCCAATATGAAATAAACAATTTAAATAGAAGTACAACTACTAAGAAATTGAATTCATAATTTATAAACCTCCAAGAGATAATCCAGATCAGATGGTTTCACTGGAAAATTTTACTAAATGTTTAAATAGAGTTAACACCAGTTCTACACAATCTTTTCTATAAAATAGAAGAAAAGGGAAGACTTTCTAATTCATTCTATGAAGCTACTATTACCCTGATTTTTTAAAAAAGACAAAAAACAGTATAAAAATAAAGAAAAAAGAGAAAACTACAGACTAATATCCCTTATAAATATAAATTCAAAAATCCTTAACAAAATATAAGTAGATAGAATTCAGCAATATATAAAACTTTATGCACATATTTATAATTATAAACCATTACAAAGTGGGTTTATGCTAGGAATGCATGAATGATTCAATATTTGAAAATCAAAAGTAATCAGTGTAATTCACTATGTTAATAGGCTAAAGAAAAAATAACATAATCATATTGATCCATGCAGAAAAAGGATTTGACAAAATTCTCTATTCATTTATCATAAAAGCACTCAGAACAGGAATAGAGAGATATTTTCTCAATTTGATAAAAAGCTTCCACAAAAAACCTACAGCTAACATTATACTTACAGTGAAAGACTGAATACTTTGCCTGTAAAATTAGGAATAAGGCAAAAATATCTACTTTCACCATCCTATTTGACATGTTGATGGATGTTGTAGCCAGTGCAATAAGAGGAAATAAAATGCATGCAGATTAGAAAGGAAGAAATATAATTACCTCTATTTGCAGATGACATAATCATCTAAGTACAAAATCTCAAGGAAGCTACAAAAAAGGCCTCTTGGACCTAAAAAGTGAACTCGTCAAAGTCACAGGATACAAGAAAAATATATTAAAAAATCAACTGTATTTTGACTTACTATCAATAGACACACAGACAGTTAAATTAAAAATAGAGTGATATTTATGATTGCCTCCAAAATAAAATACTTAAGTGTAAATCTAACAAAACATACACAAGATTTGTATGCTGAAAATTACATAATGCTGATGGAAGAAATCAAACATCTAGATATTAATAAATGGAGAGATAGGATGTCAATTCTTAATGCACTTCCTATTGAAATCACAGAAATATTTTTTACAGAAATAGACAAGGGTATTTGAAAATTTATGTGAAAAGGAAAAGGAACTAGAAGAGCTAAAACAATCTGAAAAAGAAGAATAAAGTGGGAAGATCAAGACTACTCTATTTCAAGAGTTATTATATAGTTACATTAATCAAGATTGTATGGTATTGGTGAAGGGATAGACACGTAGATCAATGGAACAAAACAGAAAACCCCAAAATAGACCCTCACAAATATGTCCAACTGATTTTTGAGAAAAATGTGAACACAATTCAATGAAGGAAATATTTCTTTTCAAGAAATGGCACTAGAAAAATTGGATGTCCATAAGCAAAAAAATTAATCTCCTCCTTGTACAGAAATTAACACAAAATAGGCCACAGACTTAAATCAAAATATAAATCTATAAAATAAAAAAATGGAAGAAAACCTTGGAAATCTAAGTATAGGCAAAGAGTTCTTAGATCTGAGACCAAAAAGATGATCCACACAGAAAAAAATTGATAAATTGGATCTCATAAAAATTAAACTTAAGCTCTGCAAAAGACCCTGTTCAGAAGATGAAAAGACAAGATTTAAACTGGAAGGAAATATTTGCAAACTACATATCTAACAAAGGTCTGGAATCTAGAAAATATAAAAGATTCTCAAAATGCAGCACTTAAAAAAGTCAAACAATCCAACAGGCAATGGGCAAAAGACATGAAGAGACATTTCACCAAAGAAATAAGCATATGAAAAGATGTTCCATATCCTTAGCTATTAGGGAACCACAAATTAAAACCATGGATGAGATATGAATACCCACCTATCAAAATAGCTAACATTTAAAAATAGTGAAACACCAAATGCTGATGAGATTGAAGAGCATGGGGCTTACTTATGCCTTGCTGGTGGGAATGTAAAATGATACAGCCACTCTGGAAAACAGTTCAGCAGTTTTTTAAAAAACCAAACATGCAACCCAGCAAGTGTACTCCTGAGCATTTATCTCAAAGAAATAAAGATTTACACCCACACAAAAACCTGTACATTAATGTTTATAGCAGCTTTATTTGTATATAGTAGCCCAAAACTGGAAACAACTCAGATGTTCTTCAGTGGGAGAATGTTAAACAAACTGAATGGTTAAATCATCCATATCATGGAAGATTCTCAGTAGTGAAAGGAACAAACTGTTGATACACACAACAACCTGGATGAATCTCTAATGAATTATGCTGAGTGAAAAAAAAACTAATCCCCAAAGGTTACATAATTTAGTATTCCATTTATATAACATTCTTTAAATGACAAAATTATAGAAATGGAGAGCAGATTATTGGTTACCAGGAGTAGAGAAGGGAAGCTGGTATGGCTACAAAGGGCAACTTGAAGGACCCTTATGATAATGTCTTATCTTGACTGCATCACATGTACCACATCAATATCTCTGTCATGATATTATGCCATAGTTTTGCAAGATGTTATCATTAGGACAAACTTAGGTAAGTGGTACATAGGATCTCCCTGTATTATTTCTTATAGTTGCATGTGAATTTACAATTATCTCATAATAAAAATTTTAATTTAAAAATGTTCATTCCACTTATAAAAGCACCAAAAAACATAAAACATTAAGAATACATTTAATGAAGGATAGGAAATATTTCCACACTGAAAACAACAAATGCTATTTAAAGAAATTAAAGAAGACCTAAATAAATGGAGAAATATATCATGTTCATAGATAAGAAGATGTAATATTGTTTAAGATATCAAATTTTCTGAAATTGATTCAATGAAATAAATTCAATGAAACCCATTCAAAATACAAGCTGATTTTAAAATGCATAGAGAAGTGGAAAAAGACAAAATATTCCAAAAATTTTTGAAAAAGAATAACATTTAAGGATTTGTTTCAAGTCTTACTGTAAAGCTGCTATAATCAAGATAATGTGGCATTAGTGTAAAAATAGACATATTGATTAATGGAACATAATAACAAATCCAGAAATAATCCACACATATATGGTCACTTGACCTTCAAAAAAATGTGCCTACATAATTCAATGGGAAGAGAGAATATTTTTACTCTCTCTTTGTTAGACCTGGACATTGTGTTAGAAGAACTGGATATCAAATGGGAGGAAAATGTACCCTAATTCTTACCTGACACAATATACAGAAGTAACCTCAAAATGGATTATAAATCTAAACACAAAGCTAAAATTATAAAACAACATAGGAAAAAATCTTAGCAACCTTGGACTAATCAAAGATTTCTTATGACACATAAAGCACAAATCATCAAAGAAAAAATTTGATGAGCTAGATTTCAAAAATTCAAAAACTTATGCCACTAAAAAAAGGAAAAAAAAAAAAGAAAATTAAAAGGCAAGCCATAGACTGGAGGAAAATATTTGCAATGCATGCATGTGACAAAGATATGTATCCAGAATATATAAAGAGCTCTTATAACTCAATAATAAGAAGGCACACAACCCAACTTAAAGATGAGCAAGATTTGACAGATACTTTTCAAAAGAAGTTATACAAAAGGCCAATGAACACATGAACAGATACTAATATCATTAATCATCAGAGATATGCAAATTGAAACCATAATAACATGCCACTACACAACCACAAGACTGGCTAAAATTAAAAACAAACAAAAAACCAGACAGCTCCAAGTGTTAATAAGGAGGAACTGAAGCTCTCATAAACTGCTCTCATAAATGTTATAACTAATTTGGAAAACAGTGTATTTTTTTTTTATAAAGTTAAACATACACTTACAGTGTGACTCAGCAATCTAGTCCAGAGTACTTACTCAAGAGACATAAAAACATATGTCTATACAAAGACTTGTGCATGAATATTCATAACAGCTAATTCATAAATTGGAAACAACCCCAAGGTCCAACAAAAGTGAATGGGTAAACAAATTGTGCTGGGTCCATACAATGGAATACTATTCTGTGATGAAAGGAAATGAATTGCTGATAGATACCACACCATGGATGAATCTAAAAAACATTATACCAATTAAAGAAGCTAGACACAAACTACATAGTGTGTGATTCCATCTAGAAAGGTTACATTAACATGTAGTAACAGAAAGCAGATCAGCCATCACCCGCAGTTAGAGTTGACCATAAAGGGGAAGGGAAGACTTTTGGGAGTGATGGAAATGTTCTATATCTGGATTGTGGTGGTGACATGGGTACAAATATTTTCAAAACTCATTGAACTGTACACTTAAAATGAATGCATCTGATTGTTTTAAATCATTATGCATAAATGATCCCAGATCCCTACCTCACACCAAACACAAAAATTAATTTGAGATGGATCATAGATCTAAGTGTAAATGCCAAAGTATGAAACTTCTAGGAAAAATTAAACAGGAAAAAAAATCTTTATAAGCTTGGCACAGGCAGATTTTTGGGAACACCAAAATCACTAAAAAGGGGGAAAACTGATAAATTTGATTCTCCCCCCGAAAAATCTTTCTCCTCTTAAATTAATAGTATATAATCCTTGCAGCACATTTGGATTATCTGAAGAGTGCAAAACTAAATCAAAACATAACACCTATCCCAGACTAATTGAATCATAGTATCTTCTTGAGAAACACTGACTTGAAGTATTTGTCTTTGACTATTGATTTACAAAGCACAAATGTATCTCACATGCAGTTTCTGTATCCTTATGTCTTTAACATATGAAATTATTGGTATAGGAATTTATAAATGGGTAAAGTAAGTTGCATATACATATATTAATTTATTCAATTCTATTCTTTACTATGTATCAGGGACTGTACTAGATACTGGGTTACAGAAATGGTCCGACACAACTCCTGGCCACAATTATAGGGGGAGTTAGAATTCCAGATGGGATATAAGTTGTGTGAATATGTGAAGTAGGGACACAGATAGACTCCAACTGGTGTGTATGTCAGAGAGAGGAGTTGGCAAAGGCCTCACAGAAAAAGAAAGGGTTTCTATTTGAGCCAATTCTTGAAAAATGATTAGATGTTATCTGGTTGTCCTGAGACAGCCAGTCTGACCCCTGGCCCCAACACACACACACACACACTGTTGTGCACACACAGGCAGCACACATATTTCTTCAAATCCTAAGTAGCCAAGCCTGCCTTGTCATTGACCTTTCAAAGATTCTTTCTCTACCTGTTGCCCTGGATCAATATCAAAGCAGAATGAACAAAGAAGCTTAAGAGACAGGATCCACTGCATCTTCAGACTGTTTCCATCTCTTATCTCGGGAGGTTCAGGGGGTGCAAAGGACCGTTTCCAAATGTTTGCTCATGTTGTTCCTCCATTGTCCTTTCCGGCTGGTGAGCCCCAACAGTTATGGATCTTCCGAAGCTGGCGAGATCAGGATGGAATTCCTGACAAATGATCATTTAAATTCTGAAGTAACCTTTTCCTTTTACAGTTTGAGCTCTTCTCTTCTGACTTGTTTCTTAAAGCTTCTATCAAGCTTATTAGTCAGGTTAGCTGGAGTATACTATTTCCAGCTTTTTCTTTTAGAGAATAGGAGTCTACTTCGTACTCCTCCATGTCAAATAAACAGCCAATATAGGGCCCATTTGCTTTTTGTGTTGATTTCAGCATCTTAAGGAAAACATTCCATAGAAGAGTTGATGTCAGGACATTGGGGCATTTTATTGGAGGATGCTATCTGTACAAAGAGCAAATTCTGCACAAACACCAAACTGTAAAGGGAAAACGTTGTTATCCATGTATACTCATTTCTACCCCAGGGCAAGATAGGTAGACAGATACATCTATAACTATGTCTATATCTGTATCTATATGTGTATGTATATCTATATCTATATCTAACTATATTTAAATCTATCTGTTTACCCATTGAGTCAAACAAATAAATACACATTGATACAAGCTCCTTTTGCCTCCCTGTGCTGGGGAGAAAGTCGGCCTGTGGTTCATTTCCGTAGTCTCGCCGTCATCCTGAGAAGCACACTCACATCTTGTTTATATATCACAGCTTTCCGCGACTTCACTAAATGCCTCCTGGCCTTTGCTCAGTGAGCCAGTCGGGCTCCCAGAAAAATCCTTCATTCTTTCCTAACTGTGCCTCCCAAGACAGATGTTTTATATCAAGAACACCAAGTCCTGCCCTGAGGACTTCGCCAGCAAAAATTCACCAGCGGCCCTTGCCTTCAGGAGATGATGTAACGTTGTAGAGATGTGTGCTCCAATCTCCCCCGAAGGGCAGAAAACAGTGAGGACTCCCAGGGGACTGGGGTCAGGGCACTGGGTGGGCCACCCCTTCTGTTGTGATGAGTGGCTTTAGTGTGTAAGCCAGCCTGGGAGACTGTCCTCCCAGGACTCTCTAGGAGAGGGTTTCGCAGCTCCTTGCTGACAATCCAGTTCCCACACCCTCTGCTTGCAGGTCTTTCTCCTTAGGGTAATGCTGCAGGGCAAGCCAGTGTCCCCTGCTGTGCTCAGGAGCACCCCTGGTATGGCCCCACCATCTGTGCAGAGAGCCAGGCTTCCCACATCCACAGTGTCCACAACTGAGAACCCAGCAGTCTGGGGACAGTGCTCAGGGCAGTCACAAAGTTGATACTCTCCATGGCAGGGCAGGCCTTGTGGTCCTCGCTGAGATGTTCACACTTGCTTTGCGTACAACATGTTTGGTTCTCTGATTTCTGAGCCCATGGCTATCAGAGGTAGTCAATTCTCAGGAGAGGCTGGAGCTGGCTAGGGACAGAACTAGTAACATTGCATAGCACATAGTAGGTGCTTAAAGCCTATTTGTTGAAGTGGCATCAAAAGGGCACAGCTAACAGGAAGACAGGACTCAGAAAAACTACTTAGTCTGTTAAAACTGATGCTTTCAGGCATGGGTCCTTTAGAACAAGGAAACAAATTCAGAATTGCAAACTACCTACTCATAGTAGGACTTCACATTTATTATCTCAATTACTCATAGAGTCATCCTGGGAGGCATTAGAAACACCACTTTACAGACACGGAGGTGGAAGCCTAGAGAAGCGAAGCGGCTTCCCCAGGTCCATCAGCCAGGAAGGGGCAAGGCCTCCGCCCGACTCAGGTCTGTCTCGAGAGCTGCACAGTGTGGCTCATGGCTCAGTTTCCTCAACTACAGAAAGGCCACAACACTGCATATCAAATGGGGTGGTTTTGAAAGCAATGCATTTAAACCCTTCGGATTAGAGCCCCATTAATTTTGAATATGGATCGGATCTAGGGTGAAGTTTATCTTTGTCCTATTCATAAAAGAAAAGGTTTAGGAAGCTAAGAACCATATAAACCACATTGCTGGGTGGGAGGAAGTGAAAGTAAGCGAATAAGCTGTCTTAAGGCCCTTCAAATGTAAAACAAGCATTTATTTGCATGCAGATGAATGATATGATTGCCTCTGCCTGGAACCATTTTTCACTCTTCTCTCCTTTCCCCTTTTTCCTAATTTTTATTTATCCTTCGAGTCATGCCTTAACTGTCACTCCCTATGGGAAGCCTCCGGTGACCGCTACACTAAGTGACTCACTCCTGTTATTTACATTTACACTACCCTATGTTCTCCATTATTTTAATTACTTGTTTATTAACTGTCTTCTTTCCAGGCAGCAAATTCCACAGGAACAGTAGTGACAATGTCCTTAGCACTGAGCACAGTCCCTGGCACACTGCCAAAAAATACTTGTTAAATGAATATATGAAGGAATAAATGATATGCTAATTACAAAGCATAGATTCCTCTAAGAAACTTTTTCTGAACAAGTCACTAGGTGGATTGAATAGTCATTCCTCTGTTCTCTCTCTCTCTCTCTCAATGTTAAATGATTACTGTGCATCAGATTCTGTTAGATGATAAGGCAGACACATTTCTGTGCCCTAAACAACTCACTGCATCCTGTTCATACGTCTATAGAACCTCCATAATGCTTTGTGCCACTTATCTATTTGCATGTTTATCTCCACAACTAGAAGGCTATAAGCTCCTAGAACCTAGAGTCAGGGTCTTGTTCATCTTCCATCACCAGAACTTGGCACAATGAATGGCAGAGAATAAGTACTTTATGATTGTATATGGAGCAGTGAATAAAATGTTTTAAACTATACAATCCTTTGGAAATCCTTTTGGCAAAATGAACTGAAGACCTTAAAATATTCATATCCAATAATTCTAATGTCACCTAAGTAAATCATCCAAATTTAAGCAAAAATATCAGTATAAAAATATTCATTAATTATATTAATAGTAGCAAGAACTGGGGACTAGTTAAATGTCCATCTGCAGAGGGAAGGTTAAGTAATCTCCCATACACATGTCTGCATGTCGGAATATTGTCTGGGCTTTATAAATGATGCTAAAGAAGAACATAGAAAAGTGATTATATAATAATGTTAAATTAAAAAGAAGTATTAACATTTTATTTTAAATATCATATTTATTCATTCATTTTCAAAAAAAATTAAAGCAAGCTATTTATAGGAAACACAATAGCTAAAAGAAATACACCAAAATGTCAAGTGTTTGGTGAATGATCAATGGGCATTTTGCTTTTATTTGCTTATGCATAAGTAATTTCCAAAAATTCTTAAGTGTTTTCTCATTTTATAATAAAATAATATCATTAAAGGCTTCTGTTTCCAGCTATTAGAGAGTAATAGGAGTCAAAATTTCCCTCCCATCTTAAGCAACTATAAAACTGGACAAAATATATGAAATAACAGTATCAGATATTGCACGAGAGGTGGCACAGCATCCATAAGAGAAGGTAATCACGTGGTGTGAGCCCTGTGAATGCCCCTGCTTCCTGCCTGGAGAGGTGTTTCAAGGTCACAGCACAAGGAGGGGAACCACACATAGTCTGGAGGTCCACTGAGTTGAAGAAACAGAATTCAAAGATTAAAAGGCTAGAATTTTCAGGATAGAGTACCAGAGAGGAGAGAGATTCAGAGAGAAAGAGTCGCAGAAAACTGCAGAGGATGTCCCTTGAGTCTTCTATTGAGTACTGATCTATGCATTTGTGTGCAGAAACTAGTAAGACTAAGGACAGACCCACCAAAAAGGAACATATTTTTCTTGGTGAGGAATTTTGAAATTACTAATTCAGTCTCTTGTTATAGATAGACCTATTCAGATTTTCTATGTTTTCTTGAGTCACTCTTGGTAGTTTGTCTTTTAAGGAATTTGCCCATTTCACCCAGCTTATCTAATTTGTTAGTATACAGTTGTTCATGGTATTCCCTCATGATTCTTTTATTTCTGTAAGGTCAGTAGTGATGTCTCCTCTTTCAGTCTAAATTTTGGTAATGTGAGTTTTTGCATGTGTGTGCACCCACTCGAACTCTCTCTCTCTCTCTTTCACTATCTCTCTCTGTCTCTCTATTTACCTGAATGTGAGTCAATTTGCTAATGTTTTCAAAGAATCAACTTTTGGATTCATTGATTTTCTCTATTGTTTTTCTACTCTCCATTCCATTTCTACTCTAATCTTTATTATTTCTTTCCATCTGCTTGCTGTGTAGGTTTAGTGTGCTCTTCTTTTTCTGATTTCCTAAGATAGAGGATTAGGTTGTTGATTTCAGCCTTCTCTCTTTTTAAATATAGGTGTTTATAGCTATAAGTTTCCCTCCTTGCCCTGATTTAGCTAATTCTTGTAAGTTTTGATATGTTGTATCACCCCAAAGTATTTTTTAATTTCCTTCATAATTTCTTCTTTGACCCATTGGTTATTTAAGAATGTGTTCTTTAATTTCCACATATTAGTCAAGTCCCCAAATTTCCTTTTGTTATTTATTTTTAATTATATTTCATTGTAGTTGGAAAACATACTTTGCATAACTTCAACCCTTTTAAATTTACTGATGCTTGTTTTATGGCCTAACATATGGTCTATCCTGGAGAATGTCCCATGTGTTATTGGGAAGAAAGTATATTCTGATATTGTTGAATAGAGTAACTTATAGATGTCTTTTAGGTCTACGAGTTGGTTTATAGTGTTGTTCAAGTTTTCTGTTTCCTTGTTGATATTCTGCCTAGTTATTCTATCAAATATTGAACATGGGGGATTGAAACTTCCAACTATTATTGTTGAATTGCTTATCTCTCTCTTCAATTTTGTAAATTGTTTCTTTGTGTAATTTGGTGCTCTGATGTTAGGTGTATATATGCTTATAATTGTTATATCTTCCTGATGGATTGACTTTTATATTATCATAAAAATGTTCTTCTTTGTCTCTAGTAACAACTTTGCTTCAATGTCTATTTTATATGATATTAGTATAGCCAATCAAGCTGTCTATTGGAATTTGTGTACATGCTTTATCTTTTCCCATCCTTTTATTTTCAATCTTGAATCTAAATCATATCTCTTACATGCAGTTTATATTTGAAACATTTTTTTGTTTGCTTTTTAAATCCATTCTGCCAATCTCTCCTGTTTGCTAGACTACTTAATCCATTTACATTTAATGTAATTACCAAGAAGGTAGGATTTCTTTCTGATGTTTTGTTATATGTTTTCTACATGTCTTATGTCATTTTTGTCTTCTGTTCTTCCATTACTGCATTCTTTTGTCTTAAATAGATATGTTCTGATGTATCACTTACGTTCCATTGTTCTTTCTTTTACTAAGGTTTGGTAGTTATCCTAGTGTTAATTAAATCAGATAGGAAAAGGAAAGAGTTTCTCCAAAATACATTTGTGCTGTCTTTTATATTTACCTAAGCAGTTATCTTTACTGATGCTCTTTATTACTTCACATGGATTCAAATTACCATCTAGTATTTTTTCACTTTAGCCTGAAGTACTTTTTTACTATTTCTTATAAGGCAATATATTTTAGCAACAAATTCTGTTATTGCTTATAAGGAATGTCTTAATATCTGCTTGACATTTGAAGGATACTTTTGGTAGATATAAAATTCTTGGTTAACAATGGGGGCTAACCGTCCCCCCACCCAGTACTTTAATATGTCTTCCTACCATTATCCGGATCCTAAGGTTTCTGATAAGAAATCAGCTATTAATCTTATTGAAGAGCTCTTATAAGTGATGAGTCACTTTTCTCTTGGTGCTCTCAAGATTCTTTTCTTGCGTTTGGTTTTTGGCTATTTGACTATGATGTGTATCTCTTTTAGTTTATCCTACTTGGTGCTTGTTGAGCTTTTGGGATGTGTAGGTTAAAGCATTTCATCAAATTTGCTAAGTTTTAAGCCATTATTTTAACAATATTTTTTCTTATGCTTTTTTTCCTCCTCTTCTAGAATTCCTATTATGTGTATGTTAGTATACTTAGTGGTATAAAATATTTGTGCCATAAATCTCTGAGAATCTATTCAATTTTTCTTCCTTTTTTTTTTTTCTATTCCTCAAACTAGGTGATCTCAAATGACCTATCTTCAAATTTGCTGATTCTTTCTTTTGCCAATGCAAAGCTGTTGTTAAGCTTCCCTACCAAATTTTTAAGTGTTAGTTATTGACTTTTCCACTCCAGGTCTTTAAATATAATTTCTATCTTTTCATTTATATTCTCTATTTGGTGATATGTTGTTCTCATACTTTCCTTTAACTTTTAAAATATGGTTTCCTTTCGTTCTTTGAACATACTTATACTGTCTGTTGTAAAGTTTTTGCCTGGTAAGTCCAACATCTGGGCTTCCTCAAGGATATTTTCTTTTGACTACCCTCTTTTTTTTCTTGTATATGAGCTATACTTTTCTGTTTCTTTGTTGTTGCTGCTATTTGTTTGTTTTGTGACTTTTCTGGACTTATTCTATAATGTCTGAATTTCTTATTATGTGCGGCCACTGAAGATTCTCCTCACTTATCATAATGATCAAGTTTTGATTTAATAGAAAGTTCCTTAAATGCCTTGAACAATAAATCTTGTACCATTTGCCGAGGGACTCTGTGTGTGTGTGTGTGTGTGTGTGTGTGTGTGTTAGGGCAAATCCTCAACGCTCTGGCAGTTTACAATTCTGCCATCCATTTCCTGCTTGTGCTGGACCTCAAGGCCATCCAGAGGTGAGAGATTAGGGCCTTCTCAGCTCTTTCCTGGGCTTGCACACAACTTCACATATGTGCTTAGTCTTCTGGACCCAAGGAACATATTGGTGCTTTGAACATCACATTTCCCCAGCTCTTCTTTTTATTTATTTATTTATTTATTGCTAGCCTTTTTTTTTTTTTTTTGCCCCAACTGGTGTCACTGCTACAGACAGCTGTGACTTTAGGCAACTGCACTGATTGTTTTTGACGGATGTCTTGGGGATAGAGCTTTTCAAACTAAACAAGCTCTGAGTCAGGTCAAATGTCGACAAACCCTATGAATGGAGTTTCTCCAGGGAGCCTCCATAAAAGTCAAACATTGACAATTCCCTGGAGTAGGTGCTTTTTGAGGAGTTCTAAACCCATTTGATCCGCTCCACTAGCTATTAGGTTTCTGGTTTTCATAGGTACTGTGGCTATGAAGCTACCATTTTCAAGGCTACTACAGAGCTGAGAGAAAGGTGAAAGTAGGTTGGGTTAAAATGTCACAAATCTTGCTATTTTTACTGAGATTCAGTTTTTTTTTTATAAACAGATTGTTGCAAACCTTTGGTTAATTGCCAGACTTCTGAAAAAGTTGACTTTGACAATTTTTTATGTTACTTCATAGGAGAAATGGGTTTTCTGATGTCCTTACTCCACCATCCCAGAAGTTCCACCTCTTATTTATCATGCAGAAGATAATAGAAGATACATACTCTTTTTTTGGCAATTTATCAATATATCCTAGAAATAACTCCCTATCAGTTTGTAGAGATCTATTTTAATTTTTTAACTCCATTTTTAAATTCCTTTGTGTGAATGTACTTTTATCTAATTTTATATCTATGGACTTTTAGATTGTTTTATTTCTTCAAGGTAATTTATTTTTAATACTTACACTTACTTGGTGCTAGATGTATGTTAAGTATTTTTCATGCATTATCTGATTTAATCATCAAATAATGATAATAATCCTTGAATAATCATTTAAAGTAGGTATGGAAGTAGTTGTTACCCTATTTTACCATGAAACACTGAAAGCTATTGAGATGAAGAAAGCTGCCCAAGGTCGCGCAGCTAGACGGAGGTAAAGCCGGGTCTAGGTCTCTCAGCTCTCCGACATCAAAGCTCTTGCTGTCAGTTATTATGTCATAAATTGAAGGAAGTTCTCGACACTCAGCAGCCATCCGTATCTGAGTTCCCAGTTTGGCATTGGCATAGTGCAACATGAGAAGCTTCAGGGGAATATGACACAGGTGGAGATGCATCATAAAGGCACATTCACGGGACCTCCCAGGCATCAGAAGATTCACCAGAAGATGTGGCCTCAAGAAGCAGAAGCCAAAGCCAGAGAGAGGAACCTGGAGGATGCCTCGTAATAGCTAAGAAAGCTGTGTTTGTGTGCACATGGGTGATAGCTTGAGGTCCTCCTACAGGCAGGAAAGATTTTTAAGAGAGACTAGAGATTCTTCAGTCACAAGTGAGAATAGAACCAGAGAAAAACAGTTATGTATTGCTAATGTAGGGATGCCAGATGTAGCAAATAAAAATATGGACATCTTGTTAAAGTTGAATTTCAGATAAGCAATAAGTAATTTTCAAAATAAGTAGGATGTACTTATACTAAAAACTTACTTGTTTATCTGAAATTCAAATATTAATAACTGGATGTCTTGTATTCTATCTGTTAACCCAATGTAATATGTCTCCATTTACCTCCCAAGCGACTGAGGCCTGAAGAAACCAGCTATGCATCACACCGAGATAACTGGAAACGTCACCATCACTGGAATGCATTCTCAGCATCTTGCATCATGCATCCAGTACCATATGACCTTGACCATGTTTGTCTCTCCATACTTGAGTTTCTCCTATTGCAAAATGGAATTCTCACTAGAGATAAGGAGAGCCAGTAATTATATGTAAGGCCCCTTCATGCAGTATCATATCAAATCTGGCAAGAAATTTCTTGACAAGTTGACCGATATTCTTCCTTTTCCCCCAAGACAGACCAGAAGATCCATCAGGTTCTGAGTAGACCTATATGCCTGTCCCTCAGCTGTGGTGTGGCTAATTATCTAAACAAAACCTGTGACCCAGGTGGTAGAGGCTGTCAGGTAAACCAGGCGTCTGCATTGAAGCAAGCTGTGCAAAATGCTCTTGGTATATCAGGTTCTATGTCAGAATTACTGTGGAGACATTGACCTCCACAGGTTGAGACCAGAAAGGGTCCTGTGCCTCCTTTGTAAAATCCATTGATTTATTAAATAGCATCACTGTACACCTATGAGTGGTCTACATACTTCTCCATTAAACACACATGTTCAAAGATTCACAAATTATTGCATGACTCTCCGTAAAAGATCCGTTTGATCCTTTTGGAGGCAAAAACTTAAGTGCTACAGAAATGACAAATTTATGATGTTCTTATAGAATCTTTAAACAACAATAGTCTAAATGTCCTCTTTTTTTGTCCATTTGTGAAAGATTTCAGACCAGATCCTTCTGTACAGAAAAGGTCTGAAGATGTTTCCCTTTTTTAGCACTTGCTAAAATTCTTTCTTCATAGCTGTTCTCTCTGGAAACATTTCAAGACAAAGTAATTCCTCTACAGGTTTTTGTTTGATCCACTCAGGCAGCATCTAAGTATAATTGTGAGATATTTATAAAGAATCAAGTCCCCTGGGGGGAAAATCCTGATAATGATTATAATAAAATCTTAGTAAATTTTAACAAAAGGGGCCAAAGTAAAATATTATCTTAAGAATTTGGAATTCAGAAGTTTGGGGTTATTTCAAATTTTATACATGAACATCTTTCTAGTCATCTAAAAATAAGTATATTGTTTCATTTGATTATCTCAAAAGCCTTATGGAGTTGGTCAGATTTTTAGAACTGCTTTATAAGTTGTGATATTTAAAAAGAAAAATTTGCTTTTTATGATGATAAACTGTAATTTAAAATATAAGTAAGGCACAAATTTCTCAAATGACTAATTCTAGTTTAAAAATTTTGAAATTATTTGTAAGTTTAATTGCCACAGCACCTACTAGAGATTCTTCCATTTGTTTTTCAATGTAATGTACATTGCTCTACAGAAGTTATTTCATACAATGAACACGCTATCTGTAGAATCATTGAGAGGCAAAAGCCTCGTGGAATAGGTGTTACTATTCTCATTTTACAATGAGACTCTGAAAACCTAAGTGTTATTCCCAACGATGGCCATCTGATATCTTCACCAAGCCTTCTCTTTCAAATACAACCACATAGGACATTTAGATGAGACATTATTTGTAACCAATATTGATTTAATGAGAATACTGTATACGGCTTATATTAGTGTTACCAAAATTAACAACTTTTGCATCAATAACTTTGGTATGATTGATATCAATGTCAATAATAAATAAAGAGAAGGAGAGTACTAATTTTGAAGGAACCCTGAGAACTTGGAAACCAATAAAACCCGGCATGCCCAAGAACTCCTTTCTGAAGGACACCCTATTGGATGCATGGCAGTTGGTTGATGTTCTGAATCTTTGCTGTGACGATCACATACTCATGGATGCTTGGATGGGATCCATTTCTCCCAGCTGGTCCACCAGTGCTCCCACATCCCAGATTGTGATTATCCCTGTCCTTGATGTGATAGCCTCTGGGGTCAGAAGTCCAGCTTGGAAATAGTTCTTCAATTATCTATTTATAGGAGGCTCTCGGGGTAACACCCTTAGCATGTCCTGATTTCATGTTATCTGCCCTTTGAACTCTAACAGTGTTTGAGTTTTGTCAAAACACAGGGAGTCAGTGGGGATCAGGCTACTATAAAAAGCCAAGCTAATTAAGTCATTCAACCCTTCGTAAAAATCACCCATGATTGTAATTAGGTCATCATTTAACTCTGCAGTCCCCAACCCCCTGCGTTACTAGTCCACAGTCTGTTAGGGACCAGGTCGAAGAGCTCTGCCATGCCCCCTCCTCCACTGTCCACGGAGAAATTGTCTTTTGTGAAACTTGGGGGTGGGGTGTTCGTGCAGCAAAAGGTGAGTGGGGAGCAAAGATTCATCTGTATTTACAGCTGCTCCCCATCCCTGGCATCGCCGCCTGAGCTCCACCTCCCCCTCCTCACTGCCCCTAACCACCGCCCCCCCTCCACCATCTGTGGAAAAATTGCCTTCCACAAAACCAGTCCCTGGTGTCGAAAAGGTTGAGGACCACTGACTTGGCTGATTAAAATCGAGAGGATTTCTGGTATGACTAGGAAGCTACATCCAACATCTATTATAAATTAAGTACTTATCATCTTTTTCTCTCTTTATTTCTACTTTTAAAATATGGTTTAGAGGTTAGGAAGCTTTCAGGTCAAAGTATACAAAGGACCCATGAACTGTTAATCCTCCCTGTAGATCCCGCCTCATGCGAGCTTACGGTTGTACAGTGGAACCCGGCGGCGTTCGCCTGCAGAACTCCAGCTTGTCCTTCCAGAGTCCAGTCCTCGTTTTGCCTCTCCGCTTGGCCACTCTGGGCTAGATTTTCTTTACCTGCAAAGTGAAGGGGTTGGATGAAATAATAGGACCCTAGATCACTTTACACTTCCAAATTCTATGATTTCCAAATGATTACAGGGAAAACAGCTTCCCACTTTTCCAGAGGCTCTCCTGTCACTTATGCCCAAGTGGGGTTTGAGTGCACTTGAACGTGGAGGAGTGGAAGGTGAGGGAGGGGCGGGGAAGGTGAGAATGAAGCTCAAGGTCAAAGCCCAGGCTGTGATTTCCTGTCTGCGCCAAAGTGGGGATTTCCCAAGCTTCAGAGTCAGAGTCTCACTCACCTCCCTTGTTACTCTGGGGCGGATAAGAATCAGCGTGATTAACAATGGACGTGCCCCACACAATCAGAAAGGCCCAGCGGTGTTTGGCACCAAACAGTTTCATGAAGGAACTGTTGGCTCCTTTTTCTCTGTGTTTTGGTACAGAGGAAAAGTAGAAGAGTCAATGAAAATCACCCTAGGAACTCTTTATTGCTTTAAAATAAGAAAAGTGAAAATAACCCCCGAGTGTAGAATGCATTTGAAGACATTAATGAATAGTTTTTACAGTTTGCAGGATGTTTACTGAACCCTGTGGAATGAGATGATAGTTTATAGAACTTGCTCCTTCCAGAAAATTCTGTGACCACCTAAGCAGCTTGACTATTGCCTATGTGCAAAGGATGTGTGTTTTGAGTGCACAGAGGAGAAGGCCCTCCAGCGTCTCCCAAGAGGTACTGTGTGGGAGAGAAACTCAGTCTCAGCCAAGTCACTGTCCCACAGTGGAGTGTCTGATGTGACATAGGAGAGGATGAGTCAGTGGTGTTAAATCCATGAGAACAGCTTGTGTTTACAGCAGAAATGAGAAGGTTGAGAAGACATGGCTGGATGAGGAGCCAGGGTACCATGTGCTAATGCTGAGCCCGCCAGGCCTGTCCAAGGCCCCAGGGAACAAGATCGGGACAAGTCCAACAGGGCCCAGTCTGACAGCTGAGAGCTTAGCAAGGGAGGCAGATGTTAAGAAAGCAGGCCTCGGCTGTGATTTCCTGGCTGTGCTGACATCAGCATTTCCCAAGAACTGTGACAAGTCAATAAGGGAGAAGGACAAGGTGCAGAGGAAGATGGGTCAGTCAATTTCAGTTGCATAAGGCCTCACTCAACATCCATGCTCAGAACCTCAGAGGAATTATTAATAGAAGGAATGAGTGTTGCCATTTTCCACGTCTCAGTGACATACTAGTGACCAGGCACTTCCCATACATTCTCTCACTTAAAATAGGGGTCAGACGCTCGACACTCTACTTTTGAAAGGTTGATGACTCATAAATTAGAGCGTTGGGAGAGGCCCCCACTTAGAGTTTGGATAGAGACATGCTTCCATTTGTGAGACAAGAATGGGACTGGGGATTTCAAATTTGCCAATGTCCTATGAAGTTGTCAAAATAACCCATTATTTACATGCAGAGATGATGGAGCCTGAGTGCCATATAATTGTGGGATTATTTCACTAGTAATAAGTTTGAGCTCGTGTAAGGTCTGCCAGCTAGGTGCATGGCTGGGCACCACGGGGACAGTGTGGTGTCACGGAGCACAGAATCATGGCCTGAGTGTCCCAACTCGCTGCCCTCCCACCCCCACCCAACCCTGGTTGGGGGAGTGTAACTGACCTGCCTTGGTACCAAGTCAGGAGTGTGGCCTCCTGCTCATGGTCGGACATCGTACCACTGGGGACTTGAGTTTGGGGACTGTGTAATTTTACTACTGTCACAATAGTTTTGCCAACCACTGACTATGTAAAAAGTTAAATGCAAGTATTCAAATCCCCACTAAATATGGATTTTTCTTGGCAACCGATAAAAACAGCTTTAGTGAACTAAGCAAATATTTAGTTTTAAGAGGCCTAAAAATAGAGCACCATGTGCCACCAGCATCTTTGTCCAGTATCACCAATGTTTCTTTCTACAACATATTTTAATAATAGGAAAAATATATAACATTAGAAAAAATATAAAAATATTTCCAGCACACTTACTTTTAACATTAAATTCTAACCAAAATTTGACCAGAACAAATGAAAATCATGAAACCATGTGACAATTCCAACCATGTGAATGGGCAAGGTATAAAGTGGGAGCAGATAGGACAAATGCTAAGAGAGAGTGTGTAATTCATGGTGTTGATAAAAACAGTTATACTTTAAACCAAAAGTTTTCAATAATGCCTAAAATAAGTCATTGTCTAAGGAATTTTAACAGGGTCAAAATCTCTGCTGTGCCTCTTAAATTACCAACAGATATTTTGGACTTGTTTTGGAGTGTGTGTTGTTTTTTTTTTTTTAATTAAAAAAATGGTTTAAAGGTTGCATTGAATTTCTTCTCATATAACACTTAACTTTTGACATGTGGTCAGTTAAAGGTATTTTGGATTTTACTAAAAATTGAAGGTGGAGAGGTGAGTAGTGGAAAGAAAGCCTGGGGGTGGGGAGGGACTCATTGCCTTTGTCCCCTTAAATCTGCGGACAGGTCCCCTGAGCCCCCTGAGGGTGCTGGTCCGTGAGAGCCCCACTGTCCTGGCCATTAGGGCACACTTTGATCAATGGGACTTCCCTGTACTTGTTTTAAGGGACACCAGCATTTCACATGTGCTGAGTTAGGGGTAGGGTTTTGCTAGATAAAGGCGGCGGGAGGCGTGTCGTGCATTTCAGGAAGGAAACAGGGTGAACCATTGTGGGATGTGGTTGGAAGGAAGGAGCAGCTAACAGCAGCCCAGTTAGGCTGGTGAAAAGACATGAAGTGGTAGAAGAAAAGGAAAGGGAGGCAGGTTGGGGTGAATTGCTGAGATCTTCACCACAATTAAATTCCATGACCTCAGGTATGTCTAGAGGCCTCAGCTGTAAAACCGTGAATCTGGTATCCACCTCTAATAGTTTCCCCAACTCTCACATTTTCAAATGGTCTATTACAGACTTGGACATTGTCACCATGGAACACCAGGGGGCTTGGGATACAGATTCAAGAGTCATTCATATAGAGGTGATATTTACAGCAGTAGTTGGTAAATTTACCAACAGATAATGTGAGGAGAGAGAAGACAAGAAGACCAAGAGTAAAAGTTAGGGTCACACCCACAGTCAGATGAAAGAAGGAAGGGGAACCAAGGAGGTTGAAGCATCACACCAAGAGGAAGGAAGAGAAGCAGGATGAGGCCCTCCCAACATGGCCATGACCACAGGGTACCAAGGAAGGTGAGAAATGGACAGAGGAAATTGGATTTGGCACTTAGGATATGGGTGCTGATCTTTAAGAGAACATGGTTAGCAATAAGCATGAATAAAGAAAACCAGCTCACGGATCTGGGCCCCACTGAGCTGGTGACATAAGATGAACCCCCAGCGTCCCCAATTCTCAGGTGTAGCATTCCAGGTAATATGCTTGATATCTCAAAGCAGGTACATTGGGCAAGCTTGAGAAGTCCAGGTGAAAAGCCACAGAACTGAAGGTCCTTAGAGGAGCCGCATCAGCCTGTTCACTAGAGTTTGCAGGACCAAGGAGGAGTCGGACCATGCCCATCTCACAATCCGTGTCTCGCCTCTGATGAAAAGAAGAGAGTTCACAGTGATGATGCTTGATTTAGGAAAGCCTGAGTGTGTCTTCCCCAGGGATCCTTGGTCCAGGCCTTTCTTCAGAAGCAGGGAAAATAGAGAAATAATAAGGAACAAATGGAGATGCCAGAGAAGAAGGGGGGATCAAAGAGGGAAAAGGGCAGAGGCAGGATCTTTGCAATGGCCCTGAATCCTTGGGGGACCATCCCCCCACAGAGATGAAGTGACGCTGCCGTCATGAGGTGCCGAGGACCCCTGGAAGGGATCTGGTGCTTCCCCCCAGTTCATTCATACCCAGTAACGAGCACACGACAGATAGCACACACCGAAGGCTGGGGGCTGCTGGAAGCAGACCCAGGCCACTGGGAATCCCGGACCAAGGCATGAAAACCATTCTCCTCTTTCGCACCTGTGACACTCTCCCAGCATGCCTGTTTCTCTTAAAGCCATAGGTGTCTGTTTCTGAGTTTGCTCCTTGGGGACGGAAACAGGATTACAATATATGATGTTTTTCTCATTTCCTGCTATGTGCTGTTTTAAGTTTCTGTGACAGCTTTTTCTATTCCTTCCTTCAAATGGTGAATCTGTGTACGGCCATGTTAATGACTGGGGCATGGACTTACAATGGGAAAGTTTAGGAAATGGAATGTTCTGTAACCAGCCTTGTTTGATCTGCTATTATTGAAAAAAAAATCCCTCTGCAGATCTTAAACCCACTTTGCTGGTGCAATAGAATGATCAAATAGAATCTCTCTTTGAAGATTTGGAAACTTGTCCAGCCTCAGAGTCATCATGTAGATTATCATTTGGGTCATCGGTGACCTCAGTAGTGTGGGCCCTGGGACAAGGACTGAGGATTAGAGCCAGAAGACGTGGGTTTCAGGATTGGCTCTGCTTAGGAGCTGGGGGCTTCAAGAGAAGTTGCTTTTAAAAAAAAAGTCTCTAAGTCTCAGTTTCCTTCTCTTTAAAGTGAAAATAAGATGCAAACCTACCTACCTCTCAGGATTAGGGGAAGATTACACAAGTCTCCTGTGAAAGCATTTCCATTAGCCTCGAACTCTGCAAGGGTGAGGAGCCGGGGCATGGGAGACCAGGCTAATCTGCAGAAGTGGGACAGATGAGTTCTGAAAGTTAGCTTATAATAGAAACAAAGCCCCCAATTAACTTTGACTTCTTGTTATTGTCTCTTTGTCTTATCAAGTGGGCTGCTGGAAAAAAATGAGTCAAAAGTTTTCCATTCGAGTTGCTTTTCAGTTAGCTGCTGGCATCCTCATGGAAGAGATAAAGAAAGCAAGATTTAGAAAGCTGTTTGTTTGTTTGTTTGTTTGTTTGTTTGTTTTTAAGTGACTTGTCCCAAATCTTGCAGCTAGCAAGATTCAGCATCAGGATTCACAGCTGAGATCAAGGCGTATAAGGACAGCCGGCTGCAAGTTCTCTTTTCCGTAAAGACCTGGAGAGTTTGCACAAAAAGACAATGGCGGAGCCTCAGAGCCAATTGTCACAGCAGGACCTAGACTCTGGGGTGGTGGCTACCCTGGGAGCTCCTGGCAGAGCAGCCGGCAGGAGACGAGCTGCTTCTGACAGGAGAGGCCTGAATGGGACATTCACGGGGAGGGTGCTTGTGAGTGCCACACCGCGGGACTCACTCCAGCTGCCTTCTGAGTCAACCCCTTTGGCAGCTTGGGGAGCGTCTCTGGGAAGAGGACAACGTAATAACTGAATGTGTGAGCAGGGGAGTGCTAACCTGGGGCCTCTGCGGGAAATGGCCGGGACAGTTCTTTGTGAAGGAATCTATTGCTGGTGGGCGAAGGTCCCTTCTTCCACTCAGCACCCTGAATGACCAAGACAAGCAACCAAGACCATGTGGGTGACCAGGTGAGTACTGGGGATGCCTGGAGGGGTGACATCACAAGGACCATCCACAGAAAGACACCTCCTGGAAGGAGGCAGGCTGGGCCCATTGCGACACTGTCACTGCAGGCCACGTCTTTGCAACTGAAAGAGGAAAATGAGTTACACGAGGTATTGTGGTCACACATCCATTTTTTTCTCTCTCTTCTTCATCTCATCAATGCCTGTGTTGGATTCGAAGATTTAGAATCTAAACCCTGGATTAGTTTTTCTCATTATTTAGTTCCTATAATTGTGACCACTGTTTCCCTCCCGCTACAAACCTAACGTATGCAGCTGGGAGGAGCAGAGCCTTCGCCCACTGGCCAGGACTTTTGCCACCTCTGTGACTTTAGAAAGTCATTCAGCACCGAGGTCCCCATTGTTAGAAGAGAATAATGAGAGTGTGGAGGTCATGGGGCTGTTGACAGGACCACATGCAGTAAGTCCATCTACATTTGCAGTATGGTTTCTTTTTCCCAGGGAAATTTCACATTTGCCTGTTACAAATTGATGAACTTGGCCAGACACGGATGAATGAAACAGTTTCCCATTCACGCCCTGCTTTCCAGGGATGCTGTGAGAATTAGTTAGATGAAGTCTGCAAGACACAAGCCATTCTTGGAGAAATATGATATATTAACATCACACTTAACAGAACATTCTTTTAACGTAAGGCAAGTAACGGTGGCCATACACCTGTTCCAAACTGGCCCGAGCCCCTGCTGTTGGGGACGACTCTTATGAACCCCGTGACCTGTAGCAGCTTAACTCTTCTTTAGGTACATATAATTTCAGTGAACAGTAGTCGCGTTTCTCATTAGCAATATTGCCAAATTAGTGCAATTCCTTCTCCCAAATGCGAATCTAACAGGGTGCCAAGAAACCTACTCAGATTTCCCTCTCTGATTCTATTTCTACCCTGGCTGCCTTCTCCCTCCATTCCGTGACAGGTGGAGATTTCCTTTTCCTCTGGCAAAGAGACTGGTTCCATGAGGGAAATTTAAGCATCCTTGAATCTTTTCCCAGCTCTTTCAGTATTTTCTTAGGCCTGCTCACTAATTTCTGCTTTTGTGGAATTTAAACCTTAGTTCCAAACCCATATCATCAAAAATAGAATGTAGCTGTAATAAGACACCGGCTCAGTGAGTGTCAGTGTCAACTGTTCCCACCTGTGAAGGCTGAAACATGCATTCAATATTTGGATGAGA
>VBSM01003157.1:11759348-11788603 GCA_008086735.1 Cheirogaleus medius
TGTCAGTTTTGTTCTTTGGATGGAAAAGACGAGAAGGAAGGGAGCGGGCTGTCGCATGCATTCCCGTAGGTTACAGTTCACGCGAGTCTGGGAAGGGAAACATTCTCAGAATTGTTCCCGGGGAGTTTTGCTTTATTTTCTTTTCCCCTATAAGCCTTCTTGACTTATGCTGCTGTTGGAAAATTTGAACTCTTGATAGTATGAATATGAGGAAAAAATGTCTTGTTTGCTTTGTTTTATTTTGTTTGGTTGTTTGTTTTTATTCTGGGCCTGCCATAAAATCTCTTAGCAGGTCATTGTACTTTCATAAGGAAAATCTAAGCTTTTGTCCAGGGATCCTTCTCTGTTCTTGTGCAAGAAGGAGGGGCTGGAAAGACGTTTCCTGGCAGACCTAGCAACAGGTCACTAGGGTGGCACACGACGGCCACAAGAAGGCTGTGAGTGGAAGGGGTGCCAAAGGTAGCCATTTGGTCAAGCCCTGAAGAAAGAATTCCAATGGGACCCCTTATCTCCCAAATCAGTTTAAGGTGTTGATTTTGTTTCCTTCAAAGCATGACAACCTGGCCAAACTCTTCTCAACAAAAAGCCATCTGAGCAGGCAGAGGAATCCTATTCTATTAGATAGAAGGAATTCCAATCTCAGTGCTAGTAGAAATGTGATTCTTAATACTGTGGGGTGGGAGGAGGAACCTTTTCAAACGGCAAGTCGGCCCATCCACCCAGAATCACTGCCTTTGAAGAGACATGCCACTGATGGGAATATGTTACATACATGACGGTGAGAAGATAAAAAAAAAAATTGCTGGGAACCATTAGAATCTGCAATGTGTGTGTGTGTGTGTGGCCCGTGAGAAAAATTATTCCCAGCCCTCAGACTTTCCTAAAGTATGAACAATGTTAACAGATCCAACTTTTGATTTGGATTTGAGATGTTCAATTTAATGTGACATATTAATGAAAGCAATGCATGGTATTTACTCAGATCACAATTTGCTTCGGAGTAGTGAAAAAGTCAGTCATGGATAAATCAGGAAGGTACCCAGGACTCTGAAAGAAAAGGAGACCAAAAGTCAAAATAAGGGAGAAATAAAAGAGCACTACTCCAAAAAAGGTTATGTAAGTTTGTGAAAAAGACGATACTACTTTGGGGAAGTATTAAAAGCCCTGCAAAGGCATAAACTCTACGAAAACAAAATGGCTGCCTCCACTCTGCTCACCTCCATAGCACTGGAGAAACTGCGGTGTCTGTAGAAGTTACTAGAGCCCCTGTGGAGCTAGGTTCCTGGCTACTGGGTCACTGACCAGGCTTCTCTCTCCTGGTGACTAAATATCAAGCCATTTTATGGCAATAGTGGCCTTGAACACACATTTGGATATAGCTAAGTTATATTTTTCCATGAGTGTTTATTCAAGTAAATTGAGAAACATTGAACAGATTGAGTTTTACATTTTAATGAGAATTAATAATATTGGTTTGATTTTTAAAGGATACATTCTTTTATTTAAAAGTTTTCTGTGAAGTTTCCAAAGGGTCAAGTGTGTTTTTTATAAAGGTGAGATCATATGCCTGAGCAACATTTTAAAAAGTTGGGGTAGAATTATAAAATTCTCCTTAAAATCTAGGTACTTGGATTATGAGGATTCTACAGAAACTTTTGGGGGGCTACTAACTATTGAATGCTTGTATTGTGCCAGAACAGATGGTTTACAAATATTGTTGATGAATGTATTAATGAATGAACAATCCCTCACCAGTATTTCCATTTTGCCAATGAAGAAACTGAGGCTTTTGGAGATTGTAAGAAGTCACCTCATCTGATAAATGTTGAAATAGAATTCAAACTCAAATCTTCCTGACCCTGGTTTATGTAATTTTTAGGGAGATTCAAAACAGAGTGCTGGGAAGACTCACATATAATAAAAATCCTTCTGCCTTGGGCCGGCTGATGAAAATAGCTTTTATTTTCTTCTTGGAGGCTCTGACTTCCCCCAGTGAGTGCCAATCTCCTCATTCATTTTCTCACATTACTCATCTCTTTTACCCACAAAATTCTGGTTGAAATTAGTGAAATTTTCATGCTGAAGAGCTTCTAATGACATAGAGAACTGGGAATACTAACCCAATGTTCTGATCTTTTTTAAAAGCCCAGACAGAAAAGAATATTGGCCCCGGCGGTCAAAACCCAGACAACTCCAGTTTTGATGGGACAGCTCCCAAAAAGTTCAGATGCTTCCCTGAACTTATCCAAACCTTGGGCGGTCTCCTGCTTTTCCGGAGGGAGCATGTTTGGTGGATGATGCACCGAGTTTGAAACACATGGAGAATGCCCTCCGTGGGGACTCTTTGGGTCTTGTGTGAGGTTAAGTCCCAACTGCACATCAAGCTGCCCTGCTATTTCTCCGCCAGGCAGGCTTTTTCCTGTTGCAAAATGAAATCTCACCCACACAGAAAACGCTGGAAGGTACATTAGGTGAAGTCATCAAGCTTCTGTTTATGGTCTTCATTTGTTAAGCACCTACCACGTGCCAGATACCATCCTGCATGCTTCGTCTGTGTTATTTCATTTACTCTTTGCAACAATCCTGCCAGGTAGTTGTTATTCCCACTTAACAAATGAGAAAACTGAGACCCAGATTACTTAAGTAATGTGCCCAAAGTCAAAGGACTTGTAGGTGGCAGTTGAACCAACTCTGTCCATCTCCAAAATCTATGTCCCTAATCACTCCGCAGTGCCTCCTGACCAGCCTGGAAGGACATGAGTCAGCATTACACTGGGGAGTGCATTTGTACCCTAGGTTTATTTCCATTTGACTACAGCCTCTCCTGGTCTATTCTAGAAGCAGGGATGGAAGCAGTGGAGCTAGCAGGACCTCTGGTTCTCACGTAGCAAACATGGGCGACGTGGCAGGCTGCTGGGCAGAGGTCGCTGGATTTGGCCAAGAGACGAGAGTCAGTGAGCTCAAGGGAAAGTAAACCATCAGCTGGCTGGAACCTCTGAGAAGCCCATCAGAAAAAAAATTTGACAAGATAGACTAGGATTGAAATTCATGGATGACTTTAGAAATAAAATCAGGAAGAAAAAAAATCGATGTCCAAGCCAATCCCATAAATACTAGAAACTCATAGAATCATTAAACGTCCCCATAACTTGGGCCTGATGGAGACTGTGGTCCCCTCACTGTAGTAATTTAAACTCGACTATTTATTTTGGCTTCTGCCTTCTCAGTGACTTGTTCTAATCGAAATGCTTTGATGAGATGCACAAAAGGAATAAAAATATGATTGAAAAGCCAGAGAGTAATATCTTGGTTTAAAACAACTGTGAATACAAACTTTAATCTTTGGCCATGCTATAAGGGCAGTCTTAGACTAACGAGGGCAATGACTTTTAAGATCTTATTTGGAAAAGCATTTTTTGGTTTTAGAGTGGGTGTAAATGTATCCTAACGCTACACTTACAGAACATATTTCCACAAAAAGGCCTCTTATCCTGCCTATGGTCAAAGTGCATGTGACATCTAAAATTCCATTTTTTTTTTTTTGGAGGCTTCTATAACAACTCATGGCTTATAAGAAGGTAAAACCAACTTTATGCTGAATTCAAACAAAATTTATAGAACTTGGGCTCCCACTTCTATAAGCAAGCCCATGTGTTTCCTTCCTGTTTCATGTGAAGCACCCACATAGATCTGCTTGCGTGTAATCATCTCAGTGGAGTGCTCACCTGAACTAGACATTATCTTCTTGAAGTCAAGAGGAATAACAAACAATAAATGTTAATATTTGTTAAAATATTACCATGCATCAGATTTTCTCAAGCAGAACTGGATTGGAAGCCTGGCCAAGCTACTTGACTCTCACTTGACTGTGAGACCATGGACAAGTTACTTACCTCTTGAATCATCGTTTTTTTCTCTACAAATTGGTGAAAGTAACACATCGGTTTGTGCAGAGGATTCAATAAGATAATGTATGTCGTATTCGTCTGCTAGGACTGCTGTAACAAAGTCCCACGGGCTGGGTGGCTTAATAAACAAAATTGTATTTTATCACCGTTCTGGAGGCTGGAAGCCCAGGATCAAGGTGTTGACAAGGTCTGGTTCATCTGAGGCCTCCCTGCTTGGCATGCAGACAGCAGACACCTTGCCACCTTCTCCCTGTCTTCACATGGCCTTCTCTCTGCGGGTCTGTGTCCTGGTCGCCCCTTTTTATAAGAACACCAGGCCTGTTGGATTCGGCCCAACCCATCTGATCTCATTTTACCTTCATTACCTCTTTAAAAATCCTGTCTCTGAATATAGTCACATTCTAACGTACTGGGTGTTAGGGCTTCAACATAGGATTTGGCAAGAACATAATTCAACCCATAACCTATGTGAACTGCCTAGAACATGGTACACTTTTAATAAATGTCAGTGCCTTTCTCCTCTTCACATCCAAGGTTTGGCATCAATAATACATGGAGCACGTATATAGGCTCTTTGAGAGAATTTTTCAGGTTCCTTGACAAACATACAGAATTGCAGAATAGTCCCAATAAAATGGAATGTCCATTGTTGCTCACATGACGTCCATCAGTTTAAAAATGGAGGCAAACGAGTCTTCACTTTATATCTCAAAAGTGCATGTTGAAGTACAAAGAGGAGCTTTTTAAGTCCAGACCTCTCAGATCTCATAGATTTTACTTTTGGTCAAAAGTAAGCAAAAAACGGTACCAAGCAATAAACTGCAACAATGACGACAATCGCGATGACATGATGAGGGTGATATTGGAAGCTAACATTTACTGAGGACGTACCCAGTCCTTCTTTCCCTTAAAAGGAAAGTGCTCTAAGTGCATTCTCCTATTTGATCTATCATAACAACTCTACAAATGGGTAGCTGTGTGTGGTCTTTAAAATAAGCTAAGGATTTTTTTTTAAAGGAGAACACATTGGGGGGGTGGATTTCTACATTTAAGAAGAGATAAAATTGGTGTTGATTTCATAAGAGGACTCACCAGCCCAGATGATCATTGTCATTCTAAATGTAGTTTTGCTGACTTAAATGATATCTGGGTTCACTAGAGAATACCGACATCCACGTTTGGATTTGGAGCGCCTTCTGGAGCGTAGAGATTCCTCGATTGACCTGAGGAGCTGGGAGGGAGCCTGCCTGCGAGTCCTTCCTCACCTGGCACACTGCTCTGCACGCCATGGTGGCAAACACACACCTGTGGAGTGGATGCCGCGCCTTCCCCGCCAGACCCCCAGTGACTCTCTCCTTACAGGAGCAACTCTGATGGACTCATATATCAAGCAGCTTGGTCTGTGCCCCCCTTATGGGCAATCAGGAGACCCCCAAGAATACACTGCTGAAGAGGGACACCACTTGGCCCCTTTGTAATTTACTCTCCAGTGCTTGGGGGTCTTGAGCAAGAATCTTACTCCTGTGCACATATTTATAAAACAATTTTTGGGAAAGCAGAAAGACCAAATGCTGAAATTCTAAAGTTTTTCCTTCATGGCACTTCTATATCCACTTCCTGGGGGAGAGAGATGTGGCAGCTGCCACTGATAGTGATGGAAACACACATTGTGAGATGTTGCAAGTCATAGAAACATCTAGGCCATGGTGATGTCTGATGGGTGCTGCTTTGCTTGTTGCCATCTGAAGAGGCAGGCTGCCTTCTTCTCACTCAGCTCAATGCAGACACCCATCAGGAAAGGTCAAGTGGGCATTGCTTTTGGAAACTCCTCCAGGCTTGAACAAAGGCTCGGGGAGAGAGATGCACGCAGGGTGCACGCAGAGAGCTGTTCTCTGGCAGTTCCCTCCCTGGACATGCTCAGGCCTGCGGGCAGGGGCCTGAGTTTCTGGCCGGCTGTCAACTCCATTGAGCAGCAGCCTTGGCCTGGTCACACACAGCATTTTTTCTGTCTGAAGGATGACCTGGTTAGCAAAGGACAAATACTAGCGCTCCCAAAAAATAATTAAGTCTTTGGACCCCTTTCCGCAAACACAAATCTGTGTGAGGTTTTCTGGAGCAAACTCCGTAGACTACATTCCAAAGGCCAAGAGGCAAAACACCATGTTGCTCAGTCACCCACGTTCACTCCATAAATAGCACCATGCATTTCTGAAGCAACGAGACAGCGTTAGGCAATCCTGTCTATGATACCAGCTGGAAGGTGGCTTCACCCGTCATGGATGGAACAACAACAGGGACTGACAGAAGGAGAAGTTAGGCAAACTACAGTATGTTGGCCAAGTTGCTTAATCACTCCCAGCCTCAGTTTTCTCAGCTTTAAAGTTAGGCTACTAACTCTGCTCCATGAGGTTATGGTCCTAACACTGTAGGCTCATGGTGACATTGAAGAGGACAGTGTAGGTGAAGGCCCAGCAGAGCAGCTGCCTCACAAAAGGCTCTCCAGAAATGTTGGGGGGCTCCGGCAGAGGTGGGGATGGGAGAAAACATTAGGCCTGGGTTCTTTTAAAATGTGGGTGTTTATTCAAATGCCTCAAATAGTTATTGAAAATATTAAAAATTGCTCTCTTCCACAGGAATAATGACTAAGCACCAGAGACAGATGACCAAGACCCTGGAAATAGAGAATGGACACAGGAACGGCAGGCTCCGTGCTGGCTGGGGGGGACCTTGGCTGAGCTGTGACTTATGTGAACAGACCCCCAGGAGGATCCCAGACATCACCTCCAGGCTCAAGCAGGTAAAGCATGGAGGGGCAACGTGCCAGTGGGTCTCGGGAAAGGCAATGAAAGGGCAGATGAATATATTACAAGGAAAACTATAGGAGAGTTCCTGGGAACAAACCAGCAGGCATGTTTACCCTGTGCAAAGCCTGGGTGATTTGAGCGGTTGGCTGGAGGGAATGGAAATATGAGTTAGCATTAATCATGCTCTCAAGTTCAACTCCAGCTTCTAATAAAATAGACAATAGCTGGTAATGCCACTCCTGGTCCTCTCAACCCCCAGGGTCAAGGCCTGGCTGGAATTACCCTACAGGACTTTAGATCAGGCCTGGCACAGTGTGCATTTAAGCTTATTCTGGAAGTCACACTTTCCATAGAAATGGACTTTTCTCAGTCTACTTTTGAGAGGATCTGAACTTACTAAGAGTAACTGGAGGCTTTAAACACTCTCCTACTTTTTGTCTTAAGAGGAGCATTTTGTGGCAGAGACTGACCAATTGCACCAACCACAGCCATCTCAAGGCCAAGTTTGGAAAATAGTGTTTTCATTTCTTTAATAGAAAAATAGAAGTTCCTGTAAACTACTACTATTTATCCTCTTGTTGATTTTCTTGTGTTACATGATTTCTTTCAGCATCACCATGCTCCTTAAAGGGTTAACCAAAATGACCTTAGTTAGTCAGTACTTCAAAATGCCCCATGGGTGGAGACTACTGATGGCAGGTCAAAACCAACATCACTCTGGGGCTGCCTGGCACGCACCTGGGAAACCAGGCACACCCACGCCGGGGTAAGGGACTGGCTGCGCTCGGGCAGAGCCGTACATGCATTTCTTCCTTCAGTGATATAGACAGCAGAAGTCAAGGGTGGGAGTGAGTTTGGAGCGAGCAGGAGAGAAGGTGGGGGCAGACGAGATGGCAGACAGGGGAAGTAAGCTAAGGCAAACCAGAACATTCCGTGAAACCAGTCATGAGGAGGAGACCCTCCAAATGTTGAAGTTTCTGCCACGCCAAAGACGGATGTTCAGGATGAGTCAAATTTTAGCCCAGGAGAAATAAATCAACCATAGGGCAAAAGGTTTAATGAGAAAAAATTTCATTCCAAGTATGCGATGCAGTCCACATCCAAAATTTCTGGGTCAAATAAAATGAGGAACTAATTTGGGAAAAGAAAGCAGCAGCCGGGGCCCACAGCACAGGGTGTCCTGGCAGCCTGTCCTGGCACTGCCAGGGTCCTGCCCAGCCAGCGGCAACGGAGGGCAACTCGGGCCTTGCAATTCTTCAAGCTTGGGCGATATGGGGTGGGGAGTCTCTGACTTGTATGTCCTTTCGTTAAAGGGAATATGACCTCTTCTATGACAATACTACTAATAATAAATCGTCTCAGAAGAGAATGGGGGCGTGCGGAGGATCACACATTACCCAAGGTCTGTGCGAGGCAGCGGGGCTTGGAACAGTAAGATCCTGTTTGCTCACGCGGCTCTGAGTAACTTACAGGGGGAAAAAAAACTTAGGAAATTATTGCTTAGATGCCAATTCACATAGCTCTCTTTGTCTGCTTTTTATTATCAGTATTTCTTTAAAAGGTTAATAGATCCTGGTCTTGACAAGCATGAAGCCGGGAGGTGGGCTCTTGTCCAGTGTTTTCATTTTTCAGCCCTCAAGAGACAACGATTAGATCTTCACATCGAATGCACAAGCCACGCTCACTGTGCGAACTTGCTGCGAGGCCTCCCCACCTAAGGATAGAAAAAGTGAAAAAGTTTTATTGGAAGGATTGTCAAAGGAAGGGAGGGGCACTTTGGGTCTCTGAGCCAGTTGATTAAGGATGAGTTGATTTTCTTATAAACCCTCTAAATCTACTCTCCCCGGGGTGAGGGGAAGCTGAGAGGCTTGGATTTCAGTGATTTAATTCCTGTTCTAAGAATAGCCAAACCTGGGGTGGAGAGAAGCAGGCAAAGTCAACCACTGAAAGAACATTTGCAAATTGAGCAAAGTCCTGTGATCTTAGGTAATAGCTGGGAGCGGACTTTCTTTCTTCCACATCTCATAAACTATAAATGAACTCAGTAAAACATGCCAACCAACGGATGCTGTCCACAGATTACGTGATCTAAAACTCAGATACGAGAAGCCAAACACGATGAAAATGTGCTCCTAGTCATGAGTTCCTGGTGATGCTTCTCAGAGGCAAGCTTTGTGAGTATTTTATCAATTACAACATGGTAAAGATTAAGTTGCCACAACTTCCTATCCCTATTCATGAATTGCATCTACATGCACCATGTAACCAACCTTCCCATTGCATTAATGTGCAGAGCTCTGTCCCTAATGGTGGATTGATTAGCTAGTCTCTGGGTGTGCCCTTGAGTTTTAGCAATGCACTCCACTTGCCAGCGCAGTGAAACAAAAGTGTAAGATCCTTTTTCCAAGGAAAAAGAGATGCGAATTCACTGATGGCCTGAAGCCTAACCGCTGGGTTTAGCCCCTGAGATAACCCCAGTTCCTTCTGCTGGCAGGATCTCCCCGTGGCGGCTTGGAAGGGCTAGCGAGGCTGGAGTTCCTTTTGGTGTTTGGTTGGTTACATAAAAATACCTTTTGATATTTACATAATAGCATCAGAACATAGCCTTTGGGATAACTAAGAAGTAGAAATGACAACATCTATAAATCCAAATATTAAAAACAAATATACAAATCAGCCTCATTACTTCAAGGGCACATTTGATGTTGTATATCACTATCATTTGGCGTTGGAGGGTGAGCCCACCCTCTGCTCCCTGGGAGCTGTGAGCAGTGGATATTAACACCCACCCCCCGTGAAGATTCCAGGTGAGGGGGTGGAGTATAAACTGGTCTTTTCTATTCTGTTAGGAATGAGATGCCATGAATAGCTTTTCCCCCCAGAGTATCTCATAAACAGATTAGTTTTTTTAAGGGAGGTGAAATACACTTGAACCTTAGTAAATTTGTTGCTGTAACTCTAGCATAGTCCTATGTGAGGCCCAAACATTATTGTCCTTTATTGTTCTGCTTTGTCTACCATGTTCCTCCCATGGCTCTTACAACAAAAGTGCTCAGCCAGGTTCTCACCCTTTGTCACTCAGTGGAGTGCGCATTTCTGAAGGCTCATATATAGTTTGAAAAGGCAACCAACACGTTTATATGCAGTTTAAATAGTTGGCACCATCATGCCACTACTAGCACGCTGCATTCAAAAGGCAACATTGTTTTTTCTAAATGCCTTTCATAGGGTCTGTATGCTGCCTCCACGGTGTCTGCTGTCTTTTCATACTCTCGGCTGACTTATTTTCACCCCCTGGACACCTGGGACACATTCTCACAGTGGCCAGATTCAGGGTGAGTTTGTCATTTACAGAAAAACAGCAAAACATTCCAACATAGTTCCTTTGAGAGGGCTAGAACTGCTCCATTTCTCTCCTGCTCAAAAACTCCCAGGTGGACATTGAACACCAGCAACAGTACGGAAAATGGAATGATTTCTTACGGGAATTATGTAATGCTTATTCTTAAGACCAAGAGGTAGACCCAGTGAAGGTCTGTTGTCTTCTTTGTAGACATCATGGTTGGATGGTGTGTGTGAGAGAGACAGAGACAGAAAGAGACAGAAAAAAAGAGAGAGAACCCAGAGTGGAGCCAGATCTTGTCCTGGTCTAATGGGAAATTTTTCAAAAGGAGCAGTGGGAATTTCTGGGAATTCACCATTCTCTTCTAATTTTTATCATCTCACGGTTACTCTCAGAACTGACTTGCTAAGAGCATCTCATTTAAGCGCAGAAGAAAGTTAGTTATACCGAGAGAAACATCCAAGCCCTTGATGGCTTTTGTTCCTAATTGCCTTGTGCGTTTCATGTCCCCCACAGCAGATAAACAAGGGGTGTTTGCTAACTAGAGTCAGGAACCTCTCACCCCAAAATGTCTGGAAAGTCCTGTGTTCTGTTAGTTCTAATATACACACTTCAGCCATAAGGGATGTCTAATAGTGCAAGACAATAAAATCCCTTCTTGTTTTCTGTTTTAGGGAAATCCTGCCTGGTTGCACTAGGGTCATAAAAAATTACTAATGTGTTTTCTCATGGCGCTGGGCCATCGCATGGGCCCGGTGCAGTGGTATTGTGTGCAGCCTGTAATCACAAACAAATGTATTCCACAAGCAGATGAGCTGTTATATGAGAAAGTGTGAGAGGTTACAGCGTGAGCCTTGGTGTCAGCTATGAAGCAGGTCCCTCTGCAGGGAAAGCCCCTGAGGCCATGCAGATGAAAATGGCAGTGCCTGGGGGTGGGGGTGGGAGGAAGCCGCCAAGAGGGATGAGGTCACCGCAGTCAACATCCAGCCTCCCTCCAAATGGGAAATGAGAAAAGCCTTCAGCTATGGCGCTATGTGCACCGAGAAAGGACATGGAATTTGTGGGTCAGGTGGGGCGAGACGTGGAAATCCCCACAAGGAGGAGACGAGTAACATCGGTGGGTGTCTCTGCCCACAGCCGAGCACGGAGCCAGCATGCCCGGAGGCACCTTGTTGCAGGAAGTGAAATGAAATGGGCCGTCTGCTCCTGCCAGTGCTCCTCTGCCACGTGGAAGGTACAAGCATGCAGCAATGATGAGCTGTCAGCGCCATGCCCAGGTCGGCCACCCCCTGCAGGTCTGGCTTGCAAGGACACTCACGATGCTTTCCAGGACCAAGTGTCATTCTGTCCAGGTGAAAAGAGATTCCTATAAAGAAGTCGATGTGTTTTGTCTTAGCTTTCAAAGAGGAATTTTTGAGCTGTGAACAGTGACACTTCTCCAAGCGAGTTCCTATAAAAAATAGGAATGTTCTTCAGAATTCTTAGAAGTGGGAAAAAAAATTCCATAGGCCCAATACAAACCGGATCCAAAATGCAATTTCCCAGAAACGGTGCTGCGGAGTGGATGTGCACAGGTGAGAAATCCTGAGGCCCTGCTCCCTGACGGATTTCCAGCAAGTAACTTCTGCTCTCCAAACCTCAGTTTCCTCCTCAGAAAACAGGATTAGTAATACTGCCTTGGGGAATCTTTGTGAAAAGAAATCTCGCATTTTCATCGCTATCCTCCTGCCGACAACTTCCAGGTATTCTCTCCAGGCCACACTTCTCTCCTGAGCTCCAGATCCATACACTCTCTCCCATGTTCCACGGGCACTTCAAAATCAAATGTCCAAAGCAGAAATCATTGTCTTTGCTCCCTGCCACCTCGCAGACCTGGTTTCTACTCAGCTAAAGGTGCCATCATGTGTCTCCAGAAAACTATCTCTTCCTCTGGGTCTCCACCCTCACATCAAATAAATCATCAAATCTTTTTGATTCCGGCTCTCTCAAAGCTTTCTTGCTGTCTCCATCCCTAGTCCGGGTGCCATCATTTCCTGCCTAGATTGTCACAAGGGTCTCCTTGCCTCTAATCCTGGCCCCTCCTCCCAGCCTCTTCTCCAAGCTCCATCTCTGGAAAGAGCAAGTCTGTGGCTTCACTCCCCAGCTTAAATGGCTTCCCAGTGTCCTCAGGATATTTCTTAGCCTGGCTTGCCAAGCTCTGTCTGGTCCTTTCTTACCACCTGACATGTCACCTTTAGTCTCCACAGCTCCTGCCACTGGAGCTCTCTCCAGCCATGCTGAACTGTGGTGACTTTCTCTTATCTCTGCTTGTTCTCCCTGCCTGGAACCAGCTTCCCTCCCCAGTCTCTTTCCCCCTTATCTGACTACTTGCTACTCCCTGCAGGTCCCAACTTAGATATCGTCCCCCACGGAGCCTTCCCTGTGCCTGCAAGGCTAGATTCATGTCCCTCTTAGGTGCTGCCATAATACCTCCTAATCTCCCTAACGTAGGCACATGGGCGTCATCATACTGGGCTTGCCTGTGGACCTGCCAGGCTCTTCCACTAGATATATCTTATCTAGATATATCGTTATATCTTGTGTGACATGTACCGGACCACTCAATAACCATGTGGGAAGGGAGGGAGGGAGAAAGGAATGATATGACAGGTTAAGCACCTCGCACAGAGCCAGTCACATGTCAGCAAATGTTAGTCTCCACTCTGTGTTGATAAACCACACACATCTACTTTTCTTAATCAGGCCCATAATTAGTTTTTCACACTCAGCAAAGTGAAGTTTCTTCATATCTAGATATTAGTATGTCAAATCTCCACAGCCAGCCAAATGTCCCCAAAGCCCAGCAGATTCTGTCAGTTTCAGAACCCTCCAGATTGGAGGTTGCAACTTAACCCCATGGCTTTATGACATGAAACCTACTTGCTTGCTTTAAATCTCACTCATCCTCCTCTCTAAGAGAAGGGACGTAAGTAGAAACCAGGACTTGCCTCAACACTGTGGAGAGACCCCACTGTTTGGTCTGTTGGCAGACTGTCATCAGCATGACACAGGGCAGCGCGGTCTTGGTCACCACGGAACCTCAGCACAGTGCCTGGTATAGAGGCTACTCAGAAACACCTGTTGAATGAATATGTGAATGAACACTGCTCCCTCTCCTGCAGGAACTCATGGGGTACAGAGACAATGAATATCTCATTTCACACTGGTGGGAACACTGCGTAGCCAAAATCATTGTCTGAGTGCTTCCATTTGCCTGTCTAGACTTTGAGCTCCGGGTGCAGGACTCCCTAAACCCCCTCTCCCAAGCTTAGTGCTTGATGCTTAAAAGGTACTCAGTAAATGTGTGTTTGACTCAACCTGAACCACGTCCAGGCACGGGGGTAGATGCCTAGTGTTAACCATGACTAGTCACCTTTCTGCCAAGAAGAATAAAGTGTGATTGTTAAATGCTTACTGCCTTTTTCCCTGATGAAATTATCACAGTAGTGGGTACGTGAAACATGTCTATATCTACACTATGGAAATGAGAAACTTAAAGGGGCACAACAAACTTAGTGGTTTGTCCAGAGTCACACGTGGCAAACTCATCACCAAAGTCTTGATGTGCAGGCCCGAGGGTTTTCATTAGCCTAACCTGTCATCCCAGAGTGCTGATGGCAATCGCATCTAACTCTTGCCCACTAATGTGTACTTTATACCATCACACAGGAAGATGATCCTTGCATTCTCACCTGTGCTGTTGTGCTCACTTTAAAACAATACTAAGTCCATCCCGTAACAAGTCTTGCTTTTCTGGAGTTGAGGGCAAAAAAGCAGACATGACCACAAACAAACAAATATATTGTTATAGTTCTTCATTTTTTAGTGCTCTTCCTAAAGTGGGAATTGGAATTCATCTTTTGGGTGAAGGCTCCCACAATTTGTAACTGAAGTAGTAGAATCTCAACCACAAGCAATCCTTGGACTCTGCTAACGGTAATTCTAGGATGGCCCTTTTTGTTGAGACCTGAGAATATCTGTTTAAACCTTGTGATTAGAAACCTAAAATCAATCATAGTGAAACCCTGTAGACTTGGTGATCTGAGAAAGATTTTACTTTAGTACTTGAATTGATTTGTCTGTTTGTTTGTTTATACAAAATTGCCTAAGATGTGTTCCTGCTGACAATGAATTTAAAATATTTAGGAAAACTATCCTAAAATAACCTGAACACAGTTGGATATGGGGCTTAATGTCTTTTATCAACAGTATTCTCCTCCTCCTCCTCCTCTTCCTCCTCTTTTTTCTTCTTTTTCTTTCCTAGTGAGAGTCACGGAGAGAAACACTGGAAGAGAATCTTTTTAAGCCAGCTTGGCAAAGTGTTTCTGCTCCTATATTCTTGGGATCTCAGAACGTAGAAAGCTGCTAATAACAGGATTTGTGGGGAAGAAGTAAAAACCAAGAACAGCTACTTCTCATGATGAATTTTGGTTGAGTCATCAAGGGAAAACATAACATTTTATTATGAATGACTATATCTCAAAAGTCAAATAAAATAGTAAACCTACCAAAGTCACACTAAAGGGAAAAAAAAAGTACTACAAGGTTCAGCATGCCACAGTAACACACAAATAGATGAGGACACATGGCAATCATCAGCCTCAGCAGGTAACAGACTATTTCATTGGCAAGCCAACTAGCCCATTCTAATTTAACAGAGAGAGATGGGGTAGAGTTCATTTGCCAACTTTCAGGTGAATTTGATTCCCCATACCTAGATAGATTCTAGCCAAATAACAGAGATTCTCACTCCCACTAGACTTAAATAGGATTCATTCCAAGGGCTGCAACACTAAAATGTTTCAATTCCTTCTTTCCCCCTTAATTCTACATTGGAGTTAACTTTTTTAGTTTGCTTCTCTATAGTACTCACACTTGCTAAATAATTTTCTAATGTCCACTTCATTGTGTATCATTAGTTTATGAAAGGAATATTCCCTGCAGCAACATATTCTGGATTAAATGTTAACAGTTACCCTGTAGAAAAAATATAAATATGGGTTTTAGACAGATAATATCTCTGCTGAGAAGTCAGGCTAGGAAAATCCAAAAGGAACTTAGGATACACTCTAAGTGTGGAGAAGGCTGGAAACAGGAAGCAAAAGTAGGCAGTGGTAAGACTTTAGACAGTTTGGATGTTGCTAATACGCGGGGCTTATGGAAGCTTTCCCTTCATTGACTCTCTCTCAGATGCTCTCTCTATCTTCATAGGGATTCTCATTTCTGACCTGTATCATTTTCCTTCTCCCTGAAGAACATCTTTCAACATGTCTTTACAAGATCAATTTGCTGGAGATGAATGCCCTCAGTTTTTGCTTTTCTGAGAAAGTCTTTAGTTCTCCTTCACTTAAGAAAAATTAATAGACTTTATTTTTCATAGGAGTTTTAGGTTTACAGAAAAATTAAGTGGAAAGTACAGAATTCCCATACACTCCCTCAATCCCCCGATACTTGATTATTTCTCGATTATTAACATCTTGCATTGGTGCGGTACATTTGTTACAATTGCTAAACCAATATTGCTACATTATTATTATTAAGTCCCTGATTTACATTAGGACTCATGCTTTGTGTTGTACAGATTTTTGGATTTTGACAAATGCATAATGGCATGTGTCCACCACAGTGTCATACAGAGTAGTTTCACTGCCCTAGAAATCCCCTGTGCTCCATTCATTCATCCCTTCCCCATTCCCCTAGCCCAGTGCTCCTCAACCATTCGCATTTGCAGCTGCTCCCCAGCGCTAGCATCACGGCCTCGGCTCCACCTCAGATTATCAGGCATTAGATTCTCATAAGGAGCCACAACCTAGATCCCTCGCATGCGCAGTTTGCAGTAGGGCTCATGCTCCTATGAGAATCTAATGCCACTGCTGCTCTGACAGGAGGCGGAGCTTATACAGCGATGCCAGCGATGGGGAGGGGCTGTAAATGCAAAAGGACCTTCCTTTGCTTGCCCACCACTCACCTCCTGCTGTGCAGCCCAGGTTCCTAACAGGCCACAGACTGGTATCGGTCTGTGGCCCGGGGATGGGGACCACAGCCCTAGCCCACCCCAAACCCCTTGCAACTACTGATCTTTTTACTGGCTCAGTAGTTTTTCCTTTTCTAGTATGTCATATAGAGTCATATAAAATGTAACCTTTTTCAACTGGCTTAGCAATATGCATTCAAAGTTTCTCTGTGTCTTTTCATGGCTTGATAGCTCGTTTCTTTTTAGCACTGAATAATATTCCATTGTGCAGATGTACCACAATTTGTTTATCCATTCACCTAGTTAAGGACATATTGGTTGTCTCCAACTGGGGCAATTATGCATAAAGCTGCTGTGGACATTTATGTGCAGGTTTTGTATGGACATAGTTTTCAACTCATGTGAGTATATACTTAAGAGCATGATCAATCTACTGTGTTTAGCTTTATAAGAAACTGCCAAACTGTCTTCCAAAATGGCTGGACCATTTTGTATTTCTGTCAGCAATGAATGGGAGTTCCTATTGCTTCACATCTTCACCAGCATTTGCTATTGGCAGTGTTTCAGATTTTTGCTACTCTATAAGTGAATGGTGGTATCTCATTGTTGTTTTAATTTACAGTCCCCTAAAAGCATCTTTTCCTATGCTTATTTGTCATCTGTATATCTTCTTTGATGAGGTGTCTGCTGAGGTCTTTTGCCCACTTTTTAATTGAGTTGTTTGTTTTCATACTGTTGAGTTTTAAGAGTTCTTTGTATTTTAGATGTACATCCTTTATCGGATGTGTGTTTTGCAAATATTCTCTCAGTCTGTGGCTTGCCTTTTCATTCTCTTAATCTCCTTCACTTTTTTTTTTTTTTAATCACTCCTGGGAAGATATGCTTCACTTTTGAAGGATAGTTCTGTGAGATATAGAACTCTAGATTGGTGGGTTTTTTCTTTCAATACTTTAAATATTTCACTCTACTCTCTTGTTGCTTGCATCATTTCTGATAAGAGGTCCAATGAATTTTTATGCTTGTTCCAATATAGGTAAACCATTTTATTTCCCTGGCTTCTTTCAAGACTTTGTCTTTGGTTTTATGCAATTTAAATATGACCTGCCAAGGCATATACTTTTCACATGTATATCCTACTTGGTGTTCTCTGAGCTTCCTGCATCTGTGGTTTGGTGTCTATTCTTGGCCATTATTACTTCGAATATTTCTCCTGCTCTCTTGCCCCTTTATTTTCCTCCTACTATTCCAATTATGCATGTTTCACCATTTGAAATTGTCCCACAGTCCTTGGATGTTTTGTTCTTTTATCTTCTTCTTTTCTTTGCATATCAGTTTGGGCAATTGCTATTGTCACATCATCAAGCTTACTGATATTTTTCCTCAGTCATGTCTAGTCTACTAATGAGCCATTGAAGGCATTCTTCATTTCTATTACACTGTTTTTGGTTTCTAACATTTCTTTTTTATTCTTAGAGTTTCCATCTCTCTGTTTATATTACCCACCTGTTCTTGCATGTTGTCTAATTTTTCCATTAGAGCCTTTAACATATTAGTCATAGTTATTTTAAATTCCCTGTCTCATAATTCCAATATCTGTGTCATATCTAAGTCTAGTTCTGATGCTCATGTTGTTTCTTCAGCCTGTGTTTTTTCTTGCCTTGTAACTTTTTATTAAAAACATAACATGATGAATCAAGTAGTGGAATGAAGTTTTATGTTAATCCAGCTAGCAGCTGGGTTGTGTTTAATGTTTGCTGTAGCTGCAGGTGCCAGAGACTCCAAATTCCTCTTAAATTCATGCTTTTGTCCTCTCTACTAACTTTGGGCTTCCCTAAGTACTCCTCCTTAGATAGATCCTCTGTGTTGTAGCTCTTTCAGTGGGAACTCTGGGCAGCAGTGAGGGTGAAATTTGGAGGAGAGGAAGTATTCCATAATCTTATGATTAAACTTCAGTCTTTTAGTGGGACAGTGTCCCTGGGATGTGACCTTTACAGGTGTTTCTTAGCTATTTCTCCCCCTTAGGTGTGACAGGAAGATTGGGGGGGTGGCTTATGAAAATTAATTATAGGGCAAAATTGTTTGCTTTGGACCTTATTTAGTATTGCCTGCTGCTGTAAGCAGTGTTTGGACCACAGGTGTTGAAAAGAATGAGAAAGAAAAGGTTTCAGGGGACTTAACTTGAGGAAAGGTTGAGATGCTAAGATTGCCTCAGAGTTCTGGAGCAAGAGCATGGCAGCTGGGTGCTCCATGGTGCTGTGCCAGGCTTGTGTTTGAGAGATGAAAGATGAAAAGGGAAATCTTGGGCTGGCAGATAAAATGTAGGTGAAACTAGAGTAGAAGGCTTGGAGTATTCAAGGATTGGGACAGAACGAATGAGCCAACTAGACAGAAATGACAAGCAGTTGAAAGCTGGTCAGTAAGTGAAGCTCCCTCAAGGTGCTATGAGCAACCATGTGCAGAAACTGGAGTTTTTGTGTGTGACCAGTAGAAACCAGACCATTAAAGCACATCAAGCTTGGACATTACAAATTCATCATGGCTATTTTGCTGCCTTGAACATTTGATGTGCAGAGTGAGAAGGATATAATTGAGACTTTTCCCAACAGTAGACCATACCATACACTTAAATGTTGTTATTTGAAGCCTTTTATTATCCCAAATCAGCAACTAATATACCCAATTGATGACTTCAGTCCATCTGTAAGCCCCATTCCATTCCTACCTTTGACTCACTACACCTCATTCTTTCCTTTTTATTAACCCAGACTTGGCAAATATAACACCACTAACGACCCAATTCGCCCCAGGTCAAGAGCAGAAAAAAAATGGCTTGAATGACTCCATGGTTTTTCAAACTATTTGGTTTTTTTTTTTTTTTTTTTTTACAAATAATGAATTATCTTGCCTCAGTCTCATTGCTTCATAGTTATCTCTGATGTACAGCCCTACTCTAAGATTTCTTCACGTTTTGGTTAAGCAGTTTTGCTCTTTAAAAATGAACTGACTATATTATGTTGAAGAAACAACATGTCAGAGGGAGAACAGAACAAAATAGATGAGAAAGAAGAGCCATCCAAAGACATGATCTTTAAGGGGGTCAAGACAAAACAAAGCAAAACAATAGAGCTTCTTGTTCTTTTGTAAGAACAAGTGTAAGCAAAGAAGTACTCATGGAGACAATTTCCTCAGAGCCTTGGGTTTGAGCTTTACTTGAGATTTGTTTTGTCACATGGCCTTGGGTTTGAGCTTTACTTGAGATTTGTTTCGTCACATGGCCTTGGAGTGAGATGTGACCATTCATTCAAAAATACTGAAGTGCCTACTATGTGGCAGGCATTGTTTCTAGGCACTGAGCATATAGCAATGAAGAAAATAGACAAAGTATTCCCTGTCCACATGGAGCCTACATTTTGTGGATGGGAGGGACAGCATCAAACACAAAATAAACACTGTATCAAATGACATGTTCTATGGGAAAGAAATTAAAGAGAAAAGGGGAAGAGAGTTCTGGGGACGGGGGATGTGGTTGCAATTTGAAATCCGTTGGGGAAGCCTTCTCTGATCAGGTGATGCTTGAGCAAAGACCTGAAGGAGGTGTGGGAGTGAGCCAGGTGCCACGTGGAGGGATGGCGTGCTGGCAGAAGGAATAGTTAGCATAAACCCCCCAAGTCAGGAGCATTCCTGCAGCATCGGAGGAACAGGAAGCAGGCGTGTGGTTGGAGAGATGTGAGAAGGGAGAAAGTGGAAGGAGATGAAATCAGAGAAGTGCCAGGTCATGGAAGGCTTTGGAAGTCATTGCAAAGACTTTGTCTTTTACCCCAAGTGAGATGGGGACTATTGGTGAGTTTTGAGCAAAGAGGTGACATGAGATGACATAACTTTAAATGATCACTCTGGGTAGACTACAGAGGGACAGAAGAAGAAGCAGGGAGAAAGCTGTTGCAATCATCTGGGAAGGAATCACAGTGGCATAGCCAAGCTGGAAGCAGTGGAGGTGGTGAGGAGGGGTCACGCTCTGGGTATATTCCAAAGGAAAAGCCAACAAAATCTCCTGACAAGTAAGACTTGGAGTGTGAGTGAAAAAGAGGAGTCAGATGACTCCAAGCCTGAACATCTGGAAGGCAGAGTTGCCATTTCTTGAGGTAAATCACAAACAGGTTTGGAGGAAAGATTATAAGTTTGGTTTGACCTACAATGTCAGGAGTTTGAGAAGACGAGGAAGAACCAGAAAATGAAGATGAAAAGGAGCAGTCAGTGAGGAAGGAAGAAAACAAAGAGACTGTGGTGCTCTCAAGGTCAAGTGAAGGAAAATGCTTTAAAGAGGAGGGACTGATCAACTATGTCAACTGTTTGGATAACTTAACTAAGATGAGGCCTGATAATTGACCTCTGGATTTAGCAATGGAGGACACTGGTGACCCTGACAAGCCCAGTGCCCTTGATCAAGAGGGTGATAGTTTAAGCAAGAAAAGGAAAAAAGTTGCATGTAATTCTAGGTCAAGAAATTAGGAAATTGGGTCACTGTCAAAATGTTGACATTTGCCTGGTAAAATCTCTGAATGGTCATGGCATGACGTTGGCCCTGTCTCATCTCCTGGCTGAACCACTGCTGATGAATTATGGTTCAAGTTCATCAGTGAGTTCAGGGACAGAGTCCATGCCTTCATCATGTAATCTTGAACCAGGGCCCAAAAAGACTTAGATTTTCTCACTATGAAAATAAATGTAATGGCCACCACTAAACTAAAATATCGAAGACTGATAAATGCTGGCCAGAGGGGAAAATGCTGGCTCTGGACTTTCTGAAAAGAAAAGTCACATTGCACACCTACCGTTAAGCCTGTGGAAATGGAAATTTTTTCAATGAAGAAAAAGAAAAACTGCCAACCCAAATGCAAAAGGTGGATTAGGAGATTCCTGCATAACTCTTGAGTCTCTGTTAAGTTAGTGAGGTTCTGGTAAGAGTGGACATTCCTCACCAGCATAATCACTTGCCACCATTTGGAATTCAGGAAGTTTTTTACAGTGAGTGAATACATGAAATGAATCAATGAATAGGATTCATTAACTGCTTTTCAGTAGCTTTCTCTGACTAATCTAACCACATACTAATCATTGTTTCTTGTTTCTCTGGCCCTACCAATTCAACTCTAAGTGCCTTTAGGACTATAGCATGAAATTCATTTCATTTCTTTATATTCCTTACCCCACTTAGTTCACTATTATACCTATTACATCATATGTACTTACTGACTGAGCAAAACATGTAAAAAAGAAATTGAACTGTTGAGATAAGTCAAGGAAATAAGTTTTATTTAAATCTTCAAGACGAAGAGATAAGAGAAACAATGCAAATAAGCCTTACGATGTTCAGATTATGACAGTTTGCAGGATTAAATAAATCGGAGCCAACATTCCTTTGATGTTTTGGTATCCAATGGCCTTATCAGAAGGTTTCCAACCAGTAATCATAGCCATTATTTACTGTTGCCAGTCACTGGCTTCTGGTATCCCCAATGATACAAACTTATCCTTCCAAGGGCCCTGTGTAACTTTTGTTTCGAGTGACATTTTCTGCAAGGGAAGTCAGCTGTCTTCTTGGTTGCATGGACTTTGGGGTGTCCCAACAAGACGATGTGACTATAGCTTTCCACATACGACCTGGCTCCATGCGCATCACCATGGGGGATCTTAGCTTGCTTGCTTACCAAAAAAATGATAAGTTTTTGCCAGCACTTATATCAGTAACAAAAACAAACAGACAAACTCTGAGAGGTTTGAGGATGGTTAATCCTAGTCAAAGATTATTCAGCCCATGTTATTCATTCACATTCAAGATATGAGTTTATTATATCTGTGATCTTCAGTAATGGCATTGATAATAAGGTTACTTTGGAGAAGCAAAATGTTAAACATTAACCTAAGAATTAATGTGTGATCTTCTCTTCTCTCCGAATTAGTAAAATAAACATTGTGAGCTTTAAAACAACAGAGATGTATATTTGGAAATAGCAGGTTGCTTTTTCCATTTTCCCCGCTCTCATGCTATTGGTAACATGATACTTGAGGTTGTAGCAGAACTCCCAAAATAAACTTGATCTTTAGGATTTTACAACAGTGACGGATGAACCTCAGAAAGTTCAGAGATTCTGTCCAAATGGAGAATTAATATTCTTGTGCCAATTTTCCATACCTCTGAATGATTAAGCTGAAGTTTTCACAACAATGGCTATATCTTGACTGTTTCATGCTGGTGACAGGAAATTACACAAAAAGAACAAATTTTCTCAACATTCATCCAGTTAGCAACAATTCATTATAGTTTCAACTGTTTTGCCTGCACCTAGACTCAAACATTGACAATGCGGAACATTGAAACGCTGAAATCTAGTGTCCAGATTTTCCAAGTGGGACATGGAAGCTACTCTTCATAGATTTGCCTCGTACCTTGACACACCCAGTCTCCTTCTGGTCCCTGTCTTTGATGGAATCCATCCTCCAGAGACACCCTAGGTTGTTGGCTATGCTCACAAATGAGAAGGGCAGATCTTCCCAGCCAGGGCTTATTAAGAAATGCCAGGTAATTACCTATTCTTATCCTTTGCGATTACAGAAAAAGCAAAACACAAAACAAAATAAAACTAAAAGATGTTTTCAGAACAACAGAATTAAACCCTAAAATAAAATTCAAAAGGCAAAGCATAAAGAGGAAAGCCAGTGGTCTTCTGGATGTTTGGATACACTACTGGGACCCCAAAGCAGTGATTATGCCTTGTGTTGGGGGACAATTATCGTTAACAGTGCATTTGCATGTTTACACGGGAGGAGGACAGAGTGGGCAACACACACTTAGTGCACAACCACGTGGGTGGCAAACTGCAGAGCCAGGCCCCAAATCATGATTTCAGCTTCTAAATCCATATCACTACACCGGCTCTGGGGTGGAATCTTCAGTTGTATAGGTGGCTTCTTTTTATTTTACTAAACATTTCGAAAGTTATTTTGAATTGTAAAAGCATTGTTTGTGCGGAGGTTCAAGTCCTGACATAGCCACATATCAGTGGACAAATACTGCGATTTCTTTAAACATCAGTGTCCTCAACTATAAAAAGGAAGTAATAGTACCAGACTCTTAGGGTTGTTGTAAGAATTAAACAGAATAATTCATGCAAAGCATAGAGCCTAAGAGGTGCTCAATAGAATGTGGCTTTTAATTGTTGATAATAAAAATAATATATGTCCATTGTAGAAACTGCATCCAAGTATAAGGAAGAAAATACCAATCATCCACAAATCTACAATCCTGGTAGAATTACTGAACTATTATGGCACATTTTCTGTTTTTCTAGATAATGCTATATAATGCATTTCTTTGTTATGAAGATTTTCAAACATACAAAAATTATAAGGTAAATACAATGAATACTCATATACTTTCCCCCAAGAATAAATAATTACATATACTGTGTCATATTTACTCTATGTGTGTGTGTGTATGTGCATGCACAGTTTATATTAATGCCCTGTGCTGTTCCATGTCCCTGTATGTTACCTGTGTTGGATCCTCCTCGCTACTACTTTCAATTATAAAAGCCAGGGAGTCCAGGAGCAGGAATACATATGTATGTGTGTATGTTTTTGCTGAAATATTTGGAAGTAAATTACATTCATCATAGCATTTCAACCCTAAATATTTCAATAAGGACATTCTCCCACATAATCACAATACCATTATCACAACAGAATATTCAAAAATTTTCCCTAACATTATTTAATATCAACTTCATGTTCACATTTTTTAATTGTCTCCAAATGAATTTTTGCTATTTCTTTTCTTTTTTTAGATTTTTTAAAAATTTCAGTTATTATGGGTACATAATAGTTGTGTATTTTATAGGGTACATGCAATATTTTGATATAGGCATGCAACGTGAATTAATCAAATTAGGGTAACCATGATATCCATCACCTCGGGCATTTATCATTTCTTTGTGTTAGAAACATTCTAATTCCACTCTTTTAGTTATTTTAAAATATACCCTAACTTATTGTTGACTATAGTCACTTTGTTGTGCTATCAAATATTGTTCATTCTATCTAAATGTATAAGAATATTTTTGCATCCATTAACAATCCCCATTCTATCCCCCGCTCCCTGCTACTTTCCATTCCCATGAGATCAATTGTTTTTAATATTTAGCTCCCACATATGAATGAGAACTTGTGAGATTTGTCTTTCTGTGCTTGGCTTATTTCACTTAATATAATGTTCTCCAGCTCCATCCATGTTGTTGAAAATGGCAGGATCTCATTCTTTTTGTGGCTGTAACCATAACTTCTTTATCCATTCATCTGCTGATGGACACTTAGACTGATTCCAAATCTTGGCTATTGTGAATAGTGCTGCAATAAACATGGGAGTGCAAATATTTTTTCTATATACTGATTCCCCCCACCATTGAATGTATACCCAGCACTGTATACCCACATGATAGCTCTGTAACATTTTTAGTTTTTTGAGGAAACTCTATACCATTCTTCATAGTGGTTGCACTAATTTACATTCCCACCAACAGTGTACTAGAGTTCCCTTTTCTCCATATCCTCGCCAGCATTTGTTATTGTCTGTCTTTTCGATAAAAGCCATTTTAACTAGGATGAGATGATATCTCATTGTGGTTTTGATTTGCATTTTTCTGATGACTAATTACATTGAGCATTTTTTTCATATGCCTTTTGGCCATTTATATGTCTTCTTTTGAGAAATGTCTATTCAAATCCTTTGCCCATTTTTAAATCAGATTATTTGATTTTTTTCCTATTGAGTTCTTGGAGCACCTTATATATTCTAGTTATTAATCCCTTGTCAGATGGGTAGTTTGCAAATATTTTCTCCCATTCTGTGGGTTGTCTCTTCAGTCTGTTGATTGTTTGCTTTGTTGTGCAGAAGCATTTTAGCTTGATGTGTTCCCATTTATCCAATTTTGCTTTGATTGTCTGTGCTTTGGGGGTATTACTTAAGAAATCATCGCCCAGAGCAATGTCCTGAAGCATTTCCCCAAGTTTTTCTTTTAGTAGCTTCATAGTTGCTGTTTATTTTCAAATTAATTCATGCATTGTGTTTTTGTATGTCTCTTTCATTCTAGAACACTCTTCTCACCAATTTTAAATTACTCTAAGCATACTTTTTAGCGATGCATACATCCCAGTGTAAGCACAGTCAAAGTCAATCTCTTAGCTTAGACATACAAGTTGTTTCCTTTTCCCCCTCTATTACAAATCACACTAAGATGACTCTCTTAGCGCATTGACTTCTTCCACCTTTTCTGGTTACTTCTGAATATTTACATTTTTTTGAAGATAAGAAAATATTTAAGACCATTCTTACATATTAACAGACTACTTTCCAGAAAGGTTTTATCCACTGTATCTCCCAAAGTATTTGAATATGCCAGGATAGCTGAGGCTCTCAACCCCACCTCGTCCTGGGGGTGCTGGCTTTAATGTCACCTTCTCTCAAGGACATTTCCTAGACTATACTGGGCCAGCTCCAGTCATGCTTCCATAGTTCATCTTTCCTTGTCATTACTTAATTATCAGCTCCTCCCCTCGATGAACAAGGAATCTCTACTTGAAAAGATCACAATTTTCCTCTGAAAATGCAAGGCCAGTGAAACTGATTTTTTTTGTATATTATGCTGATTTTTATAAAATTTTAATATAAAACTTCTGGATCTTAATTTTTTTCAACACAATACACATTACACAATGCACGTTAATTTTTGTCAACACAATACACATCATGATTAAATATTACTTTATGTATTTAAATATTGCCATTATTTTAAAAGTGATAAAAAAATCTATCCTTGGAAAAACTCTTGTTTTAAAATAGAATAACTCAAACAACTAATATTAGATGAGTGGTTAAGTAGATGTGACAAATCTATCTTATAGTATACAGTTGTACACATTTTTAATATTCATGAAGAGTTTGTAAGAACATGAGGAAGTACTTCTTAAATGGTATGGGTAAAATAATTGTTAGAAATTCAAAATGCTAAATATAGCACAAAATGACTAGTAAGATATTGTTAATGCTGTACTATGGGTGATCAAAATTGCTTTTCTTAAGTGTTGTTTTTCTTTCTGACCAAAGCACAGCAACATTTGGAATTGGAAAATTTGGAAAAACATTATTTAAGCATCCATGGCCCCTTGTTTATCAAAAAAAAAATTAAAAAAAATTTAATGCATAGTAATTTCTAACTTTCCAATCTGATTTTGTAGCATGAATTTAACGTTAATGCTACTTTAATATACAAAGAATCTGGCAAAAATCAACCAACCAGCCAAAAATGAAACAAATCAATCTTTTATAATTCTCCATTTCCTTCTGAAGATTTTCAAGCATATTCTATGACAACAGCATTTATAATTATTCCATTTTTTTATTTACAGGCCCCTTGACAAAACTTATCAACACCTCGGTTTAATCCGATGACATGTGCATCGGTTGCCAAGTACATAACAAACACCAGGTTATTTCACTGTCTTCATCTTGAGCAGTAATACAAGAGCATTTACTGAGCATTACTTGAACCCAGCCTTATACTTGGTATCATAGCAGCTTGCACTGTGGACCTGGGCCCCGAGCTAGAGAACCTTACAGCTAATGACCTGAGATCAACATACTCATCTTCCCTCCAACCACATGACAAACCTCCTGGACCCACAGCCAAAGGAATTTATGGTTTTCCAGGGAAACACGATATTTGCTTTGACAGTTTCACATAGCTTTATCCTGAAGACAGACAAAGAGCTGAAGTTTCATCTGCACTCGCCTTTCCTGGGATCAAGCCCTTTGATGGAAGGAGATCACTGGGAATCCATCCCCAGGACTGGAGGTGTCAGAGGCAGAAACCAGACATACAAATCCTGCTCTTTGGGCCTCTGGGAAAATACCTAGCCATCACTGCCCTCATCCACCAGTCTCATGTTGCCTGCCTGTCTCCAACATTAGCACAAGTGCTGACTCCCCAGCACGTGTGTCTGGGAGGGCAAGAGGCATGGCAAAGAGCCAGCCAGTGACGCCTGCCCAGAGCCCTGGCAGGCCTCATTAGACCTGGTTTCTGAAATGTTCCACCACTGCTCCTGCCTGGCACCCAAAGCCCAAACTTTGTGCATTCCATTTTCCCTTCAATCCTGCAAGGCAGGGTCTTTACTTTTCTCACAGCTCCAACATCAACACTCCTTATGAGCAAAACTTTTGCAAGCAATAGATAGCGCTAGCGCCAATGCATCTTAGCCAGTTTCTACAGTCAAAGTGAAACAAAGAAAGGAAACATTATAAAAACTGGTGTTGTGGAATGGAACCAGACACAATCAGTAAATAGCCAGTGTGCACATTTAATGACCTAAAGGCTCAGCCTCTCAAAAGAGTTTTTGAGGTGTCGTGCATAGATTTTTGAGAGGGAGGTGGCATTTTCTAGTTGGGGGTCCCAAAGCTGGGGGATCCCCTGAAACAGATATAGTCAAATATGCAGACAGGTTGCCATGTGGCAAAAGGGGAAGAAAAGTCTGGTTGTGCATCCAAAATGCCTTCTCAAAGCAGAGATGTGACTCGTAGGATAGACATGAATGTGACATAACCAGCGTGGCCGGCACGGCCACATGCAGAGCTCCCCCATCAGGGAACATGTGGTGTGTTAGAAGAACCAGAAGAGGTTCAGAGGGGCTGGAATGTCGGTGGCAGGGGTAGGAGGGCTGGGTGAGGATTATAACAGATAAAAAAGGGGGAAGCAAGGAAAGGTCGTGGAGAGCCTTACGAAGCCCTGTTGGAGGGTTGAAAGTCATTTAAGTATTTAAGCAGGTTTGTTGCATAATTGGACTTATGCTTTAGAAAAAATTACTCACACTTCTTTTGAAGGGGGCAAAGTGGAGGCAGAAAGACCAGTTAAAATATTCAAGCGAAGGATGACAGTGGCCCAGGTTAGGGTAGTGACCATGGAAGATGAGAAACATCAGTGGACTGGGGAGGCATTTAGAAGCAGAACGGACAGGATTTGGTGATTGACTAAGGGGTTGTGGTGAGGGAGGGAGAAGCGCCTAGAGTGGCTGCTGGGTTCCAGCTGAGGCATCCACGCGGACGGTGGCACCAAACCAACGAGGGGACCCAGCAGGAGAGGCACATGAGAGATGACGCCAGTCAATTCAGGTTTGGGTGGTTGGATTAAAAATATCTTCAGAAGATCTGAGCAAAGATCTTTACTAGGTAGTTGGATATATAGCTCTGAAGATCTATGTTCTGTTTATAAAGTTGGGAGTGGCCAGCATACAGACAGCAGTGAAGCTGTGGGTATGCTGGGGTGAAGGGGTGTCCATTAAGAAAAGATGGAAGGACACATGCGTGTTTGAATACTCTGTTCATTCTTGGCAGCTTTGTGCAAGTTGATTTGACAGTCCTTCATAAGAGTAAATTCTGGAGAAGGCAGCATGAAACACTGGGCTTAAGCAGGGAGGGGAAATTACCAAAGCGGAGAAATAGTCCTAATAGTAACCTTCATTAATTATCAAGCACTTACTGTGTGCCGGGCCCTGTGCTGAGTATTTCATATACGTTGTTCTGTTGCATTTCACTGAATTCTTATAACAATCCTACATATGGTAGTTACTATTTTCCCTACTTTATACTAACAGGAGTTGAGAGATTATGTAACTATGCTGTCCAACATGGGAGCCACTAGATGCATGTGGCTATTAGGAACTTGAATTGTGCCATTGAGAGACTTAATTTTTAATTCAAATTAATATTAATTCAATTTTATTTCAATTAATATAAATTCAAATTTAAGAACTAATATCGAATTCAGTTATTGGAAACAAGTATGTTTGTAACAGTGTACACGAATCAACTTTTTCATCTGTAAGTTTTATGAAATATTAATTCAGATCAAGTATTTCTGATGAAAAGTTAGTATCTGAAGATGGGTCATAAGTATAAAATACATACTGGATTTCGAAGACTTAGTGTGAAAAAATATAAAATATCTCATTAATACTTTTAATATAAAAATTAAATTTGAATTTAATTTTTGAACTTTGATTAAATTGTTGAAATAATATTTTGAATCTATCAAGTTAAACTGTATTATTAAAATTAATTTCACCTGTTTTACCTTCTTCGT
>VBSM01003157.1:11788703-11835473 GCA_008086735.1 Cheirogaleus medius
CGATAAAGAAACAGAATGGGACTGCCAGTCCCTAGACTGGGGGCGGGGAAGGGGACGTGGCTGCAGGAGACGGGGGTTTGGGAAAATATGGGCCGCCTAGGGCTAATTCCCCTGATTAAAAATGCATTAGTTTGGAGGTGTCAGGGACACGCAGCTGTTTTCAAGGAAAGCCTGGCTCCAAGAGGTCCTCCCTGGCCGGGCCGCCTGGCGGCTCCATCTCGGGTGGATGTCAGCGAGCGCAGCCTGCCGACGCTTGTCCTCTGCCTGACAGGGCCCTGGCCAATGTCCTGCTGCTGCGGGTCGTGGTAATTTACATCCTCTCTGTGTACATTAACTTATCTGCAGCCGCGCTGGCTGCGCTCCTTCAGTCAGCCTGTCTCCTGCGCAGCCTGGGAGACTTCCCCGACCCGGCGACCCACCGAGCGGCCGGGGGCGGCGGGGGCGCCGGCCCGCCCGGCTCCCGGGCCCTGGGAACCACCTCGAGCGGCCGGTTCCGACCCGGCCCGCCGGCCCGGGCGGTGGCTCCGCGGGCCTGGCGCGGGGGCCCCGGGGGCAGCTCGGGCAGGGCAGAGGCAGGCGGCCCGGGCTGGCCGCGGAACACTTAGTCGCTAATTCATGACTCATGAGTCATGTGCAGGCTCCTCTTCAGTGACAGCCGGGACAGTTCCTGTTATTTGTAGCCCCCCGGCTTTCATTTCGCTGTAATTAAGCAGTCATGTGAGGGTCACTTCATACCAGTTATAGGTTTCCCTGTTTTAATCATGCTTCAAGTTGCAGGGGGGCAGCAGGGAGTGGAAGGGGAGGCTGGGGAGGAGGCGTGCAGGGCAAGAGGGTAATCGTCTCTGAGAACGTGTGCACTTTCCATAACTCTTCCCCTGACAGGCCCCAGTGTGCTGGCTCCGCAGCCGCCGCCGACGTGCCGTCCCAGCGCGCAGGCCAGATCCTCTTCCGCGACACCAGTGGTCTTCCCTGAGAAGAGGTCTGGCCCTTTTTGAGTCAGATGCTGGATTTTCGTCTTTCCCCTCTGGCACCACACTAATCATTCTCTTTAATCGCTGTAGCTTTTTAATGAGGCCAAGTAGGTATTTATGGAGCCGTCTACTCTACACGCTAATGCTTGATAAGTCAGTTATAACTTATCCGTGGGCTTTGCATGGGCCAAACTCAGAAGAAAGGAAGTGAGAGTAAGACAGAGTCTGGAGTTTGCTAGGGAAAATCCAGCATAGGCTTCGGGTCCTAGATGGTACCAAGCCCTTGGGGGAAATGTTCAATCCATCACACATAAAAATATGGAACAACCAAGGTCTGTCCCAATTTTGTGAAAATCCTCTGGCTGTTATTCCTGATTTTTCACCCCCTCCACTTTCTCCTTTGTCTGGTTCATGTATTCTTTAGATACCATTTGAAGCTCCATTCTAAGGCCAATTCTACCAAGTTCTTTAAAGAACCCTGTAGCTATTGCATTTGGAGGGCACGCGGATGGAAAATGAAGGGGTTGGAAAGAGATAAAGGACAGAAATGAAAGGATTGGAAAGAAATAAAGGACAGATACCAAATTTCCTGCCGTTGCAAAGAGTAGGCGCCACATGCTCCAAATTTCAGTAAAGTTAAAGCTGGAATATATAGTAGTAGCAGGAGTGTAGTTACCTTCAAAAAGGAAGAGAGGAAACCTTTCCAAGAAAGGGTAGAAGAAAGAATGAGGAAGAAACCAAGGCAGGACCCTACAGACTAGGAAAAAAAAAACGAATGAATCAATTAACATATGAGTATTTAATATGTATTAAGGAGACTTTTTAAAAAGTTTTCAGCCATAAAAAGGAATGAAATACTGACACTTGCTACAACATGGATGAACTTTGAAAACACCGAACTCGGTGATAGAAGCCAGTTACCAAAAAATCCCACATATTATATGATTGCATTTACGCAAAGTGTCCAGAACAGGCAAATCCACAGAGACAGAAAGTAGATTAGTAGTTGCCTTAAAGTGGGCATGGGGGGAGGGTAACTGCTGGAATTAATTGTGCTGATAATTGTACAACTCTGCGTTTACTAAAAACTATTGTCTTATATGCTTTAAATGGGTGAATTGCCTGGTATGTAAATTATATCTCAATAAATCTATTACCAAAAAAAGTTTCCATAAAGTTAAATAGAAGCAGGCCCCCCAAATACTGCTCTTAAAAAATCCTTTTGGTAAGTACACAATTCCTTTCTCTATGTCAAGGTAAGCCAGCAGGTAATGTCCATAAGGACAGGGACTTTGTCTGATTTTCCACTTGGTACCCTGTGCCTAAACAATGCTGCCTATGAAGGTACTCAACAAATATCTGCTAACAGAGAAGAACTTGCAAATAACCAGATGGCCTAGTTTAGATGTGTACCACACTCGCCCTGCCATCTCCTCACTGCATCCTCTAAATTTCCAACATACCTATTATCATAATAATAATTAGTATTAACACAACTAGTAACAATAACTAATAAACAAAATTTTATCTATTTTGTGCCAGGCACTGTACATATATTAGCCTCTAATCCTTACAAAACTCAGCAATGTAAACCCACTGACCCCAGGTCTGTCTGGCTCCCAAAGTCCATTATAAACACTGCCCACTAACAACTAAACACGAAGGCAAAGAGGAACATCAACAAATGTGCATAGATAATCAGTCAAAGTCACCTGTGGAGGAAACCAAAGTTCCCAATCTGATTTCTACGTTTAAACTGAAAGTATCAAGAAACATCATAAATGCAGCACTCAAAAACGTATGGATTTTCTTATTTTAAATTATAATAATTTTATACTAACCATGTATTATATATCTAACAGGTATGGAGGACTTACTGTGTACATAGCTCTAAGTGAAGCACTGGGCAGAGTTCTAGAAGCAGCTAACACAGGAGCTTATGCTCGAGCCTGTTATAAAAGCCATTGTTCCTTTTTTGAAAAAAATATGAGTACTCAATATGTTTATCTAAGTAGTGCACAAAAGGTTTAATCTTTTTAATACATGAAGTGAAAAGTTCTGGTTTCCTGAGATCTCTTCCAAAAGCTGAAACATTTTTGTTGGAATGTGAAGGAAAAGACCCAGAGCTCTATGAAAAGCTGCCTAAATGACTGCCCACAAATGTAGCCAGAGAGGAACACAAATTAGAGTACTATTTAAAAGCTACTGTGGGATGTGCTTGGGCTTGAGCCTACTGCCTGGGTGTTCATTAAATGACTAATATTTCTCACGTCCATAATCCAAGATTCCAGACCTATATCCCCACGAAGACTCAGACGCACCAACTTATCTCATGCATGTTAGTTGGCATACTAAGATACTACCTGTACTAATTATCTTAGAAAGACACAAAACCTTCTAATAAAAGATTCCATATTCCTGTATTTTACTATAAGAATGTTGTTTTAATAGCCCACATTTTACAGTTGGAAAAACCCAGTATCCTCTGAAACTGTTACTGAAACTGTCCCAAATATCCGTAACAGTAATAAGAAAAAAATTTCAGCTATTAGATAAACTCGCCTACCCTCTAAATTGGTGAGAGGTGTTCCTTCTGCTTTAAAAAAAATCCATATATAAACATTTTTCGTAGCTATCTGAAAAGGAAGTACACCCTAGTCTATAAATATGGAAAAAATTAATAGCCCCCTTGCTCCTCTATATGAGAGACTCCAGAAGTGAAAGTCCAACCACTTAGGCTGATGAGCTTCAAGAAACTCTACTCGGGGCTTTGGAATGTGCACTGTGTCTACGGAACAGCCATCCATCCCTAAGCATATGTGGTTGTCACCCTCTAGTGGATGATCTATGATAATAGTTGGCAGTCTCCTGTGGGGCACAAGAGGAAATGTCACCCCAAACTCACCTATATTAAAGAGGTAAATGACAGATAAGACTACACCAGAACTCTTCAGTCTTGGACACTATTTCCTAGGAAGGTGGGTGTGCATGGGCTGTTTATTCGGTCTGCAGTTCCCTGCTTCTTTTGAGTCTATGTTTGTGTTTCCTACTGGTGTTTTGGCATTTTCAAGAACAATACACATTTCCTTGACGGGTAGACTTCTCCTACAATTGAGATAGTCTTTGGCAACTGATTCCCAGAGATTGTTTGCATCCAAACTGGCCTTGAAAGCTTTCTCTATCTGCAGGCCTACTGAGTGCGCCCAATTACTTAGCTGGTAGCCTGGAGCTTGCAATTTAAATGCCAGTTCCATGTTGAACAATTAGATCTGCTTAGGGAAGTTGTAGAACAATAAATATTGCCTTGATATTCACTGTTGTGTAAGGAGCCTAAATGTAGATTCTTGGAGGCTCTGTGATAGAATTTTTAGAGGAAGAAATGGTAGTGCTTGCATTTCCTTAAGGTTTCAAGACCCAATACCAAGAATTAGATTGGAAAATTTAACTTTCTAAAATAACTCTCTAAAAATGAAGTCTGGCTTTAAATTCATTAGTAGTATAAGATTCAAAATAAGGTAACATAATTCTTTTTCCTCTTCATTTTATCAAGTAACTGAAGAATTGCATTTCTAAATCTGGATGGGACCTGAATTTCTACATCACAGACAGTTTCTAGGAGGGAAGGATTATGAGCGCAGGAAATACTCGGCATTCTCAAAAGCCTACATTGTTGGTGCTTGCATTGCTCTGTGAGAACCTACTGAAAGAAACCATCTCTCCGGAAGACAAGTATAATTTCCTGAAGATCTGTTTATTCGTCAGCAGAGGAGCTGAATGTTTGAAGTCAAGGATGACCTTGGTTCTAAATCTGCGGTTAAATGGGAATCAGAGCACTGTGGATGTGAAATGCCCCTCTCCCACCTTATCCATTTGATAGATGAAGAAACTGAGGTTTGGCAAGGTCAAACAGAGTTCACGTGGCTAGCCCACCCCACAGCTGACACCAAGCAAGAGCCCAACTCCCCTATTCCAAGGCCTCTGCTCTTTCATCCATTTCACTGTTGTCTCTCAGGTGGAATTTTCTTAGTGATCATCAGGAAATCAGTTTCTTAGCCCTGTTCATAGAAGTGTATACTCTGTTTGGTTAAAAAGCATTTTAGTTGTGGTAAAAAAATAAGTAACATATAATTTATCATTTTAACCACCTTGAGCGTACAATTCTGTGGCATTAAGTACATTCACACTATTGCGCAACCATCAACGCTATCCATTTCCAGAACTTTTTTTTACCTTTTCAAACCAACTCTGCATCTGCTAAACAATAACTTCCCATTCTCCCCTCTCCTTAGCCCCTGGCAACCACTATTCTACTTTCTGTCTCTATGAATTTGACCACTCCAGGGACCTCATATAAGTGGAATCACACAGTTCATCCTTAGCGTATTTTCAAGGTTCATCTGTGTTGCAGCATGCGTCAAAATCTCCATTTTAAAGGATGAATAGTATCCCATTGTGTGTGTGTGCGTGCATGTGTGTGTGTGTGTGTACCACATTTTTTTGTTTGTCCATTCATCCATTGGTGGTTATTTGGGAAAAATATTTTTTAAATGCACAACAAAAACAGATATAACTCTTTAAGAAGTAAAAGCATATCTGCAGGAGGCTTGAAGCTGGATTTTTAAAAAAGACTACTGGGAATTGCTAGAGTAATTAAGGAACAATGTAACAATTATGTGCAAAATTATTTTAAATTAAAGCCATGGAATTTGGTTTGCTTGTCTCTATATTCTCTACCACAACCTCCCGTGTCATCCCGTATCCGCTCAGAGCCACAGGTGGTGGTTTCTCAATAACTGTATGCTAAATATCCAAGTCAAGCATAGGGAAAATCTAATGCAATCTATGTTGTCATGGTTTTTCCTTTTTTTCTTTTTTCTATTAATTAATTTTATTTACTGCATACTGAACTGATTACTACAGTCAGGCTAATTAACATACCCATCTCTTCATACATTTACCATCTGTGTGTGTGTGTGCCCATATGCACATAGTAAAAACAGTTAAGATTTACTCTCTTAGCAAATTTCAAGTATACAATATGGTATTCTCAACTATAGTCACCATGCTGTACATCAGAATTCTAGAACTTATTCATTCTACATAACTGAAACTTTGTGTCCTTTGAGCAACATCTCCCCATTCTCCTCCACCCGCACCCTGGTAACCACCTTTCTACTCTCTGCTTCTATGAATCTGACTTTTTTAGACCTATAAGCAAGGTCATAGTTTTTCTTAATCTTTCCATTGATTATTCCAGAGAAGAATGCAAAAATTCCCGGCAAAAATCTTGTAGAAAGAGTGCTCTACTGGAAGAACAAGGTTCCAGGGTTCTTAATTTCAGGCAGCTGAACTAATTTTAACTCAAAAGATCAAGCCCCAAAAGAGTTTATTGAAAAAATACTGTGTCGCTTATGGAATTTTTGGATGTCTGGAGAACCAGGCTGGAGCTTTCCAGAAACAATGCCCCAAACCATGTCCAAAACTGACCTGAGAAGGAAAACACCACCAAAGCTTATGCTGACACCAAATCAGTGGAGGTTCCTGTTTGCACGGCTTCCAGGACTTAACTGCACCCAACCACTATCTTGTCACTTCTGCCCAGGATCCAAATGTTGTGACCTCTGCTGTCCTCCAAACCTGGATGCTTAGAGCACCACCTCAACAGCACAAGGATTCCACAGAGCCCCTCCCTTAAATTATAATGCCCATCGCATGTAAGTACAGTGATTGGTGGGGCACAGGTCACGTGCCCATGCCCAGCTACAAGGTGTCTGGGAAGAAAGTTCTGTGTTTTCTACCTGAAAGATGTGGGGCATATGAGAAAGATGATGCCACACACATAGAAAGGGTATTCAAAAGGTACTGGGCAGCCACTATTGAAGGTAAAGGAACTGTTTTTCCTAAGAATTATAAGAGGAACAGATAAAATCCTAGCTGGAATAATTAGAATGAGCAGTTATTTTTAAATACCATTAACACCTGATGTGGAGAAAGCAAAACAAATTGGCACATGTTCAGGTTCAGCACACATTGCCACTATAAACTTACAAAGCATCACTACTTCTTCATCTGAAATAGATTCAGCCTTGATAAAGAAAACCAGAGCTCAATTAGCAATAATTGATTGCAGGTGAAATGTTCAAGGAAGGAGCTGAACCTAGTACTTAGATGTTTGAATTATTGTTCTTGCATTAATCTTGTGCATTCTCTTCTACATGTTGGCAGTGAAAGTTAAATACTGTACATTATTATTTTACAAGTATATATATTGGAAAATCAGAAGATATAGATTATGTGTTAAAACCTTTATTTCTATTTCACATTTTATTAATTGACAGCTGTACACTCAACTGAACACCGCTAGGCAAGACAGACATATACGGAAGAAAATCTCTAGAGGGCTGGAGCTACTGGCTCTGACCTATTGGAGATGTCGTACATGAAGGCGTCACATGCATCACCTTAGAACAAAGCTTGGAGTAAGATATCAAAGTAAGAAGAAACTAACTTCATCTGAAAATTGTTTTTCTTTCAAAATGACCTCAAATGGTCCAGTTTCTAAGTATCACATGTTGTCAAGATTAAAAGAAAAGAAAAATAACCAACTTTTATGAAAGCCTATACTTAGCCTATAAGGAAATTCTACTCATGATAGTTAAAGTCACCAGCTTATCACAGATCAAGGAAGTCTATCCATTTAGAGATGTATACAGTCTACGGCCATACCAGCCTGAACGCGCCCGATCTCGTCTGATCTCGGAAGCTAAACAGGGTCGGGCCTGGTTAATACTTGGATGGGAGAGATGTGTACAATAACTAACATTTTTCCCTAGTTTTAGCCTTGGTTTCTTCAACTATATATGATCTATGTCTTTTAAAAAGATTTCATTATTGTACACTTTAAACAGGTGTATTTTATGATATGTTAATGTTATCTCAATAAACCTGTTTTTAAAAATGAAAAAAAAGGATTCATTAAATACACAAAAGTTGATGGGAAAAAATTCAAATCTGTATATCAAATATTCCTTATAGAATGTTCCATAAAATAAGCTGCTTTGGTTCATAAAAGATGCTATTTAACAGAACTTTTCTTCCTTTAAGTGGCTAAGGGCACTATATAAAATTTTTCTTTTAGAAAGATCTATAACCTAATAAATGCACTGTGAAAAAAAAAGAAAAGAAAATATGGAGTTTTACTGACTCGTCCAAAGTAGAAAATAAAAATCATAGGCTGTAATAGAATAATGTATAGCCTGAAATTAATTTTCCAACTAATCTAACCTAGTGTTGGCAAATACATAGGGTGAGGATAGGCACTCTCCTAATTTCTGCCCAAGACAGACATAACTAATCAATCTGAGCAATTTCTAACTGAGCTCAGACATACATAGTCTCATAATTCTTAAAACAGAGCTCTGGGTAGCCTCTATCATTTACTTGGAGTTGACATAGGTGAAGAAACTATTTGCCATACCTGGTATTCTCACCCCTTTAATTATATGCAAGTGGAGGCTGAAAAGCATGCAGTGACCTACTTGACCAATGTCACACTGCTGGCTGATGAAAGAATTGGCATTATAACCCTGATCAACTGCCCATATCTAGATCAAACCCATAGAGTCATAGAACACATGGCATTCAGCTGATTTTATCTGAGCCCCTGAATTTCCAAGTTTACTAATTATGATGCTCCTGGAAAGAGTTTATATTACCAACTTTATAATTGCCATTGTGAAAGAAGTGAAATAAGGAAAAAAAGACTCTTAAGCTTATGATAATGTATGAATTCATTTATTGTTCATAAAAAATATATTTTTGTCTTATTCATAATTTAATGATAATGTTAAAACTTTTACTGCACACACAATTATTATTAGGCTACAGATGCCATTTAAACGCAATGCCCTCAGAAACAGGGAATGAGATATAGAAAGATTGGGGCAAATGAGATACAGAAAGATTCTCTTTTGCATGAAATTCTCCTTGTAACAACAACAAAACTTCACAATATACCGCAACACCTGCAGTTTAAATCAACTATTTACCTTCATATAAAAATGATGAGTCTTTTGGATTTAATAATGTTTTGCCCCACCCATTAAGACAGCATGGTTATCTAGTTTAAGTTTGATATAGTATATCAGTCATTCTGTTCAACCCATAAGTGAAAACAAAACACAGAAAATAGGTGCCTGGAAGTAAAAGTCTCCAAAAGGAAGAAAAAAATAGAAACCATTCTTGGTTGATAGTCATTCATTCACTTTAGGTCAATGAAGTCTACATACTGACACATGCTGTTTCTAGATTTTTTTTTTCTCAAATGTAATTTTGTTGTTTTTATCTTTTAAAAAATTTTTTGTCAACATAATACTCATTGTTTTAAAAATAAAATTGTGCTAAAATGCTTTCAACAAAAAACAGTAACTACTCCATCCTCCTCCCACCCATATATCCCCCACAAAAATAAATACATCTCACACCCTAAAGGCAACCATTTTCAACTTTTTTTAGCTATTTATTTCTGTATTTCTAAATAATGTGCTTATATTTCTCGATTTATCCATTTAGACATTGTCTGTTATTGTAGACAACAATTTTAACCCTTCTCCATACCCCCTTCCCTTCCTTTTCCATTCTCTCAATTTTTGATTAATTCCATAATCAGTGTTCATTATTATGACTATGAAAATATTTATTTACTATATTGCTGGATCTTCCAGCAAGGTAATGTTCTATGATTTAATTTTCTTTCTTGTAAAACTTTTAACTTGTCTTAGAGTTAATGTTAATAGTCACCAATATTCTCAGTCACTTAGTTTTTTGGGATTTTACTTTTTTTTTTTTTTTGATGCTTCTGCCAATCTTCCCACACACTCCAACAGCTTTGTAAAATGCCTCTTCATACAATTTTCCACATAGTCACCCCTAGAAATTGCTCTGTCAGTCCCATTTTGTTTTTCCTGGGGACATCCCTCAATCACCTTTCAGTGTGCCTGGCTGCTCACTAGTTCTCCGACACAGCCATTGTCTCGGTACTTCCGTTGCATCAATATTAGATCCCTTCTTTCTGGAATCCCATGTGTTCCTCTTGCTTGGACTACTCCCTTATTTTCGTGTAGCATCCTTTAAGAACTTGCTGAGAAAGAATGCATGGGACGTAACTTTTCCGAGATCCTACATGTCTGAAAATAACTTTTATTCAACCCTCATCATTGATTGATAGTTTTGCTAAGTATCAAATTTAAATTAAAATACAATTTTTTATTGAGAACATAAAATTATTGCTCATTGTCTTCCAGCTTCCAGTGGTGCAATTGGAAAGTTTATTGCCATTCTTATTCCTAATCTTTTGGAAATTACGCTTTTATCTTATCTTTGGAAATTTTTAGAATATTACTTTTATCCCCGGTATTCTAAGTTTCACAACAATGTGCCATAGCATGTGACTTCTCTTAATTTGCTGCTTTGACACTTGGAAGACTCTTGTTGTTTAGTTATAGAAAAAACTATGTATAGAGAAAATTTGCACCTATTTTCTCTGTTTCTTTCCATACTGCTTCTTAGTAAGATATTGAAGTGATTCTTTAATTTTCTAATCTTTTCTCTTTTATTTTTCATCCCCGTGTTTTGATTCTATTTTCTGGAAGAGTTCCTTCACTTTGTAGACCTTTTAACAGAATATTTTATTTCTGCTATCATGTTTTTAATCAATGAGAACTCTTGTTCTTTTTACATCATCCTAGTCTGTTTCATGAATACGATGTCCCTGAGAATACTATTAATAATTATAGTTGGCTTCTAAGTTTTCATCTTCTCTTGCCATGTCTGTTTCCTCCAAGGTCCTTTGCTTTCCTATTGATTTTAGACTCTATCTTTCATAGTGCAGGCTTCCCTCAATGCCATTTGTTGCTAGCATCTAATTCTGTTCAAGAATGAAGCACTGCATACCTGATTGGGAGGTCTGTGGGAAGGAGCTCCTCACTGCAGAGTGACTGGGTGTCACCTGCACCGTGGTCAGGTTCTCCCATGCATCTTCAGGTCCCTCCTTTGGGTGGTTCAACACATCCAGAGAAAGGAAATTCCAGAGTCTCACTTGCAGGTTAAGGTCTGACTGCATTCTGAGCTTGGGCACAGAAGAGGATTGGCAGGTAGATTTTCACTTCATCCCTAGTTTTCCTTTCTCTTAGCCCATCTCTACCTGCTTTGTGCCAATTGGCCTCCAATTCAGAGCCTTTCTGACTCAATCTCTTCAGGGCCTGAACTTCCTGTCTTCCTGTTGGGGTAGGACGGAGAGCATTCATATGACTGCATCAATTAATGGAAGGAGTTCTGGGGTCTATAGCCCCTTATATGGACTTTTGAGGGACCCCTATTTTTAGCAACCTTCCCCCAACCTTTGGCAGAACCTGGTGCTCTATTCCCCTGCCTTTCCTACACTCTGGGAGGTAAATCACCTCATCTACTAAGTGTGGCCCGCTGTGGACACTTTGATTTGTGTTCCTGCCTCTCTCTCTTCTTTTTTATATGGCTCAGGAGTACAGAGGTTTTGGATACATCAGACTTTGTGCATGTGTCTTACTGTGGTTGCTGTTCAATGATGGTTTTTGAGTAAAGAAGGAATGAAAAAGTTCTTTGTCTATCTTGAAAGGAGAAGTCTTGGACACTTCTTGGTGTTGGCTGGACGGATGCTCAGTGGCAAGTTGTTGAGCATCCTGGATCAGTTTGCTGGGGCTGCCATCACAACGCACCCCAGGCTGGGTGGCTCACACAACAGAGATGTAGTGTCTCACAGTTCTGGAGGACAGAGGTCTGTAGGATTGGTTCCTTCTGAAGGCTGTGAGCAAGAATCCATGCCTCTCTCCCAGCTTCTGGGGGTTTGCTGACAATCTTTGGTGTTCCTTGGCTTCTGCACCATCACCCTGATCTCTGCTTTCATCTTCACATAGCCTTCTCCCTGTGTGCATTTCCTGTCTACATTTCCCTTTTTATAAGGACACCAGTTATATCAGATTCGGGACCCAGCCAACACCAGTATGACCTCATTTAACTAATTACATCTGCAACAACCCTATTTCCACATAAGGTCACATTCTGAGGTACTGGAGGTTGGGAATGCAACATATGAGTTTTTTGGAGGACACAATTCAACCCATAATATATCTCATATTTGATATTGTCTGACTAGGGTGACCCAGCATCCCACTCTACTTGGAACAGTTTTGGTTTACATGGCATCCCTGCTTCATTATTAATAGTACCTTCCACTCTTCATAATGTCCAAGTTGGAACAATAAAGTATGTGGTCACCCTACATATAATCCTTTCCACTTGCATGAAATTATCAAGCTAAAGAATTTTACTGTGATTCCTAGTAGATTCTGGACACAAATCTGGGGAACAGTATTATCATGTTTTCCTATTTTATGTATAGGTACATATATATGATTTTTATAAAATCTTATGGGAAAATATAAGGTTATATATATGTATGTGTATATAACAAATCACACATACAGTTTTAAAACACACCGAAAGCTTATTGTGATAGAATACCATGGTATATAAGCAAATTTTTGAGTCTTTAAAATTTTTTTTTCTTTAAAAAAACGAAAGAAAAAAGAAACAAAATGGAATTTTATGTTGCTAACAATAAACAAACAAAATTCTTGCAGCTCAAGAAAATTGGAAACTCAGAACTCCCAGGGTTCACAGAGACTCTGAATTTGGCCAAATCAACTGCTTCGGACCCATATTTGTTATGGGATTGGGGACAGCTCAGTTCTTTCCATGGCAACAGACTATGCTGTCATAAACACTCCAGGATGGTCTCTAAATGATCCAGCAACTGTTGCACTATGAGGGAGATAAGATCTTATTAAAAATACGAAAGTTGGAGCTAACTTACAGGAACATGGAGATGTATTGACAAGGGGATTTGCATTGTATATAAACAATACTTTCTCATTTGGCCTAGTAAGGAAAAGGCCCTGTTTGGTGAAAATCAATATGGGTTAATGCTAGTAGTCTTCCTTAAATAGTCCTTACACAAGTTACCTACCAACAGAAAGGTCATAAGGAGAGGCAAATACAGGCGGTCCCCACTGAAGTGTGTGGTTTGTGCCTTTGTGCAAAAACATCACCCCACAACTAAGGGTACTTCCTGGTTAAGAATGATTTTTCTCTTACACAGATAAAATTTGTATTCTTTTCTAATTATAAAATACATTCTCATTTTATAAAATTCAAAAATACATAAAACATAGACAATAAAACTCACCTATAATTCTACCACACTAAGAATTTTTAGGCTGAAATCATGCCGAACACAGAATTTTATATCTTTGCTTTTTTTTCACATAGCATTACATCATGAGCTTTATTCCGTGTCATTAAAAATGCCTCACAAGCATGACATTTAATAAATGCCTAACAGTCTATCATATGGATGAACCCTAATTTATTTAACCATTTCCATATTGTGGGGGGATGTATTTAATGAACCTAATTTTTCAACATTATGAGTATTGTGGTAATGAACATCTTATAAATAAATGTTTATTTATATTTCTTATTATTTTATTAAAATACATTGCTAGAAATGAAATTATTAGGGAAAATATTATGAACACTTTTATGATTCTCCCACTTTAAACAGTTTTTTCAGAATATTTTTCTATCCTTGTCTACATTCCCAGATGCACTTTATTTAAAATTTTCTTATTCTAGAAAAAGTTCTGTAGAATTTTTATTGGGATTACATTAAAGCCATAAATTCAAATGGAAAAAATGGACGTTTTTACAATTTTCAGGAACTTGATATGTATATCCGCTTATTCGAATATTCTTTTATATCTCTCAATAGACTTTTATATTTTTTTCCTATTGGCCCCACACATTCCTTATATTTTTAAATTTTTGTTGCTATTGTGAATATAATCTTGTCATTTTATTGTTTAACCAGAGATATTTATCTTCTAACCAGCCAACTTATTAAACTATCTTATTATTTACAACAGGCTTATAGTTGGCTGGGGTATATGAGCATGTACGAGGAGTATATAATCAAATCAGCTGAAAATATTATATTTTGGCTTTTTCTTTCCAGTACCTCCTTTCTTTGAGCTCTTGTCCCTTCCATTGGCCACAGCTTTCAGAAAGGTTAACTAGTAAAGATCATAGACGGCATTTTGGACTTGGTCCTAATAGGAATGAGAATGACGTCTTATGTGTTACACTGTTAAATAGGTGTTGGTAAGTTTAATACTGGGTTGCACGGGTAACAGGAATAGTGGAGCAGGCCAGTTACAGGACAGTAGAGCTTGTGGCGACTGACAGACTGGACAGCGCTCATTCCAAGGGGAGCCACACAGCAGATATTCAGCTGGAGCCTATTATACCATACAAAAATGTGGGCCTACTGTTAACAGATCTTCTAATTTTTCAAACTGGAAACCCTAACCCTAATTTTTATGTGCACATAAGAGAAAATATCTGATTTTATATGAAATATCTCAGTTATAAAATATTTATAACTAAAATCATTTTTCCCCAATAATGTACAGTGAAAGCAAAAAAAATTAAAACAGTAATCTATATTCAGTTCATTTGCAAACACAGGTTTCAGATAAATATTCTTGACCATAAGGAAGGATTGGCTTAACCCAAGTCTCCCATGAGACTGTTTGTTTTTTTTTTTTTTTTTTGGAGACAGAGGTCTTACTCTGTTGCCTGGACTAGAGTGCCGTGGCATCAGTCTAGCTCACAGCAACCTCAAACTCCTGGGCTCAAGCGATCCTTCTGCCTCAGCCTCCCAAGTGGCTGGGACTACAGGCATGAGCCACCATGCCCGGCTAATTTTTTCTATATTTTTAGCTGGCCAATTAATTTATTTCTATTTTTAGTAGAGACGGGGTCTCGCTCTTGCTCAGGCTGGTTTCGAACTCCTGACCTTGAGCGATCGGCCTCCCAGAGTGCTAGGATTACAGGCGTGAGCCACCGAACCCGGCCAAGACTGTTTTTTAAGAAGTACATATTATATTTTATCATATGATTCTTTTAATTTTTATTTTATTCATTGCATAGACATCCTAATATTAAAAGATTGTATTTCAAGGATACAGTGTATAATAATATGGAGTTTAATTTTATCCACTAAAATTTCATTTTGGATTTTTATAGTTATAATCATTCTTTTTTAATGTTCTTTTAAATTTTTAATACTTGGTTTTGGTTTTGAGATATGTAAGCTTCATAAGATGAATTGAGGATTTGTAATATTCTGAAGTAGGATAGCATAGAAATTATCTGTTTCTTGAAACTTTGGAGAAAGTTTACCTGGAAAATTACCTGTCATAATGCCTTCTGAATGATTTCTTTAATACATTTCTCAATTTTTCAAGGTTATTGGTCATTTATTATTGTGGCAATTTTGTGCTTTCCTTGAAATACACATATTTTAAATTTAACATCAAAGTATTTTACATAATATTTTAAAATTTTATCACCTCCTCTGTATCTGGTGTTAAATATTCTTTCTTAATTCGAATGCCTTCCTTGTGGTTGTTGTTTGAATCAATCTGTCAGATTATTTTGTTTGGTTTTTCGTAGTGCTAATTTCTTCACAGAACCATATTCTACATTTATTCTATGAGGTTATTAACATTTAAGTTCAGTAATTTCTGATCTCAGCATCATAGCTACATATTTCCTTCTTTCCCAAGGTGCATTTTGCTATTATATATCTAACTCCTTGAGTTCAGTGATTATTTCATTTATTTTCATTGATAATGGCAACACTTAAGGTTATGGTATTTTTCCTCTAGTAGAGCTTTGGCTTAATCCTGAAGCTATGATATATAGTATTCTCATTTTTTTCTTGATATTCTAAATAGTCTGTTGTTTTAGAGTTGATTTTATCATTGACATATATGTTTGGAAATTTTAAAAAATATTTACAAAGATTGGAGGAATTATTTAAATTTGTCAAATTTTCAATTTATTATATTATGGTCATGGAGTATAACAAATTTAATTTTACATTATGGAATTTGTGGGGATTTCTTTGTTATTCAATATATGATAATTTTAATAATTATTTCATGATAATTTGAGGAAGTATCTTACCTGCACAGTATAAAGTTGAATATAGATCTAATCCAACCTTGTCCTATGATTCAAATTTCTTGTCCTTGTCTTTTCTATATTACCTTACAAAGATTTAGAAATTTCTCTTAGAAATTGTGTTTCTGACCATTTTCCTTCTGCCAAGAGCTTTTGTTTATGTGTGGACAAAAGATAATGACTACTGTATTTCATTGTAGAACTGAAAGATAATGACTACTGTATTTCACTGTAGAACTTTTATTAATTAATAACTCTTTTTTCACTTAATTCTCTTTAGTATTTCCTGAAATTAATAGTGCCATCCTATATTTTTTCTAATAAAGTTTTATCTGTTTTAATTTTGAGTATAAAATAGCTAAAAACATTTCTATAATAGATTTTTGAAAAATTCAGAAGCAGCTTAGAGCTATAATTTTTCTGATTATTTGTACTCAATTGATTGTGTAAATTATACATATATATGTATATATATTTTTATATAACCTGATGCATACCTATGTTCGATAGAGAATATTTTAAAGCAGTTCCTTTAAAAGAACACAGGGCTAGTGCATTTCTTGAGTTATGAAATTTCTGACTGTTTTTCCGCAGTCATCACATAAGAATAAGACCCTGGGAATATGAAGAATTTTTTAAATTGTATCATTCCCCCTTACACCTGAGTAGACATTTTTTCATTGTCTTTGAGCTTTTTGGTTATACAATTAAAATCTGAGGGCTGGCACTATTCTCAGATCTATGTAGGGGACCCTTGCCCCAGCTCACCCCTCAGAGTGTCCAACATTTTGTAATGCCTTCCTTAAAATTTTCTAAGTCTCCATCTGATGCCAGAGACCAGCAGGGGCATCCTAAATACTGGATACAACCCATGTGGGCCCTGGTCCTATTTCTTACTTCTGAGACTCCAGATAATTTTGAGTAAGTCAAATAGTTTATACAGACAGAGGCCCCATGAAAAAATATTCGTTCAGGTCTCCAGTGCGTAGCTCTGCTGTGGCCAAGCTGATTTTTCTGTAAGATATTATACTAATAGAGTAAATACATGCATTAAGGTTCATAAACCTTAAGTTAGACCAATTTTTACAAAGTGATCATACCTATGTGATCACTGTCCAGATTAGGATACATTATATTACCAGCATCCCAAAGGTCTCCCTTGCATTCCCTCCCAGTCACTGCTCCCAAAATGCAAACACTACTCTGACTTCTCTCACCATGGATGTTTTTAAACTTTATGTAAATAAAATCATACATCTGTGTCCTCCTTTGTGGCTGGTCTTTTCACTTAACATTGTATCTGTCAATTCATCCATATGATAGCATGTAGCAGTAGTTCATTTTCTTTCTATTGTTTATAATCCATAGTTGTATGAATATTCTGCAATGTGTCCATTCTATCATTGATGGATATGTAGTTTATTTCTAGTATACGGTTATTATAAACAGTGTGGCACTGAACATTCTATCTGTGTACATATGATGTATATGTATTGCTATAGCATATATTCCACTAGGAGTAGAATTGCTGGATCATTGGGTACACGCTGGTAGATACTGTCAAACAGCTTTCCAAAGAGGTGGAACCAGCGTACATTCCCACTATCAGCGCCTGGGAGTTCCTGTTGCTTGACATCTTCATCAAGCTTTTTTATTGTCAGTTATTTATTTATTTTTCAGTCAGCCCTTCAGGTGGATTTACAGGGGTTTCGCGTTGTGGTTCTAATTTGCATTTCACAGATGATTAACAATATTAAGCACTGTTTTAAATGCTTTATTTGCCTGAATATCTTCTCTTGCAAAGTGCCAATTCAAAAATTTTATCCCTTTATTAGGTTGTTGGGTTGCCTGCTTTTTTCTTATTGATGTATAAAAATTCTTTGTTTATTACAAAAATAAGATTGTGTTGCAAAAGTCTACAAATCTACTTACCTTTTTGTACCTTTAATAGTGTTTTCTGATTCTTAGAAAAATACAAAGTTCTCGATTTTAATAAAGTCTATTTAATCAATCTTTTCTGGTTGGTACTTTTTAAGAATTCTTTGCCTTCCCAGGTCCTAAATATATTCTCCTATGTTTAGTTGTAAAAGCTTTATTGCTTTACGTTTTTTATTTTGTTCTACAATCCACCTGGAATTGTTTTTTTGTGAATGAAGTGAGGAGGGAGTCAAGTTTCATTTATCTATAGATACAAACACATTGGCTCTAGCAGCACTTGTTGGAAAGACCTATCTTTTCTCCAACTGCATTGCTACAGCACATTTTTTCCTTTTCTGTTCTTTTACATTTTTTATTGACACATAGTAATTGTATATATTTATGGGGTACATGTGATATTTTGATACATGCATACAATGTGTAATGATCAAATCAAGGTAATTAGAATATCCCACAACACAGTGCTAGTAAATCCAACTACTGTAGTGCTATGTTTAGATACAAGCAAGAGAACCCCTGCCCTAGGCCACATGCCTCAGGCGACACCTCTCTCCCAACTTTAGAATGCTTTCCTCCAATCTTCCTTACGCCTGGGACTGACAGTGCTGCCTGGGTGCTCTGAGCCAGGATGGGGACCTGCATGTGCCCTGTTCCTGTCCCTTCTTTGGAACTACCCTCCCATCTTCTACCCCTCCTTAAGAAGTTCATCACATGTCCTGAGAAGCACCTAGACTCTCACCTAGAACATCATCCTGGGACCCATGGATGGGTCCTGGTTCCAGAAGGGGGGCCCGATGAGGGTATAACTCCCCATGGCTGGTATTTCCTTCACAGGATCAGCAAGATTGGGCCACCACAATGGTATTGATGTGCTGGTTTTGGATGACACAGGACAAGTTCAGTGCTCTAGGCTACTCTAGGTCCACCACTGACCTTCAACTGGTCTTAAGCTGCACATGTGGTCTTGTGTTGGCTCACTCATCTGTGATCTGACTGTGGTGCTGCCTCTGACCTACAGCTCCCATGGGTAGCAGAGGAGATAGTGGCAGGTGTGTTCTACCCTGTCTGTCCCCGGCAGTGGCACCAGGATGGTCGTCTCACCCCTTCCCTTCTCTGCCACTTGTTGGGCAGTCCCCAAGGGGTGGCCCCAACGATCTCCTCTGAGGGCTTTCAAGCCTATTACTCATCACTGCAAATGGGCCCTTGTGACTGATGGACGTTCTCTCTTGCCTCTGACCAATGTGGTGATACCATGCTCTCCCAGGTCAGTCTTAAGCCATCCCAGATGAGAGAGAGACATTCTTTGCATCAGTGAGGGTATTCTTTTTGCTCTGCCCATAGGACCCTCATTCCCTGAGTATGGAAAGGCAGGGTGTAGTCAACACTGAAAATGATCACAGTCTAGGAATGTAGTGATTACCCCCTATGGAGTTCCAGAGGAGACATGGTGGGAAGACGTTCTGTTCCTTGCTTATTCTATAAAATTTGATATGTCTAGACAACCTATTTTCCACCGTATTCTGCATAAGACTTGAATTTGTGGTGATCTTCAATGAAACACAGTAACTTTTGAGAGAGTCATTGGAAACCCGTGGGCATGAACAGCATGATGAATGGTTCAGCCACATGAATGATGATACAACCAACATTGAATACATGGTGGTAGGGAACTGAAGAGGCAAGAAGATCTCTACTGTTTCAGTGCAGTTTCTGAAAGTCCTGGCATTATGAATAACAACAGAGTCACTACATTATTTTGTGGTGGAAAATATGAAATTAGCCTGGAATAGCACAGTTGACAATAAGGATCACAAAGGGATGGTTTATGAACCTGAACAAAAAGAGACGTTGCATAGACCTATGAAGAATCTTCACATGCACTGATTGGACAATAAATAAATAAGGAAGCATAAACAATAGACAATATAAAGATAAACAGAGATGAGCTTTTCTCTGCCCATTATTCTAAGTCTTCACCAATAAATCATTATATATCTCATTTGGGCCAATAAGTTTTAATCAAATTTTTTATATAAACAGGAACCCTACAAAACATATTGTCCTGGGGTCCCGTACACCCTAGTGGTGGCACAAGCTGACTATATATGTGTGGCTCTATTTCTGGACTCTAGTTTATTCCATTGGTCTATATGTCTTTCCTCTCACCAACATCACACTATCTTAATTACTGTTGCTTTATAACAGGTCTTGACATGTGGTTATGAAAGACCTTCCACTTCATTCTTCTCTAAGATTGCCTTGAATATTCTTTGACTTTTGTCATATAAATTTTATATCAATTGTCCACACACACACACACACATGCACACATAAACCTACTAGGAAATTGATTGGGATTTTATTGAATCTAAAGGTAAATTTGAGGGAAATTGCTATTTTTATCATATTGTATCTTCCATTTCATCAACATCATATATCCTTCCATTTATTCAAGTCTTCATTAAATTTGAAGACTATTGTCAATTGTGCTATTCCAGGCTAATTTCATATTTTCCACCACAAAAAAAATGTAGTGACTCTGTTGTTATTCATAATGCCAGGACTCTCAGCAACATTTTATGGTTTTCAGTACAGAGAGGTCTTTCACATCTTTCATTAAATTTCTTCCCAGGTATCCTTTACTCACTCCTCCTCTCTACTTGATTTCCAAGTTTTTCCTTGAGACTCAGTCTTGAACTCCCTTTCCTTCTTCCTCTATACTCTCTCCCAGGTGGTTTCATGCATTCCTATAGTTTTATATAGCATCTCCCAAATTTGTACTTATACTCCTTACCTCTCTTATGAATTCCAAAATACTCACTGTCTACTAGATACTCCACTCTAATGTCACACAGGCATCTCAAATTTTGCATGACCCAAACTGAGCTTCTGACTCCTCACATAAGTACACTCCAAGAATCTCTGATCTTCATTTCAAAAAAGCACCCAAACCAGAAAACTGTGAATCATTCTTGAGTCTTTCTTTTCCTTCATCACCCATGTCTAATCTATCAGCAAGTTCTATCAATTCTGCTTCTAAATTATTTCTCAAATCTGCCCACTCTTCTCTATCTCTACTTCTACCAACCTGATCCAAGTGTAGCAGTCTCCTGATCAGTCTTTCTATTTCCACTAGTGACCAACATCCACTATTCTGGCCTGAACCCATTCTCTCACAGCAGCTAGAGTGGTCTGCTAAAAACGTGAATTACATAATGTTTCCATGTTATATAAAATTCTTCAGTGTCTTCCTATAGCACTTGGAATGAAATCCAAGATTTATAACTTGGCCTTTAGGGCCCTACGTGATCTAGCCCAGGCCTACCTGACCAACCCCACTTCATGCCTCTCCCCCTCCCAGCCTTGTGTGCTCATTACATGGACTTATTTCAAGGCCTGGAATATACCAAGCTCTTTTCAGTCTCAGGAGCTTTGAGCATAGTTTTCCTCTGTCTAGTATGTTCTTCTTCGGTGGCATTTATGCTTGGATCTGTCTTATCTTTTAGAAATGATTCCAAGTTCAGCTTTCAAGTTACCTTTTCAGAAAGGCCTTTTTAAACCACCTAATCTAGCTTAGATTTCTCCACCCATTGCATGTAATCTTATCACACCAACCTGTTTTCTCTCTTTATAGTAATCATGGTGATTTTTAATTATTTGCTTGTTTATTTGTTTATTGTTTCTTTCCCTAAGCCAAGTGCTAACTCCATGAGGCAGGGACCACACCTTTCCTGTTCGCTGCTGTACCCCCAGTGGCAGACACATGGAACTCAGTCAATATTTGCTAACAAATAAATGAATGAAATCTCATGTGTGAGATGCTATAGAGACAAAATAATATAAGGTATGAAAAGATATAAGCAAACTGATTTATCTGTCTTACATCTGAAATCAAATCCCAAGGTGACAAATGAGTTGGAAAAACTGCTTTAATTAAATAACTTGGTCCTACAGAGTAGGCACTCAAAAAGTGTCTCTTTTTTTCTTTTTTTGAGACAGAGTCTCACTCTGTTGCCCAGGCTAGAGTACTGTGGCGCCAGCCTAGCTCACAGCAACCTCAAACTCCTGGGCTCAAGTGATCCTCCTGCCTCTGCCTCCCGTGTATCTGGGACAGCAGGCATGCGCCACCATGCCTGGCTAATTTTTTTTTTTTTATGTATTTTTAGTTGGCCAATTAATTTCTTTCTATTTTTAGTAGAGACGGGTTCTGGCTTTTGCTCAGGCTGGTTTCAAACTCCTGACCTTGAGCGATCCACCCGTTTTGGCCTCCCAGAGTGCTAGGATTACAGGCATGAGCCACCGTGCCGGCCAAAAGTGTCTCTTGAATAGAAGCAATGTAGCATAGTTGAGAGAAGGGCACTAAAAATTAAGGACCTCTATTTCTTTTTATTATTTCAAAAAACAGAGGTACAAGTGTTTTTTGTTACCTGGATGATTTGCACCATGCTGAAGTCAGGGCTTTCAGTGTACCTTTCACCAGCAAGGACTTCTATTTCTTATTTAGAGTTGAACCCTTATTTTTAAAAGTTTTCTCATAATTTATGGTTATAAAAGACTCAATATAAGGAATTTTAGAAATAAGGTAATAAACAAAAAATGTTTAAATATAATAACTCAAGCTATAAAAATGGCTAACAGTTTGCTGTATTTTTATCTAAAATTTATCGTTGAATATATAATGTATGGTTGATAAATATATAATATATACAACATTTTGGTGTATTTTTAGTCCTCCATATGTATAATATAAATATAACTACATATAAATGTTACAAATAGTATCTTATTATAAAATTAAAGTTATATTTTATGTCATTTCATAACGTACTTTTTCCACTTCACATTATTCTGAACATTTTCTCACATCATTAAAAGTTTTTTAAAATATTTTATAAAAATTTCTGCATAGTATTCCATCATAGTAATGTATCATAAATTACTTTACCAATGTTTTATTTTGAGTTATTTAGATTTATCCAATGATTTCATGTTGTAAATATTCTAATAAAAATTCATGTATATAAATCTTTGTACACATCTCTGATTAGTTCTTTTAGATAAAATTACAGAAATTTAAAATAGTTTGGAGAGGAAAGGGAAGAGAATGTAAAAATATAAACATGCTGAATTTGTCATCATTTGCAATTGGGAAGTTAAAATAATTTATTTGAAGCTAATGAAATAATAAAGGCATAAACAATTTAAAGGTAAGTACTAAGGAAGATAAAATGATAAACTAGGAGAGGAAGGGGGAGATCACTGTTCAGAATAGAGAGTTAACAGATTCTATCTAAGGAAATAGATGTCTAAGTGTATTATGTAACATTTTGATTGCAAATATAAAGACTAGAACAAAATACAAACATTCCAGTTTATCAGAAGAAGTATCCACAAGAATCAAGGAAATCATAGACTATAGACTGATAGAAAAAGCTAAAAAATAGAAAGCATTACATGAAATAATATGACCAAACTGAGACCAAATATATCTGTCGTACTAATAAATATAAATGGATGAACCTAATGTACGATTTTTTTTTATGAATCACAAAGCAAAAACCAAAACACATACCAAAAAGGCAAAGGCATACCAAGTATAGACAAACAAAGACATTCCAAGTAAAGCTAACAAAAAGAAAGTGGGATGTGGCAGGGACAGTTTGTTCTTTTCAAATATTTATCAATTTCCCTCTTTTTTAGCCTTCCTTGTGAAATGAGTGGGCCCTATGATGGACTCTGGCCAATAGACTCCGCAGAGAACTGACTGTCACGTCCTCACTGAGACAGGTAACACCAGCGGCCCTCTCAGTCCCTCTCTTTCCCTGCCGTGTATTCTTGATGGCACAGCCACCAGATGGCACAGGGCAACTCACTCCACACTGGACTTGGCGTGAGCAGGAAATAAATATTTTGTTAATCCAGTAAAAATGGGGCTTTAAATTTTACTGCAACATAGCCTGTTCTACTCTGATTAATGCACTGCAGTGGTAATCTTATTATCAAACAGAGTTCAGGGGAGAAAAGTAGTAAGAACAAAGGGCACTTTTAAATGATAAAAGAGGGAACTATTCAAAATGCATATATAGCATTTATGAATACTTATGCACCAAGTAGCTTAGAATCAACATTCAGAAATCCAAAATTACAGAAAATAGGAAAAATAATACCACTTTCCTTTAAATGATATTTTGATTTTTTTTTCTCTCAGTCCATGACAGAGCACATAAGTAGAACATTTGTTAGAAAGTAGAAAACCTAAATTACAAAATTAATAAATTAGATCAAATTGTAAAATATTGAACTCTTTACCCTGAAAACAAAAAATATATATTTCCTCAAACCTTCATAGAACTCTCACAAAAATTAATCGTATATTTAAACCACAAAGAAAACCACAGTAAATTTCAAAAAATAGAAATTATACTGACAATTTCTCATGACAGTGCAATAAAGCTAGAAACTAACACTAAAACAAGAACACAGAAATCTATCATCCAGAAATTTTTTAACTCTCTTATAAACAACTTTTGGCTCAAAAAGAAAATCAAATTTGAATTTGCCAGAAATATAGAAAATAACAATAATGAAAACACTACATATCTGAATCAATGGATTATATCTAAGATAGTGCTTACAGTAAACAACCGTAAATACTTATATTAATAAAAAACAGAATAAAAATTAATGAATTAAGCGTTAAAGAACTTAGAAGACAAACAATGCCCAAGGAAAACAAACAGAGATAATTGCAAAAAATAAAAATGGAAGTTGAATTAGAAAGCATAGAAACGATAAAACTTATAATTAAATCAAGGTGTTGTTCTTTGCAATATACATAAAATGGATAACCTGTTAGCTAATCTATTCAAGATAAATTGAAGAAAGCACGAATACCAGTTTAAAAATTGTAAAGATGAAAATAATCACAAATACAGAAGAAATTAAAAGAATCCAAAGAAACCACATTGCCTATGCTTAAGAAAATACATTTTAAAAAACAGAGGAAATTGAATGTTTCCTAGAGAAATAATTTACAAAAATGCACACCAGAAGAGATAAAAGATCTAAGCACACTAATTACCACAGAAGAAATAAAGCAAGCTGTGAGAGAATTTTACCCTCATCTGATTCCCTACCCATCTAGTCTCGTCTGAGAAAGCACCAGCTGTAGATAGTTTCACAGGAGAACATTTCCAGGGATTTAAGAAACAAATTACTTCAATGCTATTTAAATGGTTCCAGGACTTAGACATAGAAGGAACAAATTATTTTTATAAATCATTTCCAAATTATTTCTATAAATCTAGCATAATACCAATATCAAAAACTGACAAAAATACTACACAAACAAAAAAATTACACACTAATCTCGGGTGCATCAATGAAAAAAATCCTAAATAAAATATTAGAAAATAAGATCCAGTCACTAGGAGGAACACAACATAAACTAATTAGATTTATTTCAAGAATTCAAAGATGTTTCAATACCAGAATATCTATCAATTTAACTAGCAACATTTATAGATTAAAAGAAGAAAATTATATAACCATCTTCAGAAGTACTGACAAGGTATTTAAGATTGTTATAAAAACAGCTGGAACTTTCATATACAGATAATAGGAGTAGAAATTTATATAGCCACTTTAGGAAACTGATGGTATCTACAAACTGAACATATACATTACCCTATTATCTCTTAAGGATATGCCCCACAGAAATGCATATATATGTTCACCAAAAGACTTATACAAGAATGTTCATAATAACTGAAAGCTGAAAACAACCCAAACATCCATCAACAATGGAATGGATGAATAAGTTGTGGTTTATTTATACAATAGACTACAAACACAATTATTCAATAGAATGCACAAATTTTGAATACACACAACATGGACCAATCTCACTGACATAATGTTGAGCAAAAGGGTATATACTGCACCATTCCATCTATATAGAATGCAAAATCAGACAAAACTAATCTATGATGTTAGAAGTCAGGATAATGGTTACTCTTGCGGAGGCTATTGCCTGGTTGGGGGTGGGGGGGGCTTCTGGGATAGGGTGATGCTGTCTTTTCTTACCTAGTTGTTAGTTACACAGGTGTGTTCACCTTATAAGCCACAATCCCAATGATTTGTGCACTTTTCATCATGTATTTTGAAGATACAGTTTCCACTTTTTTTTAAAGTGTGCTTTTAAATCCCTGGTGCTCCAGATAAGACCCTTTTCCTCCTGTTCTCTGCTCCCACCTACCTCAGACAGGAGTTAAAATAAGGTCCAGAACTTTGCCTGTTTGTAGCAAGGCTTCCTACTCTGTCCCTCACCCTCCCAACAACTCTCAGAGCCTCACCACCACTACGTGTACAGAGACCACCAGAAACAATTTCATCATGCCTTTATGCTGTGTTTACATCCATCATAACAAGCAGCCCAAGATCCCTGAGCCATCTTTCATTCCTTGTGCTCTAAATATTTTTCAGATCCCATATCTCACCCCTCTCCAAATTTTGAAACTTCTTCACTGTTCCCTCTGTAACTCTCAAACATCATTCAGCAAAATCCTCAAATGCTTAGCCTCTTCTCTGTAAGTCCCCTTCAGCTTCTTGCTCTAACAGAAACTGGCTCTCCCCCCTAAGGATGCTGCAGCTCTCTCCTGGTGGGACACTCTCTCCCCTGCATCCTTCCTCCATGGGGCAAAGAAGGGGTTCTCTTCACTCAGCGTTGTCATTTCTGATCACCCTTCCTTTGTCTTCCCTAAAACTTTCAGCCTAGAACGTCACATTTTCAGACTTTAATGCCCTTGTTGCATTAGCCTACCACTAATTATTGCATTAGCCTACCACTCCCCGGTCACTCCTCTTATCTCTTGTTTTTACTTTTGCCCCTCTGCCACTCATTCCAATATGCCTGTCATAATTCTTGATGTTTCAAGATCCTCAAAGAGGATCCACTCAGCATCTTGGCCACTCTGTTCCTCCACCTCCCCTGTCCAGTGATCTTCTCCTCTTCCTGTCCTCAGCCACTCATTCTCACGGTAACACCCCAAGCTTTATAATTACCTTAACTGCATCTCCTCCATCATCACAATGCAAGGATTCCCACTCTCTGACCACCACCTTCACTTTTCTGGATCACTCCCTCTGTCATTTTGACTTCAATCCTTTTTCATCTCTTTCCACTGAGACTGACAAAATGCTATCAGTGTCATAATTGTTCATCTCTCTCATTGTGATGGTTCATTTTATGTGCCAACTTGACTGGGCTAAAGGATGCTCAGCTAGCTGGTAAAACATTATTTCTGGGGGTGTCTGTGAGGGTGTTTCCAGAAAAGATTAGCATTTGAATCAATGGACTGAGTGAAGAAAATGCCCTCACCAATGTGAGTTGGCTTCCTCCAATCTGCTGAGGGCCTGATTAGAACAGACAGGTGGAGGAAGAGCAAATTCACTCTGTCTTCTTGAGCTGGGACATCCATTTCCTGCCCTCAGACATGAATGCTCTTAGTTCTTGGGCCACTGGACTTGGACCCAGAATTATACTATTGTCCCCCACCCTCAGACCTTTGGACTTGACTGAACTGTATACCATCAGCTTTCCTATTTCTCCAGTTTACAGAGGGCAGAGTGTGGGACTTCTTAGCATCCATAATCATGTGAACTAATACACTCATCTTCTCGCTTCCTTCATTACCCAACTTAAGTTCTATGATCTCATGATATAATTAATCTGAAACACTCACATATTCCCAACTTTATCTACTGAAGAGGCCTAAATATGTTGGCCAACCTAATCGTAATTGGCATCCCTAATGTCCACATTGTAGTCTCTAAAAATAATTTCTAAAAGTAACCAAGTCTTCTTAGAGAAATATTTACTTCCTGATCTGGGGCAGGAAGTGTGCAATGTAAGCCTGGAACCCCTTTTCATACAAGAGGGTAAAGAAGCTATCAGGCTCTTTTTATCGCGTCTACAGAATTCAGGAGCCACTTCAATAGGTTCCCGCTGGCCAAAGATAGAACAATTTGAGCATCAATACAAATAATAACTTTAATGGACTAAAACACATCAAATATGTTTAAAAATCCATGGATTCACAATGATATAAAATAGAACAAATTTTACTGGTCACCTCTGATGATGTGAAGAACCAACTTGTTATTTTGAAAACTAATAAATAAAGGCAAAGAATCAAGCATTTATCCTTCCTGTCTCATATGAATGCACCTCAGGTGAATGTAGCTTAGAATACATACAAGTAGTTGATGAGGGAAGTATTTCTGTTTAGAAGTACTCCAGCTAATAAATGGAAAAAATGGTTAATTTAGAATATCATAATTTTGTAAGCCCTAATGAATCAACAGATCTAGGAAATAATTACCAATGGCTTCCAATACCACAGAAAAAAAATCACATATTTTTTTTTAATATTTAGTCTCTCCCCCAAAATCAAACTTCAACTTGATCACAATTCTAAATCTAATCACCAGTTTACAGGAAATAAATAGAAGTGAAAGAATATGATAATCCCATGGGGAGTCATTCAGCAAAATCCACCCTATAGGAACGTCTAGAAAATAAATGATCCAACTTCTTCAACAAAAATCTACAAGGAAGAAAGAATCAGAGGATAAACCTATAGATTAAAAGAGACTTAAGAGACATAGTAAACAATTGTAATATATGGATTTTATTTGGATCCAAATTCAAACAAATGAATTGGAAAAAGAAAACCAAGCCTTACAGACAGTTGAGAAAACAAGTCTATTAACTAGATGTTTGTAGATATTAAGAAATTATTGTGGAATATTTCATGATATGAAAAGTCATTATAGTTGTGATTTTTTTTTCCAGCTACTGTCTTTTAGAGATATATACTTAAACATTTATAGGTGAAATAACATATAGTTTTGGATTTGCTTCACAATAACGTGGGTAGAGGAAAGAAGAGAGTTGGGGACTGAATGAAATGAAATTGGCTGTAAGCTGAAAATTCTTAAAGCAGGGTGATGAGCATAGGGAGTTTTATTATTCTATTCTCTCTACTTTTGATCTGTTTAAAATTTTCTATAATAAAATATTTTAAATAGTTATAATGGAAGAAAAGATCTTCTTTATAATAACAATAAAAATATAAAACACCTAGAAAAATGAGTTATATATATATATACACACACACACATATATATATAAAACTTTAAAACATTACTGAAAGACACAATAGAAGACTTTAACAAATATAAACGCATACCATTGGGTGGTAAGCCTCATCATATATAGATGATTTTCCTAACCATAACCCTTCTCCAAAATGTAGCCTAAGAATAAAATACAATCCCAATAAAATACAGAAATGTTCTTCTAACCCAGATAAGCTGATTCATATGAAAAAATAAACACACAAGAAAATACAGAAATTTGGGGGAGAAAGAATAATGGTCAGTGGGCAAGCCCTATTAGATATTAAAATATTGTGGTATTAGTGCAAAGATAGACCAGTGAAAGAGAAAATAAAATTCAGAAACAAATCTAAGAACAGAAGGTAAAATAACATAATTTTGGGTGGCATTCTAAATCTATAAAACAAGATGGATTATTCCATCATGACATTGAGTTATTGGGAAATCATCTGAAAAAAAATTAAACGTGGACCTACACCACTAGGATTCGAGGTATAATACAAACCCCAAAGCCACAAAAGAATTATAAAGAAAGTTATATATATAGAAAACACAAAACAAAGCAAAACCAAAATTTTTTTGAAAAGCTGAAATCAAAAAACAAAGAAAAAATATGCACTTCTTGTCACAATTTGCTTAATACAGAAAGAGCTCTTACAATAAAAAAGAAGAACAATTCAATACGAAAACAGAGTACAGGATATAGATATGAATGGTTAGTCTGCAGAAAATGCAAATGACACTTGAACATGTGAAAAGATCTGAAGCTCACAAGTACAAGTTCACAACACACCGAGTTTTTATGGCATAAGAAAACAGAAACTTGTGTTCTTAGTGCAAGTGAGAATCTTTAAAATTTTAGTGAAAGGGGGAATTTTCACATTTTTAAAGTGTACATACACTTTGACCCAGAAATGTTGGTATAGAATTTCTACTGTAGATATACTCACAATGTTGAAATAAGGTATGCACAAGTTTGTTTACTGCGATACTATTTCTCATAGCAAAAGACCCCTAAATGCTCACCAGCAGGAACTGGTTAATAAATGATGGTACATCCAAACAATGGAAAACCATACCACAGTTACAAAGAATGATGTAGGCCTTCAAGTACAATGTACAACGATCTTCTAATACACTTAATATACCAAACATACTACTATGTAAAAAAATTCAAAGTGTATAATAGCACACATAGGACGCAGTCATTTAGTAAAGAGGAGAAAATGAATATAAGAAACTAGTAAATGTTGTTGCCTTTTGAATTTTGTATATTGAACATGTATTAACTATTCAAAATTAAATAAAATTAAACTACCTTCAGACAGTTTTGTGGGGATTGATTTTCGTGGGATAATTTATGTGAAAATCTTTGGTAACTATTTAAAGTTTTATGCAAATACAGTTTAAAGAAACAACTTATTATTGGGTGTTGGGACTTCAGGCCCTGAGTTCAAGAAATGATTATTTTACTTTGTATGTAGTTCGGTGTAAGTTACTCAAGGTCTTAGAGTCTTGGTAACTGTGTCTTGTTTTCTTTATCTCTGAATGGTTAACAGTAATCCCTTCCACCTTCGTAGAATTTGCTGAGAAGACCATTGAAGATAATATATGTGAAAGTACTTTGCAAACTACAAAGTTTTCAAAAATGTAAGGTATCATGTTTATAGAGATAAAATTCAAGATATGTGGTATAAACGTTGAGTGATACAAGACTGCAGAGATGGGCAAGACAGATTAGATCTGCATTGTCCAGTACGATAGCCACTTGCCACATGTGGCTGTCATCACTTAAAATGCAGCTAGTCCAGACTAAAACGTGCTTTAATGTAAAACAGACCCTGGACAAGACAGTCCAGGAAGGACTTCCTCAAGGCAAGACTTGGACTTGATCTGGAAAGAGGAATAGGACTTGGAAGGAGAGAGGAGAGTGAAGAACTTCAGGCACAACCAGCAACACATGCAAACATGTGGCGTGGTCTTGTGTAATGCTCAATGAAGAGACTTCTTGATTTATTGGGAGGGACCTAAGTGAGAAGAACAGACAGCATTGGCTAAATAATGTGAGTCTAGATAATGAACTTTGAAGATCAATCTGAAGTTTGCATCTCATTGGGAGAGTTTGTACAGCAAATTTGACTAGAAAGCACATTGAGGCAGAGAGTGATGCCTGCCAAGCAATGTTTTAGCCACAGTCAAAATTTTATTATCGCAACATATATTCACTGTTTGCTTTATTTGAAGATTATCCAGATTTGGGATGTTTCACTGTTGATGGAGAAGAAGGAAATGAGGAACAAAAAGGGGGCAAAGGGGGCCAATATTTGTTGAAAACCAACCAGGGGTGGGGAACTTGCAGCCTCCGGGCCACACGTGGCCTTCTGGATCCTTGACTGCGGCCTTTTGACTGAATCCAAATTTTACAGAACAAATACTTTTATTAAAAAGGGTGCATCAGAGAAAGATGAAGCTTTTCTTGCCTCCTTTGGTGCTTAAAAAGAACAATCTTGAAATCAGAAGGTCACAGGTTCTCCAAGAATCCTATTACTGTCTCTATTTTACATAAAGTGGAATCATTCAGGAAATACATTTGTCAAAGTCCTAATCCTGCACTATTCCATGCAGGACTAGTACTGGAAGCCAGTTTTGATTGATTAGTTCTAACTCGACAATGCTACCCATTAAAAAGAAAGAGAAAATGAACTGCAAACCATGCTATCAAATCTATTTTTTTCACCTGTAAGCATACACAGCAAAAGATTGAAAGGGGGAAAGATTCATGTATTCAATAAAAAAAATATTGGTGGGTTTGAATAGTGAACATTCTTCCTGTAGCCACATAACTATAAATAGGGCAGACTTAACTGTATTCATGTATTAATATATTAATAAATGTGGGATGGAAGGGCAAATTTCAAATGGTGGCTTTTAACTAGATTGAAGGATTTGTTGGTTTTTAACTGACCACATATTCAGTGAGAAATTTAGAGTGGTATGAGATCACAGTGGTTCAGATTTCGAATCTCTTTGCAGGAGAGAAGGGGTGTGGGGAAAGAACCAGAAAACATGATATTACGTAACTCAAAGGGGAGGAGGTGGTTTCTCTCTAATTCTTTCTGAGAAGCCTATAATAAAAGTGGGCAGTTTAAAGGTTAAAAGTAAGTTTTAAAGGAAATGAAGTATATATGAATAGAGCCTGAGGTAGTTGGGGCAGCATGTGGGATTATAGTCACCTGTTATTTCTTTCCCTTTTGGGTGGGAAGGTATGATTTACATGTTCACAAATTTCTAAGGCATTCATGCAAAATAAAAACCATAGTGTATGTTGCGACACAGTCTCTGCAAGGAAGGGTTGTGTCTGGTCAAGCTGTCAGAAACCACTGGAAGTCTCTCAGCATGTGCCCCTTTGCTGTTCTGGAAGCTGTGTCAGTTCTTTGAAGCAAACTGTATTTTTTTGGGCAACACACCAAAGGGTGATGTAAACCTCAAAGTTGCATCCCAGTTTTAGCTTTTTCTCAGAAAACTGCTTTGTCTATGACAATGACTTTCAGAGGATGCAGAGAGAATTTATTGACCAGGATAATATTCAACAACATACGGATGTTAGAGAAAAGCTAAGTTGAGGAAGACTAGATGTTTGAAACTGTTTGATTATGATAATTTGCTTTAACTTTTTACGATGCTTTATCATAAATATCTAGAATTAGAACATGCAGGACTGAAATACAAACAGTTCTAGGCAAAATAGATTCTATGGAAGAGTCTGCTGGTGTTTTCAACTGCATCTGTACGTTAAGATGTGTGTTTTCTAAGTGTCTACTCTATTCCTGGCACTAATGTTAAGGAGGTTATAAGAGGAATAATACGAGTTCCTGCTTATAAAGAACATAGAGTGTAGCAAAATATATATAATCAAATAACATTACAAAATGGTATAAAAGAAAAGCACATGAATAGTCTTTAAAAAAGTAGATTTAAGCATTTGAAGCAAAGAGAAAAGAGATCTTCCATTATCTGATTCCATGTAAAAGTCTATCTTGAACGAGTGGAAGCTGTGAAGGAAGGATTAGTTTTTGTTGCTTCTTCTGATGCCTTTGATGTTGGGACCAAGATATATTATGGAAGAAAGATTTCCATGGCTCTTCCAGAAAAATTATCTTAACAATTTGGAAGATAGATATCTCAGAATACTGTAAATTCGGAGAATAGGCTCTTCATTGTGAAAAATAAAAGTATTAAAATGAATGAATGAATTAATAATTGTTTGTTTTTATTTTATTAGACTTGTCACAAGAGCAAGAATAAACAAAACAACCTAAGACTTTGAGAATTAAAGACAGAATGACAGTCCAGTCAGATAAGCTCTTTTCTCTCTTCCAAAAGTATAATTCAGATTACATTAAACACTTTCAATTGGTAGATTAAATAGAAGGCAAAGAAAACACTCCTGAGTTTGCATACGAAGAGATGAGCAATAATACGAAATCTTACTTGCATGATCTTGTAAGTCTGGCATTGAATTTTATATCAGCAATCAACTGTAATTTTAATTCCTAAATGATATGAATACAGTTAGTTTTGGAACCTGGACTTATATATTGACTTGATTTATACAGTCTGATAAACTATCCCTTATGGTAGGAAATCAAAGCAGTAGAAATTATCAGTATGTCAATTATAATTCAACATCAGTGTGTGGGGTAAGGCAAATGAGTAAATGTAAGTTGTCCCCTCAGAAGATATTCTGAAACATTCTTTGAGATGGTACCAAAAAAGAATGGAGTTCATGCTCTTGTAGTTAGCTGTTTTTAAAATAATCTGATAAGAAAGTGTTCCATCTTACTATTAATAAAAGAAGGGCAATTATAAATGAAATAATATTTGTTGCCAAAGAAATTAACTAAGATTGTTTTTAATGAGGATAATCAATGCTGTGAAAGTGTATGGCTTAATCGTCACTTTCATACATTACTGGTATAAGGGCTCGTTGGAACCATTATTTTCTAAAGCCATCTAGTTATGTATATCAAGAGCCTTTAAAGTGTTCCAAACTTTGACCCATTATTCCTAATTCTGGGAATCCATCTTACTAAAAAAAATAGAAAGCTTCTAGAAATTTTATGAACAAAGATCCATTTACAGAATAAAACTTCTTCCCTTCAATCTGAACCAATCCAGGTTGCATACTCACCACAGGGCCAGGGGAAATGCCCAGTGCATATACAGATAAGATAAGCCTGAGGTTCTAAACCAGCCATTGGAAGGTAAATGGGAAAACCAAGAATGGCTTAGCCTAGTCACTAGTGATCTCCAGAGCTGGAGTCAATTTCTGAAACTACATCCCTGATACACAGTGAGAGAGGGATTGGATGTGTGATAGAAACCAACCTCCATGGCCACCACACTTGGTTCTCTAATTTTCCCCTCCTTAATGGCCCCTACATCTGCCAGGTTACTCAAGACAAAAAAGTGGGGGCATCCCTCCCACTTCTCCTTGTCCCCACGTCCAGTGCAACTAAGCCCTATTACTAGACAGAAGAGTGTGAAGTTGCCAATATGTGCCCTCTTGACCTACAAAAATAACAGTTTCATATGATTCAACCTGTATTTCAACCTGCAAAATATTTCTCTAATCTGTTAATTTCTACCACCAGGCTAGTTGAAGCCACCCCATTCTTCACCTAGACAACTGCAACGGCCTCCTAACTGACACCCTCCTTTCCACTCTTACCTCCATCCTGGCCAGGGCAATATTCTAAGAACATAAATTGAGTGAGATGTCCCCCATTTTAAAGCCAATCAATGGCTCCTCATTGCTCTTAGAATACACTGCAAACTTCTTAGCCTGGCCGCAAAAGTCCTGCACCATCGAATCCTTGCCTGCCACTTCTGTCTCCTCCCAGGCCACTCTTCCCATCACACTCAGTGCTGCAGCCTCACCGACCTCCTGTTGCGCTCCCACCTCTTCCCTCATGCCATGCTCTCTGCCTGGCATGCTCCTCTCCCCAGCTGCCAACTGGCCATTTTCCCACTTCAATTACCTTCCTTGAACCAGCCTTTCCTGACTTCCCAATCTAATTTGTGTCCCCCAGTTAATCTGTCAAAATAACCTATTTGTTTCGTTTTTGGAAGCAATTTCTAATTACACATTTATTTTGTTGTTGTTGTTGTTTATTTAATATCTCTCTTTCTACTAGTGTGGAAGCTGCTTGAGAGCAGAAATTGTCTTTTCTTGCTTTCATCAATACTGGATACATAGCAAACTTTCAATAAGTCTTTATGGTATAAATTATTATATGAATGAACAAATAAATGAATCAATATGCTAGGTTAAAATGTTGATGGAAAAAATAGGCTATACAATTGTGTGGATGCTCTGAATACAACTATTTTGTAAGATCAATCATTAAAGAAAGAAATGTTTACAAGGAAATAAAACAAAATGTTAACAAAGATTGGGCGATGGGATTATGAGTAACTTGAATTTTTTTCTCTTTGCTTTTCTTTATTTTCAAATTTCCTGTAATGAGTATAATCTTAATATTTTCAAAAATTATATATTTTAAAATTTTAAGTACAGTCTTTATTTCCTCTAAAATTCTCCTCCTTGCTTTCAAAGTAGAAATGATTTTTTTTGTCTCTCAATGTTTATTATAAAATATTTCCATCCATATTTTCCAGCATATGTAGCCAATTTCTCTCTTTCTGGAATACACAATATGAAGAGTGCATAAGGAGATTCTAGATCTTGGATGGAAGAAGACAGTCACTAATTCCTAGCTCCAGAATGTGGAGAAAAGTAACTAGATTTACATAAATATGTATATGTCATTGTTTATCATAGATGCGGATAATTATGCATTATCCATATAAGTTGGTATTGCCTGACATTCTCTAGCAATGTCATGGCCATATAGGCCTCTGAAACTTCATCACTGATCCCTTTAGAGCTCAACATAATCATCAGTGAAGATAACTTCACATTTTCTGGATAAATTACTGTTCATCCTCATCAAATCCTCCGGTAACTTTCTCTGACTTTCATTATAGGTAAAAGGGAAGTAGAGTGCAAGATTCTTTCTCTTTTAAATCCATCCACTTCTTGCAACATTTCTCCATTCCTCTGCTACCCCTCCAGTCTGGAGGCCACTGTATCCCCTAACTGGTTTTTTTTATTCATTAATTTTATTTAAAAAATTACTAGGAGATAGTTTATATAAAATAAAATGCACCTACCTAGTTGTACATTTCAATAGATTTTGAGAAATTCTACCTAAGTGCAAGTACCACCATCATAAAGATGTAGAACATTTTCAAAAATCTTCCTTATGCCCCATCCTAGTAAATCTGTTGTATGGAAAGACCCCAATTTGTTTATCTATTCCTTTCTTGATAGACACTGGAGTTGTTTCCGGTTTTTGGCTATTGTAAATAAATATTATATAAATATTCATGTATGAGTCTTTGTGAATACATGAGTTTTAATATCCCTTAGGTAAATACCCAGAAATGGGATTGCTGAATTATATGCTACATGTATATTTAACTTCATAAGAAACTGACAAACTGTTTTCCAAAGTGGGTGTACCATGTTGCATTCCCACCAGCAATGTATGAGAGTTCCATTTGCCAACATCCTTGCTAAAACTAGGTACCATCAGTCTTCTTAATTTTAGCTATTCTAAGGAGTGTGTACTGATATATTATTATGGTTTAGATTTGCATTTCCTTGATGGCTAAAGATTTTGAGCATATTTTATGGAATTATTAGCTATTTATATATCTTTTTTGGTTTTATTTAAATACATTGTCCATTTTAAAAATTGAGTTGTCTACTACTTATTTAGTTATGTTTTTATGTAGTCTGGATACAATTCCTTTAGTAGTTATATGTGTTGTGATTTTCTCCAGTCAGTGGTATGACCTTTTATATTCTCAACAATGTTTTTCAAAAATCATAAGTTCTTAATTTAGAATAAGTTCAATTTATTCAATTTTTCTTTTATGGTTCATGCTTTTTGTGTCCTAAAAAATTTTTTCCTACTCTAAGATTGGGAAGATTTTCTTCTATAGTTTTTTCTAGAAGTTTTCGATCTTTGACATTCCCATAAAAGTTTTAGAATCAAGTTGGAAGTTTTACCAAAAAAGTCCTGCTATAATTTAAATTAGGAATGTGTTCAATAGAACACATAGCAGAAAATGAGTATCTTAAAGATATTGAGTCTTCCCGTTCATGAACATGGTATATCTCTTAACTTATTTAGATCTTCTTTAATTTCTCCCAGCAATGTTTTATAGTTTTCATTGCAAAGGCTTGGTACTTATTTCATTAAGTTTATCCCACTTATTTTATACTTTTTGGTGCTATTGTAAATGGTATTTTTATTTCAATTTACAAATATTCATTGCTAGTATATAAAAGTACAATTTATTTTTGTATACTGACCTTATAATTCTGCAATTTTGCTAAACTCATTTATTAGTTCTAGTAGCTTTTTGTAGATTCCTTAAGATTTTCTTCAAACATAATCACGTTATTTACCAATAAAAACATAATTCTTTCTTCCCTTTGAATATGTATGCTTTTTATTTCCTTGCCTTGCCTTTTCTCAGTGACTAGAAACTCACACATAATGTTGAATATAAACAATGCAAGTAGGTATCTTTGCCTTATTCACAATCTTAGTAAGAAATCATTCAGTTTTTTCAGAATGAATCATGATATTAACTGTAGATTTTCCATAGATAATATATCAAGTTGAAGGAGTTCCCTTCTATTCCTAGTTTGCTGAGAGTTTTTATACCAAATGGGCATAATATAATTTTATGCATTGTTGGATTCTATTTGCTAATATATTGTAGGGATTTTTGCAGTCATGTTTATGTGGTATATTGGTCTTTAGTTTTCTCTTTTTTGTAATACCTTTGTCTGCTTTTGGTAGAAAAGCAAACCTGTTCTCAAAAATTGTTTGTAAATTGTTCCCTCTCCTTTTCTTTGCTGAATAAGTTTGTTTAGAATTTGTATTATAATATTTCTTTCTTAAATTTGAATAGAATATACCATTAAAGCCACCTGGGTTGAGGTTGTGTGTTTGAAGTTTTCAATTATTAATTCAATTTCTTTAATACATATAAAGCTCTTCAAATTTTTATTTCCTCTTATGTCAGTTTTGATAAACTACATCTTTCAAGTAATTTTTCCATTTATTGACATGATGGTTTTCAAAATATTTCCTTATTATTTTAATATCTATAATATCTGTAGTGATGTCCCTCCCTCATCATAGTCAGTTTTAGCTAGCAGCTTAACAATTTTATTAATTTTTCCAAATACTAGCTTTTCATTTTATTTATTTTCTCTATTATTTTTCTATTTTCAATTTTAGTTCTACTTCCTTCCTTCTACTTACTTCAGGCTTAATTTGATCTTGTTTTCTAGCTTCTTAAGATAGAAGCATGTAATCTAGTATGATTTCCTTTATGCTCTGGAGCATATTATAATAATTATTTTTATATCCTTGTCTGCTAATTCCATTATCTCTGTTATTTCTATTTCTATTAGCTTATTTTTTCCTGGTTATGGGTCACGTACATTTTCTGCTTTTTTGTTTATTAGTTGCTGGATATTTTCAATTGTATGTTGTTTACCAGATTATGTATAGTTTTTAGGAATGTTGGACTTTTTATGGCAGAGAGTAATTTATAGATTGGTTTAAACTTTTGAGGCTTATATTTAAATTCTTTTAGGTAAAGTATAAAGTAGCCTGTACTCTAGAGTTAATTTAGCCCCATTTCTAAATCATCACTCTTCTAGGAGGTCTCTGTTAAATGCCACAAGTATTTAATGATGTCTCTCCTCTATGACTTAAGGGAATTAGGACCATTCCCATCTCTGTTTGAGGTATGACAATTATTAAATATTTGTAACACACCTTTCTAGTAATAGTGCTTTCCTTGACATTTATTCTTGGTTGGCCTCATGGGTTGTACCCTATGCATGTATGTATTGGTATCCAACCACAGACTCAAGGGAACTTCTATCAAGATTTCTGAAACTCTTTCTCTGCATAACTCCTCTTGGGTTCTCCGCCCCCCAAATTCTAAATGCCTCAGCCTCCTAGAACTTTGATCTCCTTCTCCTCAACTCAGAAAGATTGCTGAACTCTATTTGAGTTCCTGCTTCCTACACCTAAAACTGGAAACTACCTCTAGACAGAAAACTTTAAGGGTGATGGGGCTAACATCTTCTGTTTCCCTTTTTCAGGAATTACAATCCTGTCCTATGTGTTGCACAATATCTAAAAATAGTTGTTTCCTATATTTTGTTCAGTTTTCTCTTTGTTTATAGTAGAAAGATAATTCCAGATCCTATTTATTTCTCGTGGCTGGAAACATAAGTGTCTTCCCTTCACTTTTGACCACTGCCATCCATTGTCCACACTGTAGCCAAAGTTATTCTCTCAACACAAATCTGATCATATCAGCTCCACACTGCAATGAGCGCTACAGACCCTACGTGGCTTTATCCCTGCCTACCACTCCAGTGTTGTTTTTACCATGCCCCAGTTTCTACTCTATGCTCTGGCAGTACTGAATTACCTTCAATGTTCTTCAGATATGCAGTGTGCTCTCTCACATCTGGACCATTGCAAATACTCTTCTCTCCGTTTAGAATATTTGCCCTGTACTCCACATAGTCATTATTCCTGGATAATATCTACTTGTTCTCCATAACTGATTTATACATTTCTACCTCAGAGAGGTCTCCCACAAAACTTAAAGTTGTTTTTACATCTGCCCATCATTCTCATAATACCTTGTATTTGCCTTATGCTAGCCCTCATTTTTTTTATTATAATTACTTGTTTGATATCTGTATTCTGCATTAGACTGTTAAATTCAAATGAAGGTTCAGCATCTCTCTCACTCAATCTGTTGAATCTCCACTGCCTTGCACAGCAGCTGGCAGAATAGATCTCAATAAATATTTAATGAGTAAATTAATGAAAACATAAAGTAATTAACAAAAGAACTGATGGGGGATAGGATAAGGAAGGGGGGAAAAAACAACAAACCAACAGACCCTAATGTTCAAAAACAGGATCTTAAAGATAGCCATTTTCCATTTTGCCGACTCCATAGGTCAAATTTTCCATTTGTCACTTAGTTCCTCACTGCTTCGCCTGTGTCAACAGAGGCACTAACGTGAGAATGGTGCATTTGATATCTTTCTGTGAACCAAGAAGACTCAGAGTAAATGCTTTCCCATAATGGAGTTTTCAGAAATAATCATGATGAACAAAGTTTCACAATAATTGAGTGCAGTACTTGATGATTCTATTACTCTGTCTTGGATAATTCCACGGAAGAGGGAGATCCATTATGCCTTAACCTGTTTTTTGTCACCACTGTTGTTTTAGTGTCACAGCGAAAGAATGTCCACAGACCTGTTATGATATTCATCATCCTAATCAAGTCATGTGAACAAACAAAGTTAGGCTGTGGCAATCAAAGATCTGGGAAACAATGTTTAGAATTGAGAGACTGCGTGTTTTATACAAGGAAAATATGTAGAGGTTGTAAAATTTTAATTCAAAACTTGTGGATCCATTGCATAAACTGTAGAAGTGGCCTTCATATTTGTAGTCATTCAGGCTTTATCATTCATCATTATCAAAAAATAAAATGAAATTACAAAACTTTTTTCTTTAAAGTGGTATGCTTTAGTGCCATATTTAGAATACCCAACAAGAGGAGGCATTTCCAAGCTAAAGCTAAGAGTCCCTTATGAAACTTTCTTTTGGTGGCAGGGAAATCATTTATTCACTAATGAGTCAGTGACATCATAAAATAGTAGATAGAGCTAAAAGTGTTCATAGAGACCATTTGGTCTGATCTCCTATTTTAAAATAACAAAGTGGGTTTTCAACAGCATCCACTGTTTCCTTGAAGATCATTGCTCCCTTTGATGTTTGACCTCATCTGACCCCTGGCCCATTAATGCTTCTCTTCTCTTCTCATTCCATAAGCCCTCCGAGTCTCACTCCCCCCATCTGTGGCCTGGACTTTCACAGCAGGCTTGGGAGCACAGCTCTAACACGCAAACTGGAGCTCACCCCACTGACCTGCCCTGTCTGCCATTCCATGAGGCTCCCGGCCAGCCTCATGTCCTCAAAGTTCTCTTAGACATTTCTCTGGCAAGCATGTCCTCCCCAGCTAGCATCCGCACTCTGACTCCATCACTGGATTCACAGGAGCAAGTCACCAAACTGGATCCACTCCAGAGCCAAGCTCTGTAACCTCAGGAGCTGCCCAGCGCTGCTGGTTGCTTCTTTCATTCGTCTTGTACCAATATGCTATTGCACGCCACACTCACAGAATCTTTAAATCATGAAATGTTATAAATATCTGGAACCCTAGAGACCAACAAATATAAATCCTTTATTTTATAAATAAGGAAATAGAAGAAAGCCCAAGATATTAAGTCACACAGTTAATGATAAAGGTCTAACTATAACCCAGAAAAGGGAAACTGCAACTACTTATTCCATCCTAATTCACCTGTACCCTGACCCTTCAAGTCATGGGTTATTATTTCTACACCTGTTGAACCAAAAATAAATAAATCAGCCAGTAGAAACTCCCTCAATTTTCTCAATCTCTCTCTCAACATGGTGGAGTGAAAAAAATACAGACTTTAGTTCCAGAAAGACCAAATCTCAGCTTTATTGTTTACCATCCATGTGACCTTGGGTAAGTTACTAAACCTATTTTGGTTTAAATACTTTCACCTGTAAAACAGCAACAATAGACAAATAATACATTTCAGAAAGGGTATGAATGCTCCCTTAGCCCCCAAATTCAACCATTTTTTTCAACCCTCCTCTGTCTTAATCTCTGCAGCTGTTATCCATTCTCCCTGTTTTAAAACACTAGTTCTCTGCCTTGACTGCAAATCACCATCACCTAGAGAGAACTTTAAAAACTACTGTTTCTTGGGTCCCACCCTCAGAGATTCTGATATCATTGGTACGGGGAGCAGCCTGGGAACTGGAATGTTTACCTCTCCCCGGATGATTCTAATGGGAGCAAAGTTTGAGAAGCACTGCTTTAAAACCATTGCCTGCCATATTCCTGAGAGGCAGTGCTTCTCTGTGTTTCCTCCTAACCCTCAATCACTTCTCTGTATCTGCCACTTGCTATTTTTCTACCACTGTGATGGTTTTATCAATCACCACTGCAAACACGACTCTTGTATCTGTGTTTGAACACTTGCCATCTAACTCAAGCTCCCCAAATCTGCCTCTCTTGACTTCCACATTTGGATTAAAAGTCCATTCATGTTCATAGCCACCCTGGCTCAAAACCAGACATGTGGACAAGTCTAGACAGAGTTTGATTCCTCTTTCTGTTTCTTCTGCCCTGGCCAGGCCCTTTCCTCTCCTTCCACATCTCTCCTGCACGGCTTTTCCATTCCAGTTCCACTGTCAGCTGCTTCCAGGCTTCTTGGTATTTTGTGGCTACTGCAATAGCCTCCAAAACTGTCCCTGCCTATCACCTGTCCCCCCTGACTCAGTTTACACCCATGAATTATGGAGAGGATTTCTTCCCACACCCCCAGCTTCATGGCATCTAATAACATCCCAATGAAGCGGCCTTCTCTGGGCTTACCATGAGAATGTCACAACAAATTATCTTACAAAAGCATATCCCCCTTCACACATGCCCAGTCACCTTATCTGGTGCATTTCTTTTCTTCATAGAGCCTGTCACCTTCTCACTTTGCATTATTTATTTGTTGATTATGTTTATTGTTAAATATGTGTCTCCCACCATTACAGCATAAACTACACGAAGGCAGAGATTTTTCTTTTTGTTCTTCGGTTGGCTCTAAGAGCCTAGAAGAGTGCCTGGCACTTGACCATTCTTTGTCAAATGAATTCAGTGTCAACCACAGTCAGCAATGTAGAGATCAGTTAATTATTCATAATTTAGGTGAGTCCTGCTCCCAGAGTTAGTAGCTCCCTGGCAGGATCCCATCAAGCTCTTCTCCCCAGGGACACCCTTAGGCTTCAGAAGGTGAGAAGAGGTCGGCCAGGTAGACTCATCAGACAAGACTGTATATTGATTTTTACAGACCTTCTTTTGGTTGTTCCTTATCTAAATATGTTCATAAAATGTGGAAATCCCTCATCCAGTCACTGTTCAGTCCTGACACAAGCTGCAGAAAGTTACAAGGGACGGGGGCTAACGGACGGGCTGAGCAGAGCGCAGTAGGCAAAGTGACTCCTTCAGGGCTTCCCAGCACCAAGGATGCGGCAAGCAATCTTTCTTCTCTGAGATTAACCTGGCCTGGAGCCACAGTAAACACCCAATCTCCCTTACAGGGAGGAAAGATTAAATATCTGATTAAAATTTTTGGCTGCTAATTTATTGAACTTGGATGGATGAACCGTTTGGAAGTCACATGACTTTCCTTGTATGTCTGCCGCTGTTGTCCCACACAACAGAGAGAGGTCACCACGCAGCTGAAAAACAAGGAGCACTGGGCTCCATAGGGGCGGTGGCCAAGGGGTGCACTCTTGGGCTAGCTTGGAAAACTGGGGGGCCAGTTCTTCCCCAATTGGTTCGGGAAAGTTCACACAGATGGCGGCCGTTTCTGTGTCAACCTCTCACTCTCTGCTCTTGTCGCTTTGTAGATTTGATTCATTTCACCCACCCCCGCCTATTGTTCTGAGCCATCCAGCAAAATGATGTCATGGCAGCTTAAAAGTATACAGGAAGTGTTCAAAACTGAATGACTTCAATATACTTTACTCTGTGTACTCTTGCTGCTGGCTCTCTGTGGAAAGCGCACCCCTGCAGAACTCAGGGAGGCAGTCATAGGATCAGAAACTGGCTCCTCTGCTCCCCCACCTCCATACCTGCTACTCCCAGCCCTCACCTCCATCCCAGCGCGTGGACAGAGGCCAGACCAGAGGAGGGGACAGAAACTAAGAGAAAGGAAAGCCAGAGGAATTGAAAGTCAAAAGGGGTTTCCTCAGAAAAACAGGTTGCAAGACTCTCAGGAGAACCAAAGATTACCTTTACCGGCCTTTGGATGACAAAGCTGTCAGTCATTTTGGCAGAGCTGCCAGTCATAGCAGTGTCCCCAGAGAGGAAAAAGTGACAGAAACCACAAGTGGCTTGCCTCAACTTGCAAACCACACAGAGTGCAGCATTAAGACAGCTGCCCAGGGATACTTTTGGAGTAAAGTTAAACACGAGGTGGTTTGTTACAGGATAATAATAACAAATATGTGTACAGGGCTTTACAATTTACACAGACCTCTTTTATATATATTATCCTGTGCGTCTATCACAAAAACCTGGTGAGGTATTTGCCCCATTTACCAATGCAGGGGGAACAGTAAGGAGAGAACCTTTCAACTTACCCAAGGTCACCCAGCTGTCAAGGGTGGACCTGGGACTCAAGTCCAAATCCCATGACTCCACCCTGTGCTCCAACTGGGGTCCTAGCTTCCCCTCTTTTCTTTTCTCTTTTTAGAAATTACCCCAAGTCTTTGTCCAGCTGTCTAATTTGTAGTATTGCTCCATCTCGTCTCTACTGGAATTTTCCTTTGCCCCCACATAAATGACACAGAATTTGTGTCTGGCCTTGGTACCTGTCCCTGTTCAACCCTCCAAGGCCTTGGAGATAACTAATTTCACATGGCCACAGACTGGCCTTTGTCACATCTTTGCAATGGGGCTAGGTGTTGCCTAGTCATCATTACATAACCTGGGGACACCGTAGCTAGGTGCTACTGGTGTTAAGGTAAGAAAACATACCCGGAATCTGGTGCATGGTATTCTGAAGTCATCTTCCATAAGCACATAAAGCAAGAGTTCTTAATCTGGGGTCCATGGACAGAATTTAGGGGGTCCACTGAAATAGGATGAGGAAAAATTACGTCTTTATTTTCATTAGCCTTTAATTGAAATTTACCATTTTCTTCAATTATGAATGTAGACAACACACCACATCAGTATTACAGTATCTCTGTGACCTTATCACCAATAGAAACCACAAATTTTTCAAATCACATTTCATTTGCAGCAGATATCTTTTTTTTTCAGCATATTATGGGGGTACAAATATTACGGTTATGTATATTGCCCACGCCCCCCTCCCCGCTCGAGGCAGAGCCTCAAGCATGATGCAGCAGATATCTTGAAAATCCATTTATGCTCATCACTACTTGGAATTATAGTATTGAGATTATGGAATTATATTAGTAGTATTGGAATTATTGGAATTATGGTATTAGGCCTGCTGCTTAATCTTTTTATTTATCGCATTGCTAAGGAAGCACATATATTTTCATATCACAAATTTAGTTTCTGAACATCTTGATAATGCATGCCCCTACCTGTACCGAAGGAGCCCAACTCTCTCTTAAGATTCTTTTCTCCATCTAGTCCTAATTATTTCTTGAAGTCCCTGGGGATGTTTTGGGCCATATTTCCATGTAATTGGCTTTCTTTCTAATCCTAAATATATTATCTTATGCATTTAAAAACATCATCCTGATAATGAGTCTGTAGGCTTCAGCACACTGCCAAAAGGATCCATGGGCCAAAAAAGGTTAAGAGCCCCAGATGTCATTCTGCTGGAGTTCAGAGTGCTGGGGTGGGGTACAAGAGGCTTGGTAACCTAACCTAGGCCTTCCCACTACCTGCTGGGACTCCACTCTGGGCAGGCAGAGCACGGCTGCCATCAATCCAAGGCCACGTGTGGTCTGGTCGGTGATGAGCCAAGGAGACCTGGGGAGCTGTGCTCACTGGCATCTCCCAGGTCTGCTGTGTGGGCTGGTTCACACCCTCCCAGTCATTTTAGGGATTGCAATTTCTATGAGATGCATGCACTAGAGCTTTCCTTGCCACTAATTCTCATAGCCAGTGCTCTGTGGCTGCCTCCCAGCTACACAGCCACACCTCTAACCCTCCCAGGCTTTGCCTCTGGCTGTCTGTCTCCAGATAGAGCAGGGTCAGGACGAGCTGCTCCGAGCACAGCATATGCAGTTATCCAGCCTGGTGTCCTAGCACTCTTCAGAGTCTACACAATATGGCAGCCAAAGCCATCACCTCTCCGGGACCCTGGATTTGAGGGAACAGCCAAGTCAGGTACAGAGAGGGATCTATGTTGTTGGTGCTAGTTGATGTATGCAGCCATTAGGGATTTTTGCCCAGCCTATCTGGCTAAAGTGATGCAATCCTACAAGAAACAAATACCTATTCCCTACACACTAGCCCTGTTATTCTAGGTAACTAAACTCCATTGCTCATGTAAATTAACTCCAGGCTTCCCCAGCCTATGCAGACATAGTAACACTGTTGGCCAATTCTCATGGGCTAGTGGCCTCCACCCACATAGAAGAAGTTCACTCTCCTTTCCAGAGCCTTTTCTCCACTCAGCCCGCCCTAATTATTTCTTTCAGTTCCTAGGAATGTCTCGGACATTCTTGTGAATTGGTCTAGACTGAGTCATGGCTACATCCCCTAGGCTGACACAAGG
>VBSM01003157.1:11835573-11863361 GCA_008086735.1 Cheirogaleus medius
TTCTTATTTTTAGTATTCTTTTTTTTTTTACTTATGCAAGGGTGTACCATTTGGATGTAAGAAACATCAAGGGGAGGTTTCTGGAATTGCATAACAAGCTTATCAATTAGAAAAATATTTCCTTGCTATTCACTAAGTCCTAAGAAAGAAATATAAGCAACATGAAATTGTTTATATTATGAAGTAACAACAGATATTACTGAATAATCTGTAAGGTAAAATCAAAATTATACTATTTGAGGTGCAGAAAAGGAAAAAGAGGCAGAGAAGAGAACTTACATTATTCAGGTACCTATTATGTGCCAAGCAATATGTCAAGATTTTTGCTGTGTCCTCTAAAGGTCACATTATGGCAAGGACACTGAGGCTCTCCAGATTAAATCTCCAGAAAGTAATAAACGTCATTCTTTCTTCTTCTGTCCCCTTTCTTTGTGTGTCTAAGACTCAGGCTTAATTATCCATTTCCTACATAAATCCAGTCCCATGCCCAAGGTCCCACAGCATGCTGGCTTTATCCCAGACATGAAGTGCCCTGGCTTACTTGGAAAGATGAGCGAGGGGTGGGCAGAATTCCCAAGGCTGTGCACTAGGACAGAAGCGGTGTTGGGGTGCACTGAAGACGTTCTAAGACCTGATTTACTTGTCACTGTTGCTTCCCTTCCAATAATTTCCAAGGCAGCTTTCTTCATGAGCTGCCTTGAATAGGAACTCCTGGAAATTCTGAGCAATGTTCTACTTAAATCTAGCAAAACCCTACTTCTAACAGAGAACTGGGGAGAAAAGGTGGGCAGGAGGACTGATGGAAACTGCTCCACATGATTCAATTCTGTGACCTTCAAAGTCTGAAAAAGAAAATCAGGTTGCTTCATAAACAACCAGGGACTAAAATACTTCTGGTTTCCTTTTATTGTACTTCTGGGAACCAACCAATTATGTTTAGAACTCTGGGTGACTTGGAAGGGTTTTAGGTTTTAAGCTGATTCTGAAACCATAATGAGTTTTCTGGGCTGTTCATTTTAGCATGTACAGATCGAAGTTTTGTCACTCAATCACAAAGGAATGGAAGATGTTCATCCCCCAAAAAGGGAAGCCAGTCTGTGACCAAGGCCACCAGTCAAACATTCTACACAAATACAAAGGGCTGAATTCCCACACACCACCACTGGCCCATTTCCAGAACAGATTCCGAATAGCCAGAAGGGAGGAGACTGACCTGTTGCAGAGCTTAGTATTTGATCTCAAGTGGCTGAAGTATGCCTTGTGCTTCAACTGAAAGGACTGTGATGTTGAGATATTAAACAAGACTTATGTAACCCTTAAATAAATAGATGAGGGAGTCAAGAGTTGCTGTAGTCACAATACCTTACTCTTCCATGGCATTCTTAGTGTGCAAAGCATCTTCATAAACAGTGTGTATTTTGATTGATTCCTCCTCATAATCCAAGCAGTTATTATTAATATTTAGCCCCATCTCTCACAGTTTTGTGGCTGAAAGACTGCCAACACAGATGTTCCTTCTAGAAAAAGTAGGTATTCTAAAAATAATTGGAGAAAGACCATCCTTAGACCATCCTTTCCACAAAAGAGAAATTTTCCCAATACGTGCTGCAGGTTTAGAAAAATGGCCTCTACCATTCTCTTTCTAAAACACATGCACACAAGTAGTGGGGAATAATTGTTCTTATACTTTTATTTTTTTACTCTAATTCTTTATACAAGTCAAAACTTGAAGGATAATCCACAAGATCTATTTTAAAAATACTTTCTTCTCCATTTTTGTGTTCTACTAAATTTGGGAACCCCATTGAAAGCCAACAGGTAAGATGATGGGAATAACATAGTCCCACATGCTTATAATTTTATCTCATTTGCCAAGAAACTGAAAACCAAATTGCATCCTCTGGAATAATTAGTGTTTGTCACCCAGATATCTGCTATTTCTCCTATTTAGAAAAAAAATTTGTTTTGTTTTTAGGTGTTTTATTCTGTAGGATATACAAGGTTGCAATGAATTTAAAAATTTTTTTTTGGAGATAGTTGTGGTATAAGTCTTAGATAAACAATGATAACAGAGGGCAATAAAGTCTCCATGAATGGTATTATTTTATAGAGAGAGGTTTAGATTTACAGGCAAGAAAACAAAAACAAAAAACAAGAGTTTTCTACCAACTCACAGTGACTTTGTGGTTTAATTTGCTCATCTACAAGAGGGGTAGGGTGTGACAGCCCGCTCCGGGGAGGCAAAGGACCAGGCATTTAATCTTCCTGTACTTATACTACATGCAACATTAGGTGATGCATTTAACCTAGTGCCCATAAAATGAAGAATCAAAGCACCTTCCCAATTGAAAATAAGCAGTTGAATCAGTTTGCTTATTGTTCTTTTATTTCTTAAGATCTATGGCCCTTTCATCAAAGCATTTAGCTCTGAAATAATCTTGTAGATAAGCTAAAACTTAAACCACAAAAATGTGTCTAAAGCATTTTTAACAGTGAAACCTCCACATGGATTTTGCACTGAAGCCTGAAAGAGACTGAAGTAAACCACAGTCTTTCTGTCTGGTTTTCATAAACTGTTGCTAATCCTAATAAAGTAACCCAAGCTCCTGCATGGCTGAGGCACGAGGAGAGAAAGCTTGCTGCCCCAGACTGATAAACAGAGAGGATTGGTCATGATCTTAATGAAGTTTTAATTTCCAAGTGAGTATTTTCTAAATTTCTTCTTTGCTTTTATGTTTCCCAGGTTACCATAAATGGAGCCCATACACTTTATTTGTACCTTCTTAATAACTTGGATTGAAATACTATGTCCTTATCTTAGATGCTTAACTAGTCTCCTTGCTCCTGGAGACAAGCCCGTTTCTCACTCATCTCTATATCCTCGATAACACTCAATCAGGCCCTTGCCTAAAGCAGGAATATTTTTAAAAAGTTGAATTGACCTGACTTCATGATTCAGCTGACTCTTGCTTTAGCTAAATGCTTCTTAGTTCTAATTGGGAGCTAAAGCATTGAGAAGATTTAACTAGCAATTAAAAATAACAATACTAAAAATAGCAAATCCTAGCCCAGGATATGTTATATCTATCTCAAGTTAAAGACAGATAAGAAATATTAAAATGTCCATTAAAATATTGTAAAAGGCTTCATTTCTTTGTTTCCATCACAAATCAAGGATCCCATTCAGAGTTCATCTGCAACTTCACATTTGCATGAGAAAGGCTTGCATTGCAAAGCGTTAGCTTCATTTCGCAAATTCAAAATACACTGATAAATTGTTCATTCTATTTGAGTTTGTAAATTCATTCTCCAAAATCCCTTTTAATAACTTAGTCACATTCTTAATAAAGCTTTGACTTGGGAATTTTGATGAACTTCTGAAGTAGAAGGTGTAGGAAAATAGGAAAAGGTACAATTATCCCTACAAGTAGGAGAAGGGATGCACATAGAAGATATACAGCTTGTTCAGTATCTCCAGGGTGCCCCTGAAGAGGCTTAATTCAGAACTTAGGAAACTTCATATTCACTACGGGGTTCTAGTAGCTGGTTCTTTATATGGTTTGATCCATCTTCAATAAAGGGATGCCTGCCAATCTGCCATAATATCTCCTTAAACCTTGGTAGGGTCAATATTACCATTTTGATGTCTTAGAGGAAAGCTGTCTTGCATTTAACAGAGTCCACTCTCAGGGAAACTGTGAGAAAGTCCCACACTCTGCATATGAAACACGAGAGCTCCCTCTAGAGAAGTTACCAGCAAAAGTGCCCCACCCCCACCGCTTGCCCAACACTGGCACCCAGACTGAAGCCAGCAAACAAAACAAAAACAAAAACAAAATAAAAGGAAGCTCTGTTGGCTTATTTTCATGAGAACATAATAGGGTGGGAATGAGAAGGCAGCTACTCCATTTGCCAAGCGGGGGAGAAGAGTGATGAGGGATCAGTTATTGTGTAAGAGAGTGTAGTGTATATAAGTGGATGATGGCTTGTATTCTGTGTAAAGCTTTCCTGTAATAACAATGACCAATTTAGTTCATTTCAAGCTATTCATATCCTTGGATTTTTTTAAGGTGGGAAAGGAACAGCAGAAAGAGTGCCATAGGAAAGAAAGAGAAAAATATAAAACAATATAGCACCCAGTCGGGTTTCCCAGCACCACCGCAGAAGCACATCAACCGCGTTCCTCTGGGCTGCAATGGGTTGACCAGATGAAGAGCTTCAAGGTCATCAAAGGAAGGAGAAATGAGGAGTTGCCTTAACTGTGTTGATGGGTGCATTGCACAGAGCAAGGATGAAACGTAAGACTTAAAGGGAAAGGGTAAAGCAGATGAGGAATTATATTGCCAAAGAAACCATACAGCTTGAGAGCTGTGCAATGTCATTGGCAGGTAGCCCATTACCTTTAAGAAATGTGAAGTATGTGCGCTGCAGACAAAGGCGTCGCACTGTAAACAAGGCTCGATAACTCTCTCACACAGGAGAGAGAGGGGGTTTGTATTTACCTTTCAGAGACGTTGGGTCACCCTGCCTCGCACTAAAAGAAGGAAATGTCTCTAACACCTTAAGATCTTGAGTGCATACCACATACCTCAAAACTCGAATATGGCCGATAATAGGCACAGAAGTCATTGAAGGGTAACCAACTCAGCAGAAGCATTTGTGTGCTAATATGTTCTGATGACATCCACAGGTTAATTTATGTCTTTTTCTTAGGAGTCAGACTTTATTCCTCCATTTAAAAGGTGGATATATTATTAGAATCAGACTCTTTTTTAACCTTCAAACAAAAATGAAAGATGGGTGAGATCTTTCTAGCCACCCCACCACCTGCTCCCAACTACATACAGACAACCTCCAGTGCTTAAAGATGTTAATCAGATTCTCCTAAAAAAAATAACAGCTGGGCGTGGGATTTTAGAATATTTTAGAATATGTCTGAGATAATGTAATCTTCTATAATGTCCTTTTTTCATTGAGAAAGAGAAAAAAAATTAACTGAGGACTAAACATTGAATGAGCAATTTGGTAGAAGCAGCCACCAGTATGATTTTATAAGATTTTAAGGAAAGAGAGAAGATTTTTTAAAATGAAAATATGTGACTGCCCCCTTGAACTCCCTTGGATAGATCTATACCTAATCCAACTAAATACACTTTTTTCTTAACTGAAGTACTTCACATGGTCTGCTTCATATTGGAGTTATTTATGTATGTGTCTTTCTCTCCCCCTAAACTGCAAGATCTTAGATGCAAGCATGCCTTGTGTAGTTATCTTCTGTCTTCCACAGTGCCAAAGCATGGTACCTTTCACATAGTAGATATTTAATATTTCTGATTTAAAAACATGATCTTTAGGAAAAGAGTTTAAATGGGACAAGAGAAAAGAGGCAGCATCCAAAGGAGTTAGATACTATGCAAATAAACTTGTTTTCTCTCCAGAAAACTGACTTCCAAATCAAGGTCTATTAAAAGGAGAGCATTTTTAGAGAGAATCTGAGTCTTTGAGAAAAGGAAAAGAAGAAATCTGGGTGGAAAAGGAAACACCAGAAACAAAATTTTATCTGTTGATATATCACAATATTATCCCCCCCATTTATGCAAATAATCTACCACCACCACTTAACACACATACACACACACACAAACTTGTTTAGATGCATCAGAAACCAGCCTATGAGGGGACAGCAATGGGTAAACATTGAGAAGCACTTTAAGACTATGCAGCCTGGTAAAGGAGGCCACTGTCGGGGGTGGGGGTGACAGTGATGGTCTCAGAACACACTGGCAGTGGAAGCCACCTTAGAAAATCATGAGAACAGGACATTGTCAGCAAAATGCCTGAGTAGAGGAATACATCCTAAAATGTTCAATATTTATCAGTGAATAAAATATAGTGCTTGGTGCATAGCATTTTCCTTCGAGATAAAGCTGAGATATGGCTTTTCTCTGTCATAGAGAATACCTCTAGGGCCAAAACCACGAATTAGAATGGTCATGCAAGAGTTTCCACTCCTCATGTGGTTGATCTAATCTCTTGGACAAAGCTTGCTTAAGACCACAGGATTCAGGAGTTACTCCTGGGAGCAGAGTCCGTGCATTCTCCCACCTCATCACCAGTGCCTGGGACAAAGCCTCACCTATAGGCATATCTTATTTTATTGCACTTCACTATCTCGCACTTTGCACTTATTGTGTTTTCTACAAATTGAAGATTTGTGGCAACCCATTGTTGGATAAATCTATCAGTGCCATTTTTCCAACAGCACATGCTCACTCCATGTCTTTATCATATTTTGGTAATTCTCACAATATTTCAAATTTTTCATTATTATTACTTATGTTATGATGATCTGTCATCAGTGATCTTGATGATACTATTGTAATTGTTTTGGGGGCACCACGGACCATGCCCATATAAGATGGCAAACTTAATCAATGAATGTGTGTGTGTTCTGACTGCTTCACCGACTGCTTGTTCTCCCATCTCTCCCCATCTCTCTCCTCAGGCCTCCCTATTCCTTGAGACAGAACAATATTGAAAGGGACCAATTAATTACCCTAAAATGGCCTCTAAATGTTCAAGTGAAAGGAAAAGGCATGTGTCCCCACTTTAAATAGAAAGCTAGAAATGATTAACCTTAGTAAGGAAAGCATGTTGAAACCTGAGATAGGCCAAAAGGTAGGTAGACCTCTTGCACCAAACAGTTAGCTAAGTTGTGAATGCAAAGAAAAACTTCTTGAAGGAAATTAAAAGTGAATACATAATGGTAAAAAAGTGAAACAGTCTTATTGCTGATACGGAGAAAGTTTGAGTGGTCTGGATAGAAGATCAAACCAGCCACAACATTCCCTTAAGCCAAAGCCTAATCCAGAGCAAGGCCCTAACTCTCTTCAATTGTGAGGAAGCTTCAGAAGAAAATTTGGAAGCCAGCAGAGGTTGATTCATGAGGTTTAAGAAAAGAAGGTGTTTCCATAACTTATTAGTAAAAGTACAAGATGAAGCAGCAAGTGCTGATGTAGAAGCTGCAGCAAGATAGCCAGAAAATCTAAGATAATTGATATAAGTGGCTACACTAAACAGCAGATATTTTAATGTAGATGACATAGCCTTATATTTTAAGAAGAGTCCATCTAGGACTTTCATAGCTAGAGAAGTTAATGCCTGGCTTCAAATCTTCAAAAGATAAACTGACTCTTGTTAGGCGCTAATGCAGCTGATGACTTTAAGTTGAAGCCAATATTCACCTTACCATTCCAAAAATCCTAGGGTCCTTAAGAACTAAGCTAAATCTACTCTGCCTGTGCTCTAGAAATGAAACAACAAAATCTGGATGACATATCTACAAACAGATATAAACAGCATATCTATTTATAGCATGGTTTACTGAATATTTTTAGCTCACTGTTGAGACCTACTATATAAAAGATTCTTTTCAAAATATTTCTGCTCATTGATAATACACCTAGTCATCAAAGAGCTCTGATGGAGATGTACAAGGAGATGTTATTTTCATGCCTGCTAACACAGCATTCATTCTGCAGTCCATGGGTCAAGTAGTAATTTTGCCTTTCCAGTCTTATTATTTAAGAAATGCATTTCATTGTAAGACTACAGTTGCCATAGATAATGAGTCCACTGATGGATATGGGCAGAGTAAACTGAAAATCTTCTGGAAAGGATTTACCATTCTAGATGCCATTGAGAACATTCATGATTCAAGGCCAAAGTAACAACATTAACAGGAGTTTGGAAGAAATTTATTGCAACCCTCATAGATAACTTTGAGGGATTCAAGACTTTAGTGGAGGAAGTAACTGCAGATGTGGTAGAAATAGCAAGAGAACTAGAATTAGAAGTTGAACCTGAAGACGTGACTGAAGTGCTGTAATCTTATGATAAAATTTTAACAGATGAGGAGTTGTTTCTTATGGATGAGCAAAGAATGTGGTTTCTTGAGACAGAATCTACTCCTTGTGAAGATGCTGTAAAAATTATTGAAATGACAACAAAGGATTTAGAATATTACATAAACCTAGTTGATAGAGAAGTGGCAGGATTTGAGAGGATTGATTCCAATTTTGAAAGAAACCCTACTATGCATAAAACGCTATCAAACAGCATTGCAGGCTACAGAGAAATCTTTCATGAAAAAAAGAGGCAACTGAAGCAGAAAACTTCATTGCTGTCCTATTTTAAGAAATTGCCACAGCCCACCCCAACCTTGAGTAACCACCACCCTGATTAGTCAGCAGCCATCCACACAGAGGCCTCCACCAGCAAAAAGATGATGACTCACTGAAGGCTCAGATGATCGTTAGCATTTTTTAGTGATAAAGTATTTTTAACTTAAGGTATGTGTGGGTTTTTTTGAGACATAATGCTATTGCATACCTAATAGACTACAATATAGTGTGAACATAACATTTATATGCACTAGGAAACCAAAAATTTTGTGTGACTCACTTTCTTGCACTATTTGTTTTATGGTCTGGAACCAAACTCGCAATATCCCTGAGGTATGCCTATATAGAAATTATCAAGTAGACACCTGTCAGATTTACATTTGAAAAGGGAAGGAAGGAAGGAAGGAAGGAAGGATGGAAGGAAGGCAGGTAGGCAGCAAAGCAGAAAAATAATTAAATGGGAAGAAAAATATCATCAATTCAAGGAATTTTAGTTGATTAATTGCTGTAGAGAGCTGAAGAAAGTAAGAGATGACAGATATTCTCACTTTTTTAAAAAGAGCTAGTCTGAAGAAATGTTGAGTAATTATCCTAATTCTCCAAAGAGCATAGAAACAAAGAAAATGTGCTTCAATTACAAATAGAGGAACTTCAGTCAATAAGGAACTTGTCAATAAGGGTAACTGCAGGTTCCTAAGAGAGCTTACGTGCCATTCGTCCCTGCAGATGCCTGAGAAAGCCATTATTATTTCTCTTATTAGATTAGGTATAGGCCTATCCAAGGGAAGAAGTTGAACCAGGAACCACTTCTGCTCCCTTCCTGATCTCTGATTTTATTCCATCTTCTATTTGCTTATCTTCTAAATGTGCTTGTAATAACCTGCCCTCTTGCTACCACCTTCTTGTAAACGCGATGCCTATCTGGGTTTATCCTAGCTAAATAAACTGAATTCAATAAAACCCATCGTGGGTTATCCTCCAGGAGAGTTATTACTCCACTAACATGCTACTGTTGCTACTATTACCTAAGGCTTTAACTTCTCTCCGCTTGAGTTATGCTGCGCTATTGTATATCTAAGATAAGAGGCTGTCTGGAGTCTGTTCAATGTTATCGCATAACACACGGTGACTTTTTTATTGAAGGCACTTAGTGAGTACCTCTGCATTGACGCAGGCTTTACTGAAACTAATTCAGAAGTTCTGTGTGTGAGTGTGCATGTGAGCACATACACACACACACATATTTGAGAATATAAGTATAAAGATAAATGCTGAACTGAAAAACGTCATCATTACCCTTCACAGTTAGCTGATAATCTTCAATAATCTGTCAGACCATCTGCTATGCCCTGTGTTGTATTCATCTCGCTTAAAGCATAAAGAGAGCACCACAGTGGGAGCTTGCTGTCTCTCTATGCTGATCAAACCAGCCTCTGCCCAATTTCTGCCACTTTGGATCATTGAGGATGCAGGAATTCCCAACCATGAGGTCTCCAGACTCCCAGGCCTTCACAGAGTTAAAAATGGGGTATTTGGATAGAATATCAATCTTTCAAAAAGCCTATGGAAATTTTATATATTAGCCTTTCCTAAAAAGTCTCTAAGGGGTGAAAAGAGGAAGATGAACTGGTCAGGGACCCTAGGACTGGAAGAACAACACAGTGGCAGGGCGTCTTACAGCCAACCCCTCCCCTACTCAACAGAAGGCAACCCAGGTCCTGTATTTCCAGACTCCCAACCTAACAACAAAAGCTAATCCAGTCCTAGCAACAGAAGACAAGCATGTTCCTTCCCCAGATAGAACCAATGGGAGTCCCACAACACCACCATATGAGCTTCACAGCCTGGGTAAGGGGGTCCAACAGGGGCCCTGCTGACAAGAAGAAGTCAGGGGACACTCACTCCTTCCACACCATGCCTGAGACTTCTTTTGCCCATAAAGTAGTATTTACTGGGTGGCTGGACAGCACCAGAGAGGAAGAAGTGCTGACCAGAAACCTCATCATCCTCATGGGCCAGAGACTCCCCTCACCCACACAGAGGTGCCAAGCAGCTCAGCCTGTGGAAGCACCTTCTGTCCCTTTGGGTCATATCAGCAGGGACCAGTGGAAGCCCCGAAAGCACCAGATCATCCACAGCCCAAAAAGTAGGCCAGAGCCTGCATGCTAAACCTAAACAGGGTGACTGACTAAAATAAAACATTTAAATAGGACCTGGAGTCTCCTAACATAATAGCCAAAATGTCCAGGTTGAAATCAAAACTCACCGGTCTCATCAAGAACCAGTAAAATCATAAATTGAGTAAAAAAAGACAATTGATGCTAACACTGAGATGAATGAGATTTTGGAATTAGCTAACAAAGATTTTAAACATTCCATTCATCATAAATATGTTTCAAGAGACAATTGCAGACTGTCTTGAAACAAAAGAAAAAACAGATCTCAGCAAATAAATTTCAGTAACAAAAAAAGAACCAAATGGCAATTATAGAACTGAAAAATACAATAACAGAAATATAAAAACTCTCAGAGTGAGCTCACATGAGGACAGATCAGTAGAATGCGCCCAATCTTAACAAGAAAGAGAAGCTACATTGAAAAAAGTGAACAATGCTTCTCGAACCTGTGGGAAAACAATAAAAGATTCAATATTTCTATCATTGAGGTCCCAGAAGGAAAGGAGAGAGTGTATTCAAAGGGTATTCAAAGAAATAATGGCTGAAAAATGTATAATTTGGTGAAAGTCATAAACCTGGGATTCAAGAAGCTAAGCAAACTACAAATAGAATAAATCAAAAGAAATCCATGTTAAAATACCTTATAATTAAACCTCCAAAAACTAAAGGCAAAAAAAATCTTAAAAGCATCCAGAGAGAAACAACATCTTACCAACAGGGAAAAAATACATTTGAATCACTAGATTTCTCATCTGAATCATAGAGACCAGAAGGAAGTGAAGCAGAAATAAAGACATTATCACATGAAGACACATTAATAAAATTTATTATTAGCAAACTTACCTTTGAAGAATGACTAAAGGATGTTCTTCCAAAAGAAAGGAAACAATAAAAGAAGGAAACTTGGAACATCAGAAAGGAAGAAAGAACAATGGAAAGAGAAGAAATATGGATACATACAATAGACTATCTTCTCATAAGTTTTAAAAATGTTATTTGATAATTTAAAAAATGATAATACTATACCACACTTTAAAAGACATTTAAAAATGAGGAAGGTAAAGGCACTTAAATGAAAATATGATTTCTGTACTTTACCTATAGTGATAAAATGTGATGTCACATATGTATATTGCAATACCCAGAGCAACCACTAAGAAAACTAAACAAAGAGATAGACTCAAAAACACTATAAATAAATTAAAATGGAATCCTAAAAACATGTGCAAGTTATCCATATGAAAGGCAAGAAAAGAGAAAGAAATAAGAAACAACGAAACAAACAGGAAACAGGTAATAAATGGCAAACTTAAGTCTTAACATATTAATAATTGCCTTACATGTAAATGATATAAATAAACCAATTAAAAGGTAAAGATTGAATAACTATACCTGAAATGACCATATGATCTAGCAGCTGCACTCTTTGGCATTTCTCCCATAGAAATGAAAACTTGTGTTTATCTAAAAATCTGTGCATAAATGTTCATGGGAGCTTTTTTGTAATGGCCAAAACCTGAAAACAACTCAGTTGACCTTCAGTTAGCAAACAGTTCAACAAACTGTGGTACATTCAGACCATGGAATACAACTCAGCAAATAAAAAAAATATATATTGATACACATAAGTAGGATACGAATCTCAGGGAAATTATACTGAGTGAAAAAAAGCTAATCCCAAAAGTCCATATACTATATAATTTCATTTATACAATATTCTTGAATTGACAAAATTACAGAAATGGCAAAAAATATGACTTTTATGAGATAGTCAGAAATTTAAATATTGAGTGTTTAATAACATTAAGAAATTGATTTTTTAGTTGTAATAATGTCTTTATGGGTTTTTTAAGTTCTGATATGTCAGGGATACATATTGAAATGTTTATGAATGAAATATAACATCTGGAATTTGCTTCCAAATGATATGGGGAGTGGATGGGAGCATGGAAGAGCATGGATTCATGGTTGTTGGAGCTAGGAATGGGTACATGGGAGTTTATTAAACTATTCTGTCTACTTTTATATCTGTTCAAAAGTCTCCATTATTATTATTAAAATAATAAAAGAACTTGAGGAAAAGCTTTAAAAAACTGAAAGCAGATTTAAAAATTTTAAAACTAAATGAAATATACAACATATAAATCTAATATTAATAAGTTTTATGTAAAACCTAAGGTAATATTAACAAAAACTAAGAAGAGTGGGATGGGGAGGAGAAAATTCAATTATACTAAATGATTTGTCTTAAATACAGGTAACACAAAAGATACCTTTTAATTCTAACTCTGTCAGAACATATTACAAAAATAAACCAAAAAATTGATAAGCATTACTAATCTAAAACTAAAATCACAAAAGAGCATCACACTAGGAAGTTTTCATAGGATATTTTGGCCCAAATTTAAAAAAACAGGTAGCTCCTGTGTTATTTAAACTTATCCAGAATATACCAAAAGAAGGTATATTAGTTATCTATTGTTACATAACAAATTACATCAAACTTGATGGCTGAAAACAACAAAATTTATTACCTCACAGTTTTTGTTGGTTAAAAATCCAGGAGTGGCTTACTGGATGGTTCTGGCTCAGTTTCTCATCAGGCTGCAATCAAGTATTGGTAAAAAAAAAAAGATGTGGAAACAACCCAAGTGCCCATACATGAGTGGATTAATAAAATGTGGTATATGTATACCATGGAGCACTACTCAGCCACAAAAAACAATAGTGATCTAGCACCTCTTGTATTATCCTGGATGGAGCTGGAGCCTATTCGACTAAGTGAAGTATCACAAGAATGGAAAAACAAGCACCACATGTAGTCACCATCAAATTGATATTAATCGATCAACACTTATCTGCATATATGGAAGTAACATTCATTGGGTGATGGGCAGGTGTGGGGCAAAGGCAATATATGTAACCTAAACATTTGTACCCCCATAATATTCTGAAATAAAAAATATAGATAGATAGATAGATAAAAAGATGTTGATAGAGGCTGCAGTCACCTTGACGTTCAACTGGTGGTGTCGTATCTACTTCCATGCTCATTCACACGGTTTTTGGAGGGCCTCAGAAGATCTCCTTCCAAGCTCACTCATGTTTGCTTCTTCCCCACAAACATGCCTCATGACATAGCAGCTGGCTTCCCCCAACATGAGCAACCTGAGAGAGAGCACGCAAGACAAAAGCCAGTCTTTTATAACCTAATGTTGAAAGAGACATGCCATCATTTCTACCATGCCCTGTTCAATAGAAATGACTAAGCCCGACCCACATTCAAAGAGTAAGGATTTCGCAAAAGCAAGAAAACCAGGAGGTAAGGCCATCTTAGATGGTACCTACACAGAAGGCAACATTTCAGATTCATTTTATGAAATCAGTGATATTGAAACCTGAAAAGGACAGTAACCAAAAACATTACTAACTGATCTCATTTATGAATATCAAGGCAAAAATTCAAATGAAATATTAGTAGGCAGAATCCATAGCATATTAAAAGAATAATAATATATCATGGATAGGAGTATTCCAGAAATGCAAGTAAGATTTTTATATTAAAAAGCATATCAATAAAAACTATAATATTGATACAATAAAGAAAAATAATTTGATCTTCCTGTATGCTGAAAAACAATTTGATATAATTCAGCACTCATTGTTGTTTTTTGTTTGTTTGTTTTGCAACAAAGTCTCGCTCTGTCACTGGGGCTAGAGTGCCATAGCGTCAGCCTAGCTCACAGCAACCTCAGACTCCTGAGTTCAAGCCTCCTGCCCCAGCCTTCCGAGTAGCGGGGACTACAGACGTGCACCACCACGCCCAGCTACTATTTTCTAATTTTAGTGGAGATGGGGTCTTGCTCTTGCTCAGGCTGGTCTCCAACTCCTGAGCTCAAGCAGTCCTCTCGCCTTCCAGGGGTGCTAGGATTACACCGCCCCTGGCCAGCAGCACTCATTGTTGTTTGAAATACAACCTCTCAGTAAAACAGAAATAGAAGGTTTGCTAGTTAAGATAGTCTTAAACCAAGGGTACCAAATGACAATGGCTGTATAATAATAAAAGGTTATTTATTAATATAATTCATGCGGTAGCATAGGGTAAAGGTCAGCAGCAGCTCTCCTCCACACCATAACTAAAAGACCCAGACTCTCCATCTTGTGATTCTGCAATCTCCTAGGACCTCACGATTGACTGCATCCAGCCAGCCAGAAGGGGGCAGAGTTTGGAGGAACCGTTACAAGCCAAGCATGAAAGTCACGCATACTACTTTTGCTCATGGTCTCTTGAAGAGAATTTAGCAACATTGCCAAACCTAACTGCAGTTAAGGCTATATATATATTCAGTCTACCTGTGTTTCCAGGAGGAAAAAGAAAACATATTTTATGCACAGATGATCATGTCCTTCAGAAAAGTCAATTTCCTTAACATGATAAAATATATTTATGTTCATTCAAAAGTTAGTGTCATACTTAGGAAACACAAAAGGCATCTCCCATTAAATTTAGAAAGAAGAAAAGGAGGTGCACTTTCATCACTTTTCGTTTCACATAGTTTTGAAGAAAAAGAAACCTATTATGTTAGAAATATAAAAAGAAGTAAAATTACCTTTTTTTCAGGAGTTGTGATTATTTACTTGAAGGGGAAAAAAAGAATCAACTGAAAACCCATTTCAAATGATAATTCATAAGGCAGGTATATGTATAAAATGAATATAAAAATCATTAGCCTTCATATATACAAACAAAAGTCACTGGAAGATATATTTAAAGAAAAAGCCACAATTAAATAACAAATAAAACCCAAAAATATCTAGAAATAATCTTTACAAGAAAAGCAGTAATATCTACATAATACATTTATAAAACTATTGAGGGAGAAAGCAAAAAAATAAAACAAAAAAACCCTGACATGAACAAAAGAAAAGGCACACCATATTTTGAACTAGAACATGCAAAATCATAAAGACAGTACTTCCTCAAGTTAATAAATAAATTCAGTGAAATCCCAATTCAAAACACCTACAGGTTTTTTTAGGGGAAGAAGGGAAAGGAAACTAGATAAGCTGATTCTAAAATTCTAACATAAAAATAAACAAGAATAGCCAGAACAATTCAGAGGAAAAAGAAGTTATGGGGCAAGGATAGACTAGCTCTACCTGCTATTAAAACATTATTAAAATAGCACATGTATTCTATTTCTTCTGCAACAAATTACCGCAAACTCAAACAACACAAATTTATTATCTTATAGTTCTGGAGGTCAGAAGTCTAAAATGGGTCTCACTGAGCTAAAATCAAGGCGTGGGCAGGGCTGCATTTCTTTCTAGAGGTTGTAGGGGAGAATCTGTTTCCTTGCCTCTTCCACCGCCTAGACATCATTGCTTTCCTTGGCTCATGGCACCATGCCTCCATCTTTGAAGCCAACCATGATGCATTTCTCTGAAATTTTTCTGTAGTCATGTCTTCTCCATACTCTGAACACAGAGATAAATTTTCTCTGATTTTAAGGACTTATTCCCCATCTCAAGGTTTTAAATGTAATCACATTGGTAAAATCCCTTTTGCCATGTAAGGTAACATATTTATGGGTACCAGGGTTTAGGATTGGACATCTTGGTGGAGGGGACATTATTCTGCTTCCCATAGCATATTTCTGATTCATGTATAGACAGAGAAATGGCTTAAATAGGAAATATAGAAAGTCTAGCAATAAACTACAATAAACATAAAGGGTTATTTATTATAAATGCTATGTCTTATCATTGGGAAAAGATTGCTTATTTTTAAAGTAACCAGATTACAATTGGAAATTAATTAAATTGAATACAAACTTTGTACACTACAGCAATATTAATTCCAGATGGAACAAAGATTGAAATGTAAAATATTGAAACAACAACAAAACCAATATAAACTATGGAGGAACTCTTTATAATCTCTAAGTAAGGAAAAACCATAAAAGAAGATATTGACAAATCCAACTACACAAACGTTTTAAAATATGCGTGGTAACACTATACCATAAAAAATTTCTAAATTTCAACTTATTTCATTATAAAGGTTAATATCTTTAATATAAAAAGAGCTCCTACAAACCAATAACAAAGAGCCCAACAGAAAATTGGACAAAAGTTACATATAAACAGTTCCTAGAAAAGAAATTCAAGTAGCTCTTAAACACATGAAAATATGTTCAACCTCACTCATATGTAAATATATGAAAAATCACCTTGAGATACCATTTTTTTTAACCTAGCAGATTGATAATAATAAACAAATCTGATAACATTCTATGTTAACTGGGGTATGAGTACACAATATTGAAGTAGTTGTTAATTGATAAAACCTCTATGGATAGCAATTTAGTAAAACTGAAAATGCACATACAATTTGATAAAACAATTCTATTTCTATGAATTTATGCTGCAAAATATATATGGTCAAAATAGAATGTGTACAGGGATATTCATTCATCATAGCAAAAGATTGAACATAAATAAAATGTCCTAATAGGCCTCTGGTTAATTATGATAATTCAGATATACAAATATTTTGAAATACTCTTCAGCCATCAAAAAGAATTAAGTAGCTTCCATGTACTGATATCAATGGATCTCCCAGATAAATTTTAACTTTAAAAAAATGCACGATAACATACATGGCATGCTCACATTTGTGTGAAATTACAGAGCAGGTTCCAAGGCCAAGTAGGAATAATTTTTAAATTATTTGCTTCCCTCTTTCTGCCTTGAATCATCCAAAGTTGATTACAACTACATTTCTGACATTAAATATCATTATCATAAATCATCTTTTAGGCATGGCAATAGAATATCAAGTGTAAGCCAGAAAGATTTTGTGTGGGTAGTTCCCTCTTTCCTTCCACCTTTCCCTAGCAAATGTTCTGGGAAATGAGGCACTTTTTTCCTGAATTAAGTATGCTTCACTGTGACATCATGCCCTCTTCATTCATCAGATACCCTAAACTTGACCCACAACCCAAACTGCATTCTTTTCCCGTTGGAACTTAAACTTTCAGGAAACTGACATTTTAGCCAGACCAAAAAAAAAAAGCTTCCCTTTGAATGTCATTTTCTGTAAGTTCCCTAAATAGTTTTGCAAAATCACTTGGCAAAGTGCCTCAGAATGGTTACAGGTTGTTATCCCACCTGCCTTAATTTTCAGAGATGCTATGCAGTATGAATAACTGGAAAGGATGACTTTCTGCAGTTTATGGGCACATTAATTTTCAAAACCTATTTTCCAGAATGATTGTTGACTCCTTGGTGTCTATTCTTTTCCTTTGCTTATTAGATATCCTGCATTAGAATATGATTCAGCAAAGTAATACAGCTACAGTCTGTCTTTCACCCTTGATGTGGTTGATCCTCTTACCAGGAAATATAATCATTAAAATGAAAGTCCTAGAACACAGATAAAGAATGACACTTTTCCCGCAGATACAGATTTTATACCAGGGCAAACTATGCACTTTGTTATTGGCTTTATTTTCCATATCATGCACTATAGACACAAGCTTTTGTGGCCCTACAACTCATGATGGTTTCCTCCTTCTCTGGGAATGGTCCCATACACAGATTATGCCTATTTATAAAATTCTGCTCTTCTAGCCAGAGGCATAGAGTGATGGCCGACCCACTGGACTAATCAGCCCTTACCCCAAATTTGTGCCCTAGAAGTATGGGAAGAGAGGCAGTGTCTCTAGGGGATTAGAAACATAGGATGCAAGACCCAGGAGCTGTTGGCTGCCTGCTATGGTTGCTGCTATATGGAGAAAGCTTATTCTAGTAGCAACATAAAGCAAGCAGAAAAAAGATATGTGATGTCTTGGTTCCACTATACCCTAGCCCTCACTGCATTTATCTTTCTCATAGTTATATGAAATATCCTAATAATCTTCCTCTAAATTACCCACTTTGCCTAGGCTAATAGGGGGAGTTGGGTTTCTCTGAGTCCAGCCACAGCAGCTCTGGCTAATGCACATTGCTTACATGAGCATGTCTACCCGCTCAAACATTCCTACAACCTGACCATGTGTGCTCTGAGTTTGAATCCTTGGCCCCACCACTTTCAAGTTGTGACCTTGGGACAGTTATTTAACCTCCTCAGACTCAATTTGCTCATTTCTATGACAGAGGTAACAATAGAATCCACCTCAAGGTATTCTTATGAGGTTTCAGTGAGTAAATAAATGAAAAATTGCTTATGGCAGTGCCTGAAGCATATAGTAAATGCTCAGAAAGTTAGCTATTACTGTTACCATATATCATTATACTCATGCATATTGTAAAATATATTATAAACACGTTATAAATGTATGGTCACATAATCAGTAATATATCCGGGACAATATGAAATACAAACTTTTAAATGAGATGATTATATTAGCACTGTGTGTGGCATATAACGAATATACTCACAAAACCTGTGAGGTGGAAAGTATTATTATCCCCAAATTACTAATGATGAAATTACATAATTTGCTCCAAATTACGTAGCTAGAAATTGGTAGGATCAGTAATTGGAGCTATGCCTTTTGACTTCAAAACCTATATTCTTTTTTCAACTGTATGTGTATGTGTGTGTGCATGTGTGTGTGTGAGGATATATCATACAGGTAAAGAAAAATGTATGAAACCTAAATATTCCACCAAATGAATTTTCACAAAGTGCACCTCATGTAACCACTCAGGCAAAGAAATAGAATATTGTCAGGTTGCCAGCTGCCCCCTAGATCCTTCTCTCAGTCTCTCTCTTGTCCTCTTCCCCAAAAGCAAGCCACTCTTGTGTTGCCTTGTACTGTGTCCAATCAGCCAAACTAGAACTACATTTCCCAAATTCCCTATATGATTCCAGTTAGGGTTCGTCACAAGAGAGATATGCTTAAGATTTTTTAGGTGGGAATAAAACCATAGCCAGTCAAAAGCTACAAAAGCCACTGAAGGGCACCAGGTGCAGTTACAGCTCTTACACACTGACACTGACCTTGGGCTTCACCTGTTGGCATGGGACAGCAGCCAGGCCTCAGCCTCTCCAGCTCCCACCAAACCTCTTCCCCTAGCTTCTCCCAGTCCAAGGCCAGGTGCACGTGCAGCTCCATGGCAAACGGTGCCAGCAACTTCTGCAGGTCACCAGCACCATCAAGGCTGGAGGCAGTGAGAGAATACTACAGACACCAGTTTGTGCTCACGGGCTCCAGGTTTGGAGCCCATTCAGTAGGATGTCTGTGAGATTCATTTACACTGTTGCATGCAGCTGTGGCTTGTTTCTTTTCTCTGCCATTCATGTATTATATGAATATGTCAAAATAATTTATCTATTTTAGCATTGATTATTAACTGGGATATTTCTAGTCTGGGTTTATTGTGAATAATGCTACTATGAGAATTTTTGTACCTGTCTATTAGTTCTATTAGTGCATATGCAAACATTTCTGTTCAGTATATAACTAAGAGAGGAATTGCTGGGCTCTAGGGTAGTCATATGTTTAACTTTAATAGAAAATACTACACTGTTTCCTAAAGTGTTTATGCCAATTTACACTCCCACCAGTAGTGTATATATTGCAAATATCTTACCCTATTCTGTGACTTGCCTTTACACTCTTTTAGGGGGGGGTCTTCAGATGAACATAAGTTCTTCATTTTAAGGTGATTCAATTTATCAATCTTTACCTCTACAGTTAGGGCTTTTTGTATTCTGTTTAATAAATCTCTCTACTCCCAAGGACATGAAGAGATGGTCCTATATTATCTTCTGGAAGCTTTCTTGTTTTGCCTTTCACATACAGATTTGCAACTTACCTGGAATTAATTTTCAAGTCTAATATGAGGTAGGGCCTCAGTTTTATTTGTTCCAAATGGTCATAAAATTGATCTAGCACCATTCATTGAAAAGACCATTTTTGTCAAAAATTAAGTCACAAATGAATAAATCTGTCTCAACGAATAAATAAGCTCCATTATTTATCTCTCGTGGCACCATTACCACATTGTATAAATTATTCTAGCCATAATATGTCTTTATATCCAGTAGAACAAGTTCTCCTACCTTTTCGTCTTCTTCAAGGGTAACTTGGCTATTCTTGGCCTTTGTTTTTCCATTGAAATTTGAAAATTAACTTATCAATTTCCACCAAAAAAAATCTGTAAGGAATTTGGACTGAGATTGTATGTACAGACCAATTGGAAAATAACTGACATCTTTAAAATACTGAGTCTTTCAATCATGCTTTAAATTTTCTCAATTATAGTTTACATTTTCGTGTGTAGACATTTTAAACATCATTTCACCAATGGTCAAAATTTTGAGGAGAATCAGGATATTTTCATAGTTTCAAAGTATCTCCCCCAAGATACCTTCCAACTACAAAGGGGAAAATAGGTGTTTTTTTATGGTGGGGAAATCTAGAAGACATCACTGGAACCAAGCGATCAAGGTTATCACCAGGAATAAGATGTATCAACATCACACCCCTCCTGATATGATGCAATATCACATCTGCGATACATTCTTGCCAAAAATGCACAATCTCAAGCCACTCATAAGAAAACATCAGACAAACCTAATTGAAAGATCTTACAAAATAACTGATGACTAATCACCAAGAGTGTCAAATTTATAAATGACAAGAAAAAAACTGAAGAACTGCCACAGATTGGATGAGTCTAAGGAGATGTAAAAACTAAATGCAATGTGAGCTCCTAGATTGTATCCCAGAATTTAAAAAGGATTTTAGAGGTAAAACTGGTAAAATTCTAATAAAGGCTGTGGCTTAGTTAACAGTATTGTCCAATGTCAATCTACTTATTTTAATAATTGTACTATGGTTATGCAAGTTATTAACTTTAGGTAAAGATGAATGAAGGGTATATGTAAACTCTGTACTAGTTTTGCAACTTCTCTGTAATTGTTAATTATTTCAAAATTTAAAAAGAAATAAAGAGAAAATAAAATTATACTGGCTCATGAAATAAGTAGGATCTTCTTTACTCTTTTTATATTCTCTGGAAGAATTTATATAAGATTGATATGATTTCTTCTTTCATGTTGTAGAATTAATCAGCAAAACCATCTGGATTAGAATTTTCTTTGTAGGATAGTTTTAACTTATGAATTCAGTTTAATTAATAATTATAGAAGATTTTCTAATTTTTTTTCTAACTACTTTTAACTTATTAACCTATTCATCTACCCATTTCACTTAATCTTTCCATTTACTGGCATAAAGATTTGTTTAATATCTTATTATTATATTTTTCTGGCTATAGGATTTATAGTGGTGTCATCTTTTTCATTTCTGATATCAGCTATTTTGCCTTCTCTCTTTTTTGTGTTTGTTCTTGCCATGGATTTACCAATTTTATTAGTCATTTCAAAGAAAGAAATTTTAACTTCTTAGAAGCTCTTTATTTTGTTTTCCCTTTACTAATTTGTTTTCTTTGTTTTTTTTATTCTTTCTACTTTCTTTGATTTTAATTTATGATTCTTTTACTAACTTCTAGAAATAGAAGCCCATTGGTTTTCAGCCTTTCTTATTTTCTAATGTATTCATTTTAGGCTATAAGTTCCCTCAAAGTGAACTTTAGCTGCAACTCTCAATATTTGATGTCATGTTTTCATTATTATTTAGTTTTAAAGTGCTTTACTGCCTCAGGAACCTACTGTGCTCACCTCGGCAGCATATTTCTTCATCTTTCCCCTCTTCGGAATGTTTTCTTAATCATTGGAATCTATAATGTGGAAGAATTGTGCTACACATAGGAAGGACACAAAATGATTTCTTCCCTCAAGAATGTTTTCAGAGAGGTAAGATGTATTAATATAAATAGGAACATAAAATCATCAATATGCTTAAAATATGGTAAATGACACACAAGGAATACAGACATTTAAAAAAACTTGATTGCATTGTTTGAGCAGAATTTCATGCAGAATATGGATTTTAGTTGAACTTTTGTGGAAAGGACTTAGACAGAGGGAGGAAAGGGATAAGGGAGACTAGGATGAGCAAAGACCTAGTGGGTGGAAAGTTCAAAGAGCTGTTTGGGGAAACAATGAATAAATCAGTTTGGATTACTGAAGAATTTGTGTGATGAAATGGGAGAACTGAAGTTAAAAAAAATAGGTCCATCTTATAGATCACTGAGAATATTGGGGTAATGAATTTGATTTCATCTTATAGAGAATGGTGGACCATTTTAAGAACTTAGATTGGCAATTGATACAAAGAAAAAGTATTGTAGGAATATTTATCAGGGGGCTTGAGTTGGATAAATTGAAAAGAATAGAAGCTAAAAGGAAGAGAACAGGCACATGTAGTAAAGTGTTCACAGGAGTGATAGCAGTAGGCATTAGAAAGAGAACTTGGGGAGGGGGGCATCTCCTTGACCCTCGCTGTCACTTTGGCTTTAGTGAATAAGAACACAGTAGTTTAATTATCACATCAAAGAAACAATGCATTTGATTTCATGGGTAAAAGAGAAGTAGCACTATAGGTAGCCTTTATCGTATGTTTAAATGCTTTTTTTCACATTTTTTTTTTTTTTTTAGAGAAAGCACTTGCTGGTATTTTGGGGTGGTATTTCTATTTTTCAACATGTATGTGGGGAATTGTTGCAATTTTCACTTTGTCAATTACATTGGCCAAGAGCTATTGTACTGCATTTCAACCTGATGCCTTCCACATTTGCATAGATCCCAAACCCCATAGTTTAGCAATGAGCTAAAAACATGCCACATCTGCATGATGCTAAAGGTCATTCCCTTGAAATGCATCATACTAAATGGAATCTTATTTCTCGCCAAAAACTTTGTGGGTGTCTGTCACAACATTTATCTTCCTTCCATCAACAGCAGCAGCAGCAACATCATAATATTTCATGTTCAACCCTGGATTACATCAGAGAGAAACTCCCCAGCATGTTTCCATAGGTTTTCACCATAGAACCAGTACCTCAAGGCTACTGTTCCCACATTCCCCATCTCCTCATCTTTGCACATCAAGATTCACTTTCTTTGTAAACTTTCCTTTTAACTTTCCTTTAAACTTTCCTCACTAGCAAAATTACTGATTTAATTATCACTGCAATAAAATTTTATATTGGCAAATGCCTATTTCTCTTATATTGGTTGGTTTTTATATTCTTCATTACGTTATAAACTCTTTATGAACTGTGAGTGTTCCCCAAAATGTTTCAAACTGACCAACCACCATTATTTGATGATATGTGACTATATTTGTATGTATCTTGTTCTTCATAATTTAAATTCTCTTTCTCCCAAACCCACCCGTGCATTACTTTCGTGAGCTAATGTAATTGGAACAACTCCTGGCATTCAAGCTAGAAAACACTGACAATGATGAGGAAAACAAGTATCCATTAAACATTTATCTTCTCTGTTGTTATGCTATAGTCCTCCCAAGCTGCCTAAAAAAGTCACAATGTTCTTACTGCTGATGGTGTTAATCATGAAAATTCTGATGTCGATGCCAAGAAGACTTGTTATAAGGAAGAAACATATCTCCCCACTCCTCTGGTTTCTCTGAGGAAGTATTGTCCCCTAAGCACTTCTAGCTTCTTGGCCTACCCCTTACTTCCCACCATAGAGACAGAGTGACTTACCGGATTTGATGAGTCTGGGAGAGCAAGTGGACATGTGTACCTCAGCATCTTCTGAACGTCCTCTTCCTCTTGGGAGGCAGTCATGTGCAGGGAGAACATGCTCCTCCATGCTAGAAGTTTCACAGGGCAAGCCCCACAGCAAGAAGTCTGCAGAGGTGCAACCCTGCACGAGGCTGGGTGGGTCGATCTAATTTCCAAGTATTAAGAGTTAGTATTAAAGGTGCCCATTTTCACTGCACACCTAAGCTTCTAACAGCTGGCATCTTGGTTTCCATCTGACTTACCCTTTGTCTTATGTCATAAAATTAGGCAGGAAAGGAGTGTGTTTACAGAGTCCTCCTCCAACCGTAACAGTGCTACCAGATATTTGTAAGAGCCTAAGGCCACGCTGCTCTCTGAATGTGGGGGCATGGTGGGGCATGGTGGAGTCAGTTTCCTCCCTGAGCCCCTGTGCTGCAGTTAGCACTCACAATGGCCAATGCAATCTCCTACACTCCTGTCTCTGATAAACTTCCAGGTTCCTCTCATCTGACTGCCCTGTGGCCGAAGGCCACAGACTAATTTCAAGGAATGTGTGATATCTCACAGCAATCAACCAAAGCCTTCCCTCATGGAGGCAGAGCCTTGCAGTTTTTGTACCACTTTCCTTTAAGTACAGTTGGCTCTCCGTATCCATCTGCAGATCAAAAATATTCAAAAATAAAATAAAAAATACAATATAACAACTATTTATATAGCATGTCCAGGTAGTAGGGACGAGACTGACAGGATTTTCAGAGTATAGACAGGATAGATGCTGCCTCATTTTTTAGAATAAAGGCAGTATCAATTATAAGATAAAAATATTTCCTAGGAAGTTCGTTTAAATCTCAAAATTAGTTTTAGAAATGTTTCCCCTCCACTCCTACCCCCAGCAAAGCCATGATTTTCAGGCTGTGGTCCTTCTCTTCCTCCTACTTCCAGGGCCTGCCCTGATGCAGCCGCAGCTTGCTCTCATCTGCTATACATCCTCTCCTTTTTTTTTTTTTTTTGCCCTTTCTTTTGCTATCTCTTCTCAGTTCTATTTTTATTGAGCCCCTAATGGTTCATAAGCCTTTATTGTTTATCAAGTATTTTCATATGTGTTCTCTTAGTTAACCTAAAAACAGTTAAGAGTTTCATCTTTGACCCAGCCTCATTTTTTTATAACTTTTTTTTCAATAATTCCCATCACAGAAGTAGTATAATTCCAGTTCCTTTACCCATTATCCTGGGCCACAAAGTGGGCCACTCTACACTTAGACCCTCTTCTCCTTCCACACCAGGAGAACTCTGCACACTTCTCGTCATTATCCAAATGTGTTCTGCTTTCTATGTTCGGTCTCTTATTCTTGCTTTCCATTTTGCTTTGGAATGACCTCCTAAAATGACTGTAATACTAGAATATGGTAATTAAGGACTTGGTGGAAAATAACAGACTGAAAATTCTCTAACAAGATAATACCAAAGACTACTTTTGGAGTGGTTTCTACAATACTTGAGTTTTCTGTGAGTTTTTGAGAGATGGCTCTGTGACCACCACACAGCAAAGGTACCAGTGGCTCTGGGGGTGGGGGTATCCTAAGAATTCTAGGAGCATCATTTTTTATAACTTGGGAGACTTTAGGGAATTCTGGGTACTCTAAATTTCTGTTGACCATAATTTATCATCCAAACTAGTACACTGAGAGTGGAAGTGGTTGTCATTAAAAATTACTTTTTTAATTACACTATACAAGCAAAAAGCAGAACGGTTATGAATAAACTTCTACTTCCTCTTACTGTGTATTTGTTAAAAATATAGACTCTCCGATTTCTGACCTTCTGAGTCTGAATCTCTGCAATTACAGTATGGAATCTGCATTTTAAACAGACTCCTCAGTTGCTTATTAATTGAGGTTTCAGAACCACTACTTTAAATGGGTTTTAAAAATACTTAGGCATTTCTTTGTGAGTCTCTTCAATAATCTTCCTCTAAACATTTAATGGAGATCATCATCAATTCAGTTTACCAAGCAAACAATCTATGGAAGGTGTCTTGAGAATACAGCACACATATGAAATTAAAACTTACTTTCTGTCCAACATTGCCAACAATGACTTTATGCCAACTATGGGCACCTGATTTGAAGACTTGTTTTAAATACTGTTAAATAATTATAGAAGTATTGTTTTCAAGTATTTTTTCAGGGTAACTATATGATATTTCAATTACATTGCAACTTACTTTACAAATCTCATTGGGTACTTTATTATTATTTACAAGCAACCTTGTTATAATTTAATAGACTTGCTAAGAAATGAACTTTTGGAACTCAACTCATTGTCTATATTAAGACTATTAAGTTTTATGACTCGGTTACATTGTTTTAAAATAAAAATTTTTTTCCTGCAAAAAAAATAAGTAATCTAGAGATGATTAAAGTATACGGGAGGATGTGTATAGGTTATATGCCATTTCATATAAGGGACTTGAGCATCTGCAGATTTTGGTATGCATGAGGCTCTTGGAACCAATCCCCTGGGGATACAGAGGAACAACTGTAGTTTCCAGCAAGGGAGATTATCACAATGGAGTGTTTTTTATGTCTCAGAAGAAAGGAGTCCTCCAATCTATAAACATACACTTTGGGTCTGCTCTGTATGGGCAATGTCTCTACCAATCTAGAAATCAGAAAACCAAACACCCTTGTCTAACAAACTGGCCTAATTTAAATCAACTGAGAGTGTGGCCAGAGTCTATCTCAATATGGCACATTGCAGCCCCAGTGACTCACTTCTGAGTGACCTAGAGATCCTCAAAGACAAGTAAGAAAAGTAGACACAAGTGAAATATCCTTTTACTAGTTCTTTCCTCCCACCTCCACCCTCGCCCATCTAGTTTCCAGGCCTTTCTTTCTTCATGTATATAGAAACAAAATCTCCCAACTTTTTCTCACTAAGATCAACTGAGCTTATTATATAATCTCAGCTCTTGTTCCAAGAAAACCAAGATCAATCTAAAAAAGCAGTCGTCTAAACTTGGCAGACATTCGTGTGGGAAAGTCTTTAAGCAAAAACAAATTTGTTGACGTACTGGGACAAGAAACTCAGAGAACAGATAAAATGTTCCATAAGCCAACTCTGTCCTCAGCTTCAACATTCACACTTTTCTCAGCCAACAGTCCCTGTTCCACTCTATGGAAGAAGCCAAGTCCTCAGTTTGTCATGATTAGGCCAAACGCCCTTACCAAAGGGCCAAAGGAACACCAAGATGGTTATGGAGAGAATCCCTAACTGCAGAGACAGGCTGTGGCAAAAACGCCTGACCAACAAAATGAATGAAGAAAGGTATTAACAATGAATGGTTACATTGAGATGGCTTTTGTGCTTCCAATCTATGTTAATCAATTAATTTCTTTTAGCCACTCTCTCCTCCTCTTCAAGGCTACACACAGAAGGGTCCGTCTTTGTTACCGTGAGTGACAACATGACAAAACTCAATGAGTTCAGCTTCAAAATAGAAATATAAACAAAGATTAGGGTTCCCCCAGAAAGGAAAAGAAGTTGCTTTTCCTTTCCCAAGCAATAAGTAGAGGAAACAAGGAGAAGAAGGTTCACGGGAATATCAAAACAGCTGCAGCTCCTTAGGCAAGGGAAAATATTAGTTAGGAATAGCCTAACTAATAGGAAGCCAAGGAAAGAGATATTAAGAAATTGGTCTTATACAGTGAGCTAACACCGTTTATGCTATCCTGAATTAAGCTTAAGCCCGTTATCC